>OY735213.1:9905876-10383376 GCA_963457665.1 Thysanoteuthis rhombus | reverse complement strand
TAAATCTATATATATGTATATATACATATATGTATGCATATATACATATATATGTATGCATATATACATATATATATATATATGTATATATACATATATATATGTATATATATATATATATATATATGTATATATACATATATATATATATGTATGTATATATATATATATTTCGTTCATTTAGTCCATCATTAGTTGGAGGTTGTGCAGGTTATCTACAAAAAGGGCAATGTCGTGTGCAAATTCTAGGTTTCTCAGTTACTTGTTGTTTGTTGTAATCCTTTTACTCTCCCAGTCTACTCTTCTGAAGATTATCTCGAGGCAGGTTTTAATGAGTTTAGGGGAGCTGGTACCACCTTGTCCTACTCCTTTCTTGAGCTGAATGGGGCCCGAGTCTTTATGTAGCCAAATAAAGGAGTTGCTGTGATTGTATATATATTTCAACACTTCTATGTATACTGGATCTGCACATTGTTGAATAATGGCCTCCATGATCTTAGTGATTTTACTGAGTCAATCGCCTTTTCGAAGTCGATCAATGCAACAGCAAGTGGTATTTTATATTCTGCTCATTTTTCATTCAGCTGATTTATCAAATGCATGTGATCTATGGACGAGTAGCTTCTTCTAAAGCCTGCTTGCTCTTGTGGTTGGTTTCCATCAAGTGTTTTTGTGATTCGGTTGGTGATGATTTTTGTGAAAAGTTTGTATACGCAGTTGAGTTGGCTTATAGGCCTGTACTTGTTGAGGTCTTTTGGGTTCCCCTTTTTATATAAAAGCATTATGATAGCTGTGTTCTAATCATCTGGGACTTCACTGTGTTTAAAAGGACAGCCAGTTTCCTTGTGATTATTTCACCTGCTTTTTGGAATAGGTTGATGGTGATGTTATTTGGTCAAGGGGCTGTTCCTTTCTTCATCTTTTTAATGGCTTGTTTCACCTCCCACAGCGTTACCTGTGTGAAGTCCTCGAGTTGATTGCTCATATCTTGAGTATCCTGTTCATTGCTTTGTAGTACTTGTTCGGACGAATAAAGTTTTTGGTAAAATGAAGATTATATAATGTCATGAATGAATAGAAAAATCCAAGTTGGAATTCATTAAAGTTTAAATGCGACTAGCATTTCATCATAAGTCATCTAGAAATATCCCACTTCGCCCTTTACTCCTTTCAGTGCATTCGTGAGAGGTTGACTGTGAAACATATTCTGAGTCATCAAGTTTCAATTAGTTTTGGACTTTTGGCTATGTAGGACTAAAAGCCAAATAGCTTTTGAAAACAACCCTGGTGTGATGGTTAGCACTCCTTCAGTAGACTACAAACTAGTGCTTTTCTGGTAAAATGGTTTAATGTTGACTTTTTGACCTGTGCAGTGCTGAAGTCATCCTGCAAATTATTGTCCTATAATTGAAAAAAAATTTCTTGTTGATTTTTGTAGCTGGAGCCTTACATGGACGATGGGTTCATCAGTCAAGCTTTCAATTATTATGGAGAAACTGTTGTCAGTGTGAAGATCATTAGAAATAAACAAACAGGGTAAGTGAAATTCCATAATGTTACTATTTCAATTCAATGGTAACTTTGGAAAGTAGAAATTCATAATCATTAGTTTACTGTTAGCTCCCTCTTCAGTAGCTGGTCAGTTTTTTATTGGATTGAATTGCGTACCTTGCACCCATCGTTCCTCCTTTACTAGGATTTGGTATTCCTGTTTTTTTACATAGTTAAAGAGCTTCAACTACCCTGCTTTTAGCCATAGCTGAGTGGAGAAGTGAATTCATGTCTCTTTCAAGGGCATTAGCATGACTGACCACAACTAAAAATTACCAAGAATATGGTAAAAATTAACTTAGAGATATTTTAATCAAATCAGTTATCAAATTTATCTTGCTAACTGATTTCTTTTTCTAGTACTGGCAACAAGAAAAATGTGTTATTGTTGTTTCCATATGACTATCCAGTACAGGTTTTAGTCCTTAAAAAGAAGTGCAGTCCCTCCTCCTGAGCTATCATTGATCCAGTTACTAGTGGTGGCACTTGGTCCGATTTATACCGTATATGTTGGCTTTTCTTTTTTTTTTTACAGGTCTCCCATGCTGCCTATACAGTTACTCATGCTCATACTTATTTGGTTGAATACACGTTGAAGAATTGCAAAAAAATTCCAAGTAATGTTGGGTGTGCATTCTTCTGTGTTACCATCACATAAAGATGAATTAATGTGGCTACAGCAATGTCTTTAAACACAGTGCTGCTTTTGACCATATACTGTGGTACATTTCTCAATACTATCTTACGCCTCGGATTGTATTAGAATAATTACAGCTTGGATTTCATTTTATCGTAACCCCATAAATCGTTATGTTTAAATGAAACAAACTGTTTATGGAATTTTCTCTTCAACTCTTTATTCAGATTACACTTCATGCAAGTGCAAGAATTCTTTCTGGCACCTTCATTGTATGAATGGTAAAAGAAAAATTTAGAAAATGAAAATCACCACAAATGCATTTTAAGCTATTTGAATGTGAAAAGAACAACACAAAAAAAGCATAAAAAGAATTATGCATATGATAATGTCAATAAAAGAGATGTTTACATCCCTATTTCACCCCAACAGATGGTTACATTAGGTACACCCCTGTGTAATTCACTGGTTACAGAATATTCATCTGTGATTATTCACCTCCACCCCTCATCAATGGTAACTAGCATTTATGGCAACAATTGTAGTGAAATTTAGTTTTATTGTAATGAATTTTACAAATAATTCATAGCTGGTATTAATATCATTAAACTATGTTTGGGATAAACTGCTGGAGATGAATATTCTACAGCTATGAGTTGTTGTGGATGAACTCACCAGATTCTATAATTTACATCCACAAAAGTAGTGTTCCATGCTTAATTCCAGCACCGGGAATCTTATTACCTTCCTGCCATCATGGTTTCAAGTTTTTTATTGCTTTACTATCATTTTTCATCTGCACATGTGTTTTATAATCTTTTTCATACTTTTTTTTGCAAGAGTTCCTGCTGGTTATTGTTTTGTTGAGTTATCAACTCCAGAAATGGCTCACCGAGCGATGCTTCGACTGAATGGGAAAATAGTACCGAACAGTGTGCCTGTAAGTCAGCAGAATGTTTTTTGTTTTACTTTTATCAGAAGGAATCGCCTTCTATCATTCGTTTTTAGTTGGTTGGTTCATTCCTGTCAACTTCTTGTAGAGTGAACTCTCTGTTATGGTTTTAGAGGTTGCTGCATTTTTTATTTTTTATTTTAATTCTTAAAATTTATTCCAGACCTGCTCATTTACACTTCTTGTTTTCACATTTTTAACCATGTCATCTTCTCTTCTAGAAAGTGGATAATACCGTGCTCTTCAGCTCTGACGAATTAACATTATGAAGACAGTAACAATACTAGACTTTTATTTGAATATGAAGACAGATAAATGGTGTATATAACATTAAATTGTAGTGCGTACTTGAAGAACTGTCATCTACATATGAATAAAAACATTCAAAGCTTTTGGTAATAAAGCAGGAGAAATAATGGACTAATCGAATAAATTGAATGAAAACTTATGATGAAGTGTTAATTATCTATTTCTTTTTTTTTTCCCACAGCATAAGAGATTCAAGTTGAACCGTGCCGGTTACGGGAAAGAGCATTTATCAACGTGAGTGAAAACTTTTTGTTTAATTATTTACAAATAAAAGTTTAACCTTTTCAAAGCCCATTTTTTGCATTGAATTTAATATACAAACTCTTAATAAGATTGAAACCTTAAAAACTCTCGAGATGAAAATTTCTCAAATTGCCAAAAAGTTGATTTTGAATGAACTTCATTCAATATTTGAACCTATGAATTGTTTATTATCATTCCAAAAATCAAATATGTATTTTATAAATAGTATTAATTTATTTCCTATAATTTGCTTTGGACCAGTGAAAATTGATTCAAATAATTGGAGTCAAAATTTTTACTTGAAGGTGTGATATTTTAAAAAAATTATCATTTTCTAATTGGTTATAAATTATAAATGTGTACATAATTATTTGATTTTTTCATTTGTCAATGGATACAATAATTAAGTTTTGCCTTTTGAAGTTTTGATTTTGGGTTTAGTTGTAAGAAAATAGGATAAAGTAAGATGTAAAAAAAATATTTTTGAGAACTTGAAGCCAGTTTTAAATTGTTGATGTCAATTTCTGTAATCCAAAATTATTTTGTTCACTCCATGTTTGATCTCTGCCGGCAGAAAAATTTAAACTCTTTTTATCAAAATCTTCAAAAAATAAAGTAGTTATTATAGAAGTAGGATTCAACAAAGATTAGTTAATTTCCTAGATTTTGAAAAAATATTATTTACCTTTTACTTGAAATATAGTGAAAAATACATTTCTTTAGAACAGGTTTATGTTACATATCAACTCAGTTGAAATATTTTGAAAATTTTTTTCTCTTTCTTTCTTCAGGCCTGAATATTCTTTATTTGTTGGGGATTTATCTGATGATGTTGATGATTATGATCTCTACAGCGCTTTCTCTAAACGTTTCCGATCGTGTAGTGCAGCCAAAGGTGAGGGTATCACTTTCTTTTTTACATTTTGAATTAGGATAAAAATTCTGTTGGTTGACTGTCATTCCAATGTTGTCAGAGACTGTGCAGACATTTGCATAACAACCTATACATGAATGTTTTCAAAGTGGGAGGCGTTGCATGGAAAATCCTGCTCTCTCAGCCTCTAAGATTGTTTTCCAGTGCTACAATGAGGCATTACAAATGTTGGCCTCTTCTGCTGCAGGAATTGCCAGGAAGGAAGTAGAGTTTACCACCAGACTATCTTAGAGGCTCCACTCCTGGTTATGGTGATTGCCAAACTGAAGGTTTTTTTTCTAACCTTCTTTCAGTTGGACTGCCTTATAGGACTAAAGGGTTCCAACTGCCCTGCTATTTACCCATAGGTGAGGAGATAAGTGGATTCATGCTTTTCCCAAATGCATTAGTGCAAAGTGAATATAAAGCAGCCTCTGCCAAAACTCAAACTCAATTCTGTTTTTTGTGTTGGTAACCATCATGCCACACTGCACCTCCCATGATGTGAAGAAACATTGAAATATCAACAAAATAAACCACAATTTCTCATGTTCATCAAATATTCTTTACCTGCAAAGATTGTTTCCTTCTTTTTTGAGGTACTTTGTTAAAAATTTATTTGATGAGTTCTAATTTAATTTAATTTTAAACAATTTAAAAATTTCCGATTATTACTTGCATTTGTCAAAGCCATACTGAATCCAACTTCCTGGTAGATTTTTATACTAGAGCAATTTCTCAAACAGTACAATTAGGTTTCAATTTGTTGTTTTGACCCTGCAAAGCTGGTGTTACAGTTAGTTGAGTCTGTTTTTATTATCTTTCTTCAGTGGTACTTGATAACTTTGGACGGAGCAAAGGATATGGCTTTGTGCGTTTTACCGATGAAGCAGAACAGCAACGTGCAATGTTTGATATGCAACACGTCTCAATTGGCAGGAAACCCATCCGTGTTAGCCTTGCCACTCCCAAAAGGTAAGTTAAAGATTACGTCTTAGATTATCCATTCTCAAAGTAGAGTATCAAGATCCCTCCAGCAGGTTGCATAAAGATTATTATAATAGAGGGAGAGGTCGTTTGGTATTGCTTCTACAGTCATTAACCTTTTGTTTTTCAATTTTATATTGTCTGAACCATTTTAAACAGATGAAAAGAATAGATAACAAAATACAGAAATCTTTGTTTTCTGGCATTTTATGAGGTCCAGCAATGGTCAGGTCCCAAGTTTGCTTGAATAAAGAAGTGTAACTTTATTTTTGAATTATTGAGGCATCTCAGGGGTAGGGAAACAGTGAATGAATAAAAAAAAAAATACTGGAAGTTCCCCATCTTTAACATTTAAAGACTATAAATGATAAACATGATGAATTTTAATTTTGGAAGATCAAATCAAATTGAATTTTTTTCTTCCCAGGCCTCCTCCTCCTGATGTTCCAGGAACCCAAAGTGCACAGCAATACAGCCAGTACTACCAGCAGTACCAACAATACCAGTACTACCAGAACTGGTCAGCCTATTCCCAATATTACAACCAGTTCAGCTATCCTTATGGTGGAGGATACACCACAGATCATTTTCAAGTTAGTACAGGAAAGTTTTTTTTGTTCTCTTTAGATGATAGAGAAAAATTGTGCAGGCACTTAGTTCGACCTTGAATTAATAATATTGCATCCTTTTTCAATAACCTAATCATTGAATGTGCAGTAGAATTTCTTTTGCAAAGGGAACATTGGTTCTGGTCTGTTATTCAGTTTTATCTAAATGCTACAAATTAATTTTTCATTCTCTAATAACTTGTTTTTCTCTTCAGGGTTATTATGATCAAGGCACTGAAGAAGAAATGGAAATGTTAGAAGGTGAGTTGTTTTATTAACCAAATCAAAATCACTTCTGTTAGATAGTTGATTGAAGACTACCCTCACTGCTAGTGTGATGTCACCTGTCCTGTTCAGCTGGGTGCCCTGTTACTGTGGCTTTTTGTCAGGCTCGACTGAACTTGGTAAATATTTTCATGTAAGAAAAATGAGAAAACAAGTCTCACAGGCCATTTAGGAATCAGAATTGTGGCAATATCAGTGTGTCTATGGAGGCATCTTAATGGATTTAGATTTTTTTAAAGAAATAAATTGAGTGATTATAATCAGTAATAGTCATAACGATACAGTTCCCAAAATACTAGAAGTAAAACTGGAGGAAATGGAGATTCTGGGGAGGATTAAGATTACAGTAGTGTTGGGATTAGTCAGAATCTTGAGGAAGGTACTGGAAGTACTTTATCCCTAGCAGATATCAGGTATTAACATACAAATGCATGAGATAATTATTCCGGTTTCCTCTGCTACCGAAAAGTAGAGTGTTCCTATAAAAACTTATTGTAATCCAAAATGGCATAAAGTGAAGATGCAATTAGCATTAATCTATATAGGAAAAAACTTTTTAGTATCATCATAATCATCAGTTTTTTAGCATCTGTCATTGGAGATTGAGAAGTTTGGTGAATCTTGGAGAAGGTCTATCATGGGTGTCTCCAAACCTAAAAATTGGTGATCTTGGTATATTGGACTGAGTTGTCAGATGTTGAGCTAGTAGGAGGTGCAGGAGACTGTGGTGAAAAAAGGTATGCACTACCTCTATAACAGTTCACTGCAAGACAAACACTGAACATAATTGTCTCTTTTGACCTTTTTGGTAAAAGTGAAAAATTAGCATAAAGCAAACTTTCAAAAAACAGGGATTCCTGATTAGTGACATGATGTATTAATAATTGAAAGTATTATTTTAATGAATATCTTATTAAATTTAGATTTCTGTTATATATTGAACAATGTTATTGTCATTTGATAATAGTTTCTCTTTGTAATACCAAGTCATTTTTTATTTTAGACCCTGCCCTTGAGATAGATGTGGAGAAATTAAATAAGGAATTTATTGAACAAAGTGAAGTAAGTAAAAACAATGGCAATTGTTTGAAATAGGTAAGATTAAACATTGTTGATATTTCGCCAGGGAGGTAATCGAGATAGACCCTATACCAGTGACATTCATTATCCAAAATCTGTTTAGGCCATTGCAGATTTCGCCATAATTTTATTGGCTGTGTAATCACTCTGCATACTCATCATGTTACTGCTTTATAGATTACCCAGAAAGGAAGCGAGTGCATTTGAGGGCATTCTTTGATGTTCCATATTGTAATTCCAAAAACACCACTTGACTTTTCATTTTCTATAATTAGTGCGATGGGGTTATTTTTATAGGACCCTATTTTTACAAACTATGAAATTAGAACAATTTATTGAGATACAAAAATCAAAATCATTTTTTCGAGTTGATTTATTTTAGTGAATTAATTCAGTTCTGTTATTCGATTTAATAATTTATGGTTTGCAGGAACAAACAATAGATCAATACAATTTATGAATTTAATTATGGGAATGACAGGTTTTTTAAACAAACTATAAAACTAAGATTATTGAAATAATCTTCAACTTTGCATCAGTACATTTCATTGCTGACTGAGTTTGTGAACAAACTATCCAGTATTATTTACATTTTGCATAAGATATATGAAACTTCATTTATTAAGTTCTCATTTCATTTAAAAAAAACTTGAAATGTTGGTGCCTTTTTTATTAAGGTCACAAATGGTGAAAAATAAAGATAAGTGAATTGATCAGAGAAAAACAAGTAAATACATGAAGTGTATAATAACTATAAATGTGTCTGATATATATTTTCAATTCTTGACCTTATCGTACATAAATAAAACATGTAATTCAAGTTTTACAGTATATTTTATTCTGTGTTTTACAACTCATTTTGCTATAAAAAGTAGTGCTAATACTGCAAAGTAAGAATAGTTTCATCTTTTTAGTTATTTTTATTCCACTATAAAAACGCTAAAATTGTTTATGGAAGCAATTATTTTGTTATTAATTTTCATTAAGTATTTTAGTCATTGTTGACTTTTAAAAATTTTATACTTCTATTTACCTTATTAATTTTCCAGCTGCTTTTTTTTTTAATTGCAACTTTCTGGTGACGGCTTCTTCATAAAATATATCTCTCATATGTACAGTATAGTGGTAAGAATTTATTAAAAAATTTCTTGTTTTTCTTTCATAAATCCTTTCATTTATCTTATTTTTTTACCATTTATAACCTAAATGAAAACACCAACATTTTGTTTTAGTTTCATTTTTTTCTTCAATTTTTTAATAAAATGTACTTTTTATGCGATGAATTGATTTTAAACGAATTCAGTATAATCCTGAAATAATCAATGAAAGTTTTTTATAATCTACAATGGAGCAAAATGTGAATAATACTGGATAATCTATTTACAAACTCAGTCAGCAATGAAATGTACTACTTTGGAATAAAAGTTGATTTTTAGATTTTATAGTTTATTACGATATTTTTAATTCTTTGCAAATTCATTTTTAGATGAAGTATTGCAACATTATTATCAATTTTGACAACTTTTTTCCTTCATCTCAACATTTTGATAAAAAACAACTGAATATTCGGATGAAGGCAAAAAGCTAGTCAAAATTAATGAAGTTTTATAGTTGGTTTACAAACTCATCATTCACATAATACGATTTATAGGAGAAATTGAAATTAACTCCATATTGTTTGTTCCTGTGGATTATAAATTACCTAATTGATCTACAGAAGTAAATTGATTCCCTAAAATAATTCAACTCAAAAAATTTTGTATCTCAATAAATTGTTTTGATTTCATCATTAGTCAAAATAGGGTTCTGTAAGAATAATCCCATTGCATTAATTATGGAAAATAAAGTCAACCAGTGTTTTTATAAATGATATGTGGAACATTAGAGAATACCCTCAAATTCACTCCCTTCTTTCTGGGTAATTCGCAAAGCAGTAATATGACGAGTATACATTGTGATTACGCAGCCAATAGAATTGGCCTAAACAGATTAGGGATAATGATACGAACCAACTCTATACATGATTTTTGAATGGCTGAAAGTGGCTAGATTTTTACTGTTGATCAAATAATGTTTGTTGATAGGTTTGCAATTGGGGTTAGTATTTCTAATTTCTCAATTATGTCAGTGTGGAAGTAAGACATTTAAACGTTTTTGCTATATCATTCAAGGATTCAGAACAAATTATCAGCTGATTTTAATCAATTTTTTTTCTCTCTGTTGGTGGCAACATAATGATTAATCTCATCTATGTGGATCCAGGGTGGAAACATAATTATGAATTAATTCTAGTTATTTAGATGAAGAAATATTTAAAATTAAAAACCCAAATAATCATAAATTAACCATTAGAAACATTGATGTGTAAAATTCATTTTCTTTTTCAAGTATGTATTTGTAAAAATGAATTTTATCATTTGGTCTCTCCTCTGGCTCAAAATCCTGGATCCGCCCCTGAATTACATACTAAGGGCTGATAACCAATTCAGGTTATCAGCCCTTAGTATCTTGAAATGTTTGAAGATAACCACTTCTGGTTGTTAGTCCTTGTATTTTCTCTCCTATTTAATTCTATTTGCCCCCCCCCCCAAAAAAAAAACGGAAGACCACAGTGGGAAGTTTTTGATTCTCCTTAATTTGTTTTAATCTGTTTAGACAAATTAAGGTAGTTTTATGTATTTATGAATGCAAATGATGCTTGGTAGATTTATAAAGGTGTTTATATGCCAATATTTCCTTATGTAATTACCTATTGGTAATTTGATTAAAATAGGATAGGCAATGGAACCTTTTTTTTTTTTTTTGTAATGAATTTTTTCTTCTTCTTAGGAAGTGTTTGAGGCAATTGAAGATTCTCGATGGCAGCCAGTTGCTAATGTAATGACGACATTGACTCAAGCAGCTGCAGTTATAGCAGCCTGAAGGGCAATCCACTTGTGGTTCAGACAAATCATTGTACATTTGCCAGGGCAGAAAACCTGTGGATCAAAGACCAAGGCCTTCCAAAGTCATTTTGTGAGAAAACCTGGCTGTAAAGCAGTGACATCCATTCCCGGTCACAAATGTTTGTGAAATTGAGCTGTTTGGTCATTCAAGATTCAAGAGATCATTTTTTTTTTCAGTATTTTTTAAAAAAATATATACTTTATATCATACTACATATAGATGTGGCTTATTTGAAGCATCTGGGACTTTGGTAATAATCTTTCAGATTATGAAATATACATATAAAATAGTTGTCTGAATTTTGTTAGATGGAGTTTGATCAAAATTTCCACAAGTTTACCAACTACAACAGACAGCCAAAACATGACTATAACAACCAAGATGAAGACAATATTCTGAGTGAATCAGTGTATAAGGACATTTCTCATTTTGTACAACACAATGCCAACCTCCGGTTAACATACTTTTTGCATAAACCACAAAACTAGTCAATTTCCAGGCATGCTAAATCAGATAAACACACTTGTTTACACAACCATCTTGTCTTCTCAAAGACTTCAGAGAGAATGGTACAGCAATGTTAGACTCCTATGTTCTTGTGGTTTATACCAGTAGACTTGAGGAGCATTGGCTCTCAACCATGTGGCTGTGGGTTCAGTAGCAAGTAGGGGTTTATGGTCTGAGTTTGCTAACCCCATGCTCAGCCTACCTTTTTTACCCAAGTTTGAGATCAGTTATGGCAACTGCCCAGCTGTGTTCGTGTGTTTTTTTTTAGGTTTTTTTTTTTTTGTCCGAGTAACCTTCTCTTAGACTACCTTACAAGACTGAAGGGCTCCAACTGATCTGCCAGCCTTGATTGAATCTCATACTTGATCTGCCAATTTTATTTTTGATGCTAGTGACCCTTACACTACGCTGCATCTCCTAAGGACTCCTTCAGAAAGAGTTAATTATCCAGGAAGATGGATTTACTACTTAAATTACTTTTATCTGAACCTGGGCAGATGTGCCGATTCATATGAAAATAATCACATCATTATTTATTTATTTTTTTTCACTGGTATGATGCTAATAATAAAATAAGTTGATATTGAGATTAGAGTTTTACAGAAATTCAAGACTTTGTTTGTTTCCTGTTAAAAGCATACAAATATCTTTATAAAATATATATATAATATATATATATTTAAATTAGTATGTATGTTTGAATGCCCACCTTTAATGAAAATGGGCAAAAAGCAGACAGGTGGATTAGCAATTTTTTGACTAGATCTGAGTAGTCATTTCTTCCCCCCCCCTTTTCACCCAATAAATTCTTTTTAGTCATTTTCTTCAAATTGTCTGGAAATGACCAAAATCACCTAGATTTTTCTCAAAGATAGTTTAAACTATCAATCACTAAATATACTTGACTACATTGGAAGGGATTGAAAGGAAATTCTATGTCAATTTTTGAGGACAATAGATTTGAGAATTAGTTCAGCCCCCTCCCCCCAATTTAGTCTTTTGTAAATTGGGTTTTCCATGTGTTTACTGCTGCATGCAGACAGTAAAGTTTTATATAAAAGTACTAGCTGGAAATTCAGGCATTGACAGGGAAAAACAAACCTCAAATTAGGCATCAGTGAGGAAATATTGCTTAACTGTACGTGGGAGTGCGTGGACTGAACCCTGATTTTGAGATATTCACCTGACCATGTTATTTATAATTAGAAATAGATATCAATTTTCAGTTGTTTCCATGGTCTATGGCATTTTTCAAGACATTTTGGGATCAAATCCAATTTGGAGCATTATTTTTTTTTTTTGCTTTCGGGGTCTGTGGCAGATTAACAATTAGGCTGAGTGGAGGTTTTTTTCTTTTGTCAAACTCTTACCATCGAGTATTGACTTTTTAAAAAATTTCATATGTAACAATGAAGAATTAGAATAACAGTGACATTCACAAAAACTGACAAATTCACTCTCATTACTAAAGCCCAACTCAGGTTGACTTGTTCTGCCAAAGTTACCAATAGTTCCTGTAAAATGGATTTGCTGAGTTAAAATGAGACACTTTTAGAAAAAATATTGTATGGAGTAATGAATCCTGTTTTTACTTTATAGATTTTAATGAATCATGGGATTTGACTAGCCAAGCTTGTATCTTTGAGAAAAAAAAAAAATGAAAAAAGCTACAATATGGCATCATTTAATGTTTTGGGTTCTGGAGAATGGACAAGGGAATCAAAAAACTAACTTTTTTTCCTTATTTACTTTATTTATTCAGTCATATTAAAATTGGCTCCTTCCAAAACAGGGAAGGGAGGGGAATAATTGTACAATTGTGATTTGCTGTACAAGGCTCTGAACAATTTTACCCTTTCTAGACACCTAGGACATATATATCCCAAGTTTTCTAGTACTGCTGGAATATGTTCCGTATACTTTTAGAAGTTTACTGTGATATAGGTTGGTGCAAAAATTGTTTTTTTTTAATTTTAAATTTCAATGCTCATTTTGGAATAAAGTATTATTCAACTATGTACAGGGAATATAGCATTGAAAAGTGTAAATTTTGCTCAATTTATTTCAAGCTGAACATTCTTTCCATCAGTTATTCTGGTTTATTTGAAGCTGTCAAATCAAAAATGGGAAAAAGCAAATTTGAGCAATTTTGTTGTAAGAGTTCAAAATGGGACAAAAAGCTGCTGACACTGCTTGCAATATCAAACCATATCAAAGTATTTGGCCAGTATATCACTTCCAAAAATTTTGAAACAGAAATCAGAGCTTTGAAGATTTGGACAGCCGTTGGTGATCGAGGACCATTATTGGGGTAGATCCATGCAAAATGCAAGAGTTTGCAGAGGAACTGAAGTTATTTGACATTTATACCAAATTGGGGAGGGGGCCAGTGAATGAAAAACTTGCATGTCAAAACAAATGACATTATAGAAATTGAGTGAACTTGGCCACAAAACTACCTCATCCAGCTTACTCACTGGGCCTCTGACTGACCATTTTTTCAGCAGCTTGGAATGCCCACAAACAATGCTATGCTTCTGGAATAAATAAACTTGTCTTTTTTTTTCCTAGTGAAAAAAATGTAGATTCTTATTTTGTTTAACAACTTTTATTTAAGCTGAGATACACCACTTTATAGTAAGAAAAATGTAATTATTTTTGCACCAACCTAATTCAGCCATTGAGCACCTTAATAGGTTAGTCTTGGAGTTTAGAAAGGTGCAGAGGGAGTTTTTTTTCAAATTCAGGGAAATTGGGTTTAAAAGTAAATAAACAAAATTGTGTGCCAGTAAGAAATTAAGTCACCAGAAAATGAAGCCCCAAATTATAAAAAATAAAAACATCAAGTTTCCATAACTTTTGTCCAATCACATCTATGTTTTACATGTTTTGGAAGATTCATTTTATAGCCTTCAAGTACAATATGAAATATCAATAAGAGTCTCTTTTATTAAAGATATTACATGTTACACCTAAAAAAAAGGCTGTAGAATTAATCTGATGAAATATTTTGTCAACATTAAAGATGGGAAGAAGAGATTAGATCGTCTATAACTTGAAGAAGCGTCATTAGCATACCAACTTGAGTTCTAATTATTAACCTTCGTCTATTAATCTCAAAACCAAATAGCCTGGCCTCTGTATTTCCTTACTAAATATTCAATTGATATTTTCAAGTAAACAATTCTTATTTTGTGACAAGTTTCTTTCATTTATGAGATGTAACTTGAATAAGACTGGGCTTCAACCACAATGCATGAGCCAAAAGATGTATATTTGACCAAAGGGCAAGCATACCCCTGAAAGTTCCTATTTGCTTGCATCTTCAGTTTGCTGTTACACATCACCTGAAGAAGCGTGTTATAAAAGTGGTCAACTCAAATCAAGCGATGCATTAGTTTGAACATAATGGCTATCATGTCTTTTCGTACACTAATTGAAGTTTATGGGGAAAAATCCCGACACGAGCATGTGTATTCAGGAGGCATGAGATTTTTTAAAGCTTGATAGAAGGATGAACATTGTAGACACTCATTCACATCAAAAACCAGGAGAATACTGTTCTAGATAGAGCAGCAGTGAAGTAATATTCAAGAAATTTCATGAGAAAAGGCCAGAAGAAAGCAGGATAAGGCCTCGGTGAAGCAGTTTTTTGGGTTTTTTTTTTTAAAGAAATGCATCACAGTACTCAAAACTGAAGGAACCTAAGTTGACAGTTTTGCTTTATGGCCTCTAAAAGAGTTTCACTAAATTGAATAGGATTCTATTCACTTGTGAACAAGTTTTATGATCCTGAGTTATCCTAAATACGAAGAATGAAAAAACACACACACAGTTTCTATTGAGTGACTCACCTGACCTGTCACCTGGACCAACACCATTTAACTCAAAGGAACCCATTTCAGGTTTGTTCCAGAAGTCTGAAGGCTTCTGAGACAACTAAGAGTACTACTGCACTGTTTTGAGACATGGAAGATCAGAATGCAGTGTTGTGTATTCACAGGAAAGAAGGGGAATTTAATTTTTCTTTATAAAAATTGAATTACAATATAATTCTCATAACTTAATAACCACACCTTGTATGAGAGTTCTAATCTTCCAGGCGGTAATCATTTTGGCATTTATGTACAGCATGATATAAAATCTACGTATGGGATAGGCAAGAAGGTTTGTGTTCAATTCATTTGGCTGAATAACTGCCATCTATTCTAGTGTTTGGATACAGAGAGCAAACCAAATAACCATAGACACAACTGATTTCAACCCAAAAGACCTTGAGCCTTTCGCAAACCTCTAACATATAAATATATTTATTTCATTTTTTGGACATTTTTGACCGGAAGAGGAAAACTAGGCATTTTTTTAAAAATATTATTTAGAAGAATCAATATATTCTTCCCCCAGCTAGGAGTAAAATAGAAGGGCAGATTAGTTACCAACCAAGGTTAGCCCAGTCTAGGACAACACTGAAATCTAAGTCAAGAGTGAAATCCACTCCCCTAGGAGTAAAAGAAAAGAAAAGAAAAAAAAAAAAAAAGTGTGTATGTGTCTGGAGGATTGCAATCATACCCAGTAAAAGCCCACTTGCTAAAAATGATCAGCATGCAAGCTGAAGGGCTGATCAGATACAGAATTTGCAGAGAAATCAAAAGAATACTGGCTACATTCACTTCAAAGGAGATATGAAATGTCAAGTTTTCATTCTGGAAGTAAAGTTTAAGAAAAGCTCAATGATTTTTTTAAAAAGTCAACAATCTAAAAGAAAAGATTCTTACTTCAATAAACTGATTTATAGTTGCACAAAGAAAAAAAAAAATAAAACACTTAAATGACATGTTTCAAACCTTACCTTGCTTTATTATAATTATTATATAAACAATAATTAATAATGTTATTATTATGAGAGCATTGATAATGGCTGGAATGGTCGCATTTTGAAAAATGAAAAATAGAATAGAGTTCCAGGACTCTTTGTTGTTATAAAATCAATCAATCCATCTTGCAGACAATATTATTATTATTATTTCTTCATTTTGTTTTCAAACATTATTAGTGAAACAGTTCGTCAAAAAAAAACAAAAACAGGATGCAGAAATGAAGACATGCCAATCAGATTACAAGCCTTTTTTCTTTTAATGCAGACCCAAAACATAATATACAGGAAACTTTATCTATTCTTCAATTGTTTTATTTCTTGTGCCCAATTAAAAAAAAAAAAAAAAAAGAAAAAAAAAAAGGAAAAAAAAAACAAAAACAACCCAAACACAAATGCAATCAGCATCTTTTCACTTAAAGTTGGTCAGTATTGGAGAAGAGCCAAACTCCACCTACTTGGAGTTTTTAACAACTTGACTCATTTGCTATTTTCATTGTTCCCACAAAAATTTGGACGATCAATTCTACGGCACTCTTCAGGTGTACTATCCATATGTTAGAAGAAGGACTTTTTCCTGTATTGGGGGGGGGAAGAGGGAAACTAGCAAAGATACATCAACTTTTCGGCTAATTGTATAAGTCAGACCAGTGTGAAGTTCAACTGTGTGTGGCTTTTGCTGCTCGACAGGGACACGGTATGGAATTCTTTGTTTAACAAAGAGAGGTTAAAAAAAAACAATTCACAAGCTTAGCCGCAAACTGAAAAAGAGTACTCTTCTCAATATATAGATAGTAAACTTTGAGAAGGCCATAGAATAGATTGACTGAAACATTGTGGTGAACAAGAAAAATAACGAAGAGAGTTCAATTGTGTGGAAAACTCTTTGGATATAAAAGACTTCTCAAAATTAGACAATATTCTATAGACTTAAATATTTGCAAGCGTGTGAAAATGCTTACATTCACATTTTTCTTCAAAGTATAAGATGAAAAATTCAATTCCAAACTTTCTTCAAAGTTATATCACCCAGAGTCAGATAATCAAAGAAAAGAGGTATCTTTCTCTCTGCATCTTACTATCATTGAATTTGAAGTGCAGAAAGAGAGGAGATCAGGCCATCATCACCCAGAAGAGAGGGGTGGGCAGGGGATAAAAAAAAATCAAAAAATGATGCCGCTGGAAAAAGAATTGTCTGAGTAATTTAATGCAATCCACCCCTCCAAATTTTCATTGATTACTATGTTTGAACAGTGCAGTTCAGCATCTTTGATAAAATATGGAAACTGAAGTTTAAGAATGGATAAGAAAAAAAAGGTAATGATAGTTTAGCCTCACATCTGAACTACCCATCTATAATGGTCAAAAAAATATTTTTGTGCTCTACTAGTTATAAAACAATAGTCTCAAGCAGTTTTACAAAAAAGTAATTAAACTACAAATAAGTTAGATTTATTACAATCTTTCAGATGCAAGCTAAATTGTAGTTTAACCATAAAAGATTTTGGAAATTGACAATTTCAGCCCCCTTATCTGATTCGTAGTTGACAATTTATAAAATGCGTAAATGAAGTTTGCAACATTCTCATTAAAAAAATTTTTTTTTTTAACCCATTCAAATGGACGCCCTGCAACACAGGACAAAAGTTACAAAATTAGCCCTTCTCCAATCATGATCATTTTCATTGTACTTACCAGTCATTTGTTTTGGTGTCTCATGCTCATTCACCCAGGTTTTTAATTAATAACTAATCAACACCACACAATCTGATTTCTGCTGTGAACCTAATTTCCCACTCCAACAAGGAAGTCCCCAAAATATGTACAAATCAGAAGAAAAAAAAAAAGACAAAAAAAGGGAAAAGGAAAAGAAAAAAAAACAAAAAAAAAAAAAACAAATGATTAGCATTTTTTTTTTCTTTTTATCCAAACCATGCATCATTCTGTAAATATCATTTTGAAAATTTTTGAGTGCCTAGTCTTATCAAGGTCATGGGTAAAAATATCTAAAGCCACACACATCTTAATAAGGCAAAATATGCCTAATCATTCAGCACTAACCAGGGCCGGCCTAAGGGTACCTGAGTAAAGCAGAACTTTGGCGCTTTTAAATTATAGTATTATATTATTTTTTACAATGAGAAGAATAAACATGGGAATGAAAAAGTTAAAACAATCAGGTAAGCATTTAATTGTCTGATATTCCTGAAAAATCTGACTTCACAGTGAATTTTCCTATTTTTGACTTTTTATTCTCTTCAGTTTATACATTTTCCCTCCCCCATTTTGTATTTGGAAAGTCCTACTCTCTCAAGACACATTGAGTGGTGTCCCGTAGCACTTTGTGCCCAAGTCAACTGCCCGTGTTGCGGGTATCTTGAGCTAGCCCTGACTGATCTCCATCTTGAAGATCATAGAGAAAAATCATCATTAAACATGATGTATGGCTTGATTGTTCTTTTTAGAGCTTTTTTTAAAAATGTTATTCACATGACCTTGAAAAGACCATTCATGTGCCCGAACATTCAGCATAAAGCATATTGACAATATGATCTATGATAAAAAAAAAAAAAAAAACACGGCCAAAATTTACAGAAATCATGGGATGAGGAATTTTCTGACATTGTGCAAAGTTAGTAATTCAGACTCCAACATCCTTGTACGACAAGAAAGTATCCAAATGCCGTCTGCAACTTTTCACAATATCAAGGAAAGAGAAGTTAGAAGGAACAAAAAAAATATATTCATAATAAAATTACAACAATGTATTAGAATTGAATTTTAAATGTATCTTCAATTTGGCTTAAAATGAAAAAGAAAGAAAAAAAAAAAAAAAAAAAAAAATCAATTTGTCAGTGGTAGAGGAAATTTCTAGAAAAATGGCCAACAGCAGTGTTTGATCAGCTCTTAGCACCCAAGCAGTTCCAATATAAGAGAAAAAACTTCTTTCTTAAAACTCCATTTGACAGTATCAAAAACAACTTATTAGGTTCAAGTCCATGATTAATAGTTTCTTGAATTATCATTGCCCTATTAGTTACTTGAATTTACCTCTGCAAACAAAGTTGGAAGTTGTACATATATTCACTCATGTCTGTCTACATAATATTCCCAGAGATTCTCCATGAATTTCAATGATATTTTATGGAAGGGTGGGCCATGAGCGAAGGAAGAACTGATTAAATTTTGATGCTGATCCAGGAATTTCTTTTTCTATTGAGACATTTTTTTCCATATGTTTAGACAATGGCCTGAAATATAGAAAATCGAAACAAAGTTACCTCCCCAAATCATAGCTAAATATGAACTGATTTTCATTCAGTTTTTAGTAACTAATCATACCTCGCCCAAGATCAACAACAGCGCTTTCTGGTTATATAGCTTAATTTTCATGTTATAAAAATAAAGCAAGAATGTTAATTAGAATTTAGGGTTTTTTATAAGACTCAATCAATTTTTTTGTACAGTGCTTGATACATATTTAGTGAGGAATTAAAGGAATGATCTGTCATGTAGTTGGCTGCTTCACAATCAAGTCCCAAAGTTGAAAAAAATGCATGCAGATATCATCTTGATTTTATCCTTAGATGAAGCATTGTCAACCATTATCAATTTTTGGCAAGTATTTTCTTTTAAATCAATTTTAGTTGCTTTTCATCACAATTACTCAAACTGCCAGTCTAAAAGCAAGGGAATAAATACCAAAGAAAAACAAAAAAACAACCCCCAACACTGTTTGTCACTAACCTTAACATTATTTCCTCTCCTAAATTTGCTTGGCATATCCTGTTTAAGTGTATCCAAAAGGCATCTGTAATAGTAATTGAAGTTTGTTCTGGCACCAGCCATATTGCAAGCAAGCTGAGTCCTTCCAGTCATTTCAAGGGAGACTCAGGACTGATGTCAGATATGGCATTATAAAGGGAGAACAAATAAAATTACTTGAAAAGCAGAATCTTATTTAAAAAGAGAAAAGAAAAAGAGGAAAAAAAAAAAAAAGGAAAAAAAGAAAAAGAGAATCTATCAAATTTTTTTGGATTAGTAAACATCATTCTAACTTTTGTTTGGAACCAGGGATGGAAATAGTGGGTTACAGGACAAATACCCAAATGATACCCGGGTTTTCGTATATTCAATGTCTATTATCGGAGACAATACCATACAGTAAGTTTGGAAAAATAAGCCTTACTGTATACCTTGTACCCTATTTCCATCACATTAGATTTTCTTCCCATCCTTGATCTTTTCAACACATTTTGGCAGAAGTCAGACTAGTGCAGATTTGTTCACCATGTGATTTTAATTGTCTTAGCAAAGCAAGAGCTGGGGAACTCCCTACTGTATAGTTTGGAATTACCTCAATACTTGGTTGACAGTATGGTTACACCTGTGTAATGAAATATACCAACTAAATCAACCTGACCACTATTTTTCTTCACCTTGAGGAGAGAAAAAAAGTTTGCCTCTTTTCTTGAATTATCTACTTGACAAGGACTGAAGAATGGATCGTCCAAAATGTCATGTTGACAACATCAAGGGTGGAAAGAATACATTTGATTGTGCAAACAAAAGTGGGAATTTTCATGAGTCTTCTTAGAGTTAGAGACAATAGTAAATATTCTCTTTTGAGATATTTCCAAAAAAGAAAAACCAATTGTTCAAAACTGATCAGTGGAAGATCCAGTTTTTACAACTAAACCCCCTTTTAAACTCAATTTTGATAGATTAATAATTCCTTGTCAGCCAGTTTCTATCTGGAGAGATGTGATCGTGCAAGAGTAATTCAGTAACAATTATGGCCTAAAAATTGGCAGGATAGAGAAAATATCCATAGCCTCTATGCAAAAGGAATATATATATATATATATATATATATATATATATATATATATATATATACACACACACGTTTGGTTACATTAAGGCTATTATCACAGACTTACAAATTTCTCGATCATGCTGTAAAAGTAAAAATGAAGTATGTAATGCTATTAAGAATATAATTCATAAGTTATTTCTTTGGAAACTCAAAGAGAGAAAAAGAAAAAAAGAAAAAAGAAAGAAAAAAAAGAAAGAAAAAAAGAAAAACATTTCCACTTTTATAAACAAAAATATTTAAAATCAGTTATTCAAAATAATTTGACAAATGAAGGGGAAAAAAAAAAGAGGGAAAGGTAAATGAATCTTTAAAAAATCTTAACTCCCTATAGGTTGATTAATACATCTATTTATCACAATATCAAGTGTGACATCTTGAATAAAGAAAAACAAACAAACTCAAAGCATCAACACAGAGAATTATAAATCCTTAAAGTAAGTGAATTGGAAGAAACTTCTAACATGGATACTTTTTTTTACCAAATGCTTTACAGCCTCCATTATATGTAATTAGTTTCTTTACTTAGAAGAAATCATGAAGAAATTCAATTATTTCCATGAATTTTTTCACAGGTAATAACTAGTAATAAAGATATATATATAAAGTAGATTCAAACGTGGCACCCTTTCATTTTTATAATATATAGATGATTCCCCTTACCTTAGCATTAATGCTTAAAAAGGTGTGCGTATATATATAATTATATACACACAGAAATGACCTCAACGAACTGCTGTACAATGATAATAAATACAGCAATAGCAGACAAAAATTAGTAGGCAGTTCAGACACAGCTCTAAGAAAGGAAAATAATAGTGTATATATACTAGTCTATGACTTGTTGCTTCACTTATAAGTGTACCACAACAGGATCTGCTGATGGCAACTACTGATACTATAAGTATGACAGACAGTCGGAAGGGATAAGGCAGAAAAGGAAAGAGGTTCATAAGAGGGTAGGAAGAGAGAGCTGATGGCTGCTAATGATATCTAAGTGTGACGGACAGCTCATATATATGATGAATTTTAGTGATGTCTCACATATACCATAGCATTTCTACAAAATCAACAGTAGATGTTTTTTCACAAGCCAATGTAGGCAACCACCACATACTTCAATATTAGTAAAATTGATCCCCACTTTTTATGGACATGAAGAATGACAGAAAAATTAAGGAAAAAAAAAAACCCAGAAAAGCATACTCATTAAACCACAAAAACTGATCCCTGGTTGATGTAGGTAAGAAATATATTCAAATAAAACAAATGGAAAACGTAAATGAATAAATAAAAAAATAAAAATCAATGCCTTCTTTCCATAATACTGAACCTTAACTGAATGTTCAATGGTAAATGCACTTTCAAGCATACACTACGGTCGGCAGCTGTTGATTAACAAGTAAAGGCTTGATGGGAAAAGAATGGATACTGGGAATCAAAGATCAGAAGAGAAAACAGTCCCTGTAAAATACAAGAAACAACAAAAAGCAAAGGGAATGTAATTAAAAAAAGCTTTTGTGGTGATTGATTGAATAATTTAGGGTTGGGGGGGGGATTATCTATCGATTAGAGCAATTGTTACAGGCAATAAATGATATATCTTTGTTTTGCTTTTAGTTGCTCCCCTTTGCTTCTTGTGACGAAAAACAAAGGGAATGTAATTTTCTTTTAAATTTATAAAAGAAGCTTTTATACAGATGTTTGTGGTGATTAATTAAATATTCTAGAGTTAGGAATATTCATCGATTAGAGCAATAATTACTGGTAATAAATGATATCTTTGCTTCTCATTGCTTCTCGTAATCTACCGTGACGCAGGAGAAAATGTTTAAATAGTTTCATAAAGCAGGAATTATCAATAGAGAGAGAGAGAAGCTAAAAAGGGTGGTGGATAAAACTGATTCGGCCATTGTCTTCTATTTGCATGATACATTCAAAATTCAATAAGAAACATTTCATAAAATTACAGAAAAAGAAAAATCATGTGTATGCATGTAATGTTGGGTGTATTTAGCGAGTTTATACATGCCAGTGTAAGTAATGATTGTATACACAGGGTGTCCATAAAGTTCCTATCTATTTTTGTTCAAGCAGTGTAATAAAATAGATGAGAAGTTCATAGGCACCCTGTATATTACATACACAAACACATATTTCTGTGGGTGCAAGTTATCCTTGTCATTATTCCCAATACATCAACTTCATATCTCAATCTTTTTCTCCCTCCTTCCATTTTTTATTTGTTCATTCATTCCTCAATTCAAAATGTCTCCCCAGATATCCCAGTCTAAACAGAGCACACAGACCAAGCACACAAAATGCAAGCACTCAACCTGAACATCCGTCACAAGAAACAAGGGGGGGGTGAGGTGAGAGAGAGAGAGAGAGGGAGAGAAAGAAAGAAAGAGAGAGTTGGGCATTTACCGTGGGAGGGGGAATAAAAAGCTTTCAATTAATTAAATCTTTCTTGTGGTGTTGACATTCAAAGAGAGACAAATAAAAGATGATAGAAAGAAAGAGGGGAATAATGACAAGAATATGAGAAAGAAAGGTGAAAAAGAAAAGATCTTGGATGAAAAAGAAGAGGATTATGTTTGGTGTATGACAGAAAACAAGTGTAGAAATTTGTAGTGGTATTTCTGTGCATTGTATACATGCACTATACGCATAATATGATTGTGATGCTGTGGAACACAGCCCCAGCAGAACCTTATCAGAATAAATCCGTGGATATGGCATGGGGCTGGCCTGTGCTAACCTCTCTTCCCAGAAACGTCTTTCTTTTCATAATTTTAGTATTTTGTTAATAAGTCCTCACAGTCTGAAAAATCCTTTTAGTTTTGTTTTTTGTAGCCACTACATTTGGCTCAGTCAATCTTAATAGCTGCATAAATCCGTCGAATGAAAAAGTATGCCGCATAGAATCCAATGGTACCAGTGAGGATCCAGAAAGTGAACGACATCAGCAGTGTGTAGCCAAAGTAGAGGAGAGTTGGAATGAACTCTGTGATCTCCAACTGAAAGAAAGAAAAAGAAAAAAAAAAAAGAAAAAAAAAAGAACCCAGTTAGAATTGAAAGAAAGCAAAATAGAACAAACTGGAAAAAACTGGAAAAAAATAGTTGATCAAATCAGATTTTTGTAGGAATAGATGCATGAATATGGTTTTATGGTCCATTGACTCCAATTCAATGGTTGCACTGTACCACAAAATTTGCTAACTGTATAACAGATACTAATACAACTTAAATAGAAATAAACTTAGCTCAGTATAACTTTCTTTTTATGAAGATTTTGACAATAAAACTTACTTTCATACAAGTTCTGTGTTTTTTATCCGCTGGTGTCAATTCCCCGTCCAGTTTTTTTTTGTTTATACCTACATAACCACCAGATATCAAATCACTGTCCTGAACCATTTAAGCTGTCAGACTAGTGAATCCTAGATTAGTGGGGGTTCAACCTTTATAGTATTTCCATGTTATAATCTAAAATGAACCTACCCATTTTTTTTTTTCATGTATGATGTACAAGAACCTAATCAAGTTTAGAAATTCAAGGACCGATGATACTTTTTGTACCCCCAACATTGACCAGAACAGATTTTTCCTTGACATTGTATGATACATTTACAAACGTAAGTAAATATATTCAAAAGTTACTCCCCCCCCAAAAAAAAGTAATGTCGATCAAGAATAGATATTTTTTATATTTCAAAAGTTTTACAAGAAAAACAGAAAAATGTTCTATTTTTTCTATTGAAGGAAATTTTTTTCTTCAAACAAGTACATTTTCAAAACAAAAGTTACTAGGAGAAAAGAAAAAACACCAAAGTATTTTTTGTGCTTTCAATTCAATTGCATGAAAAGGTCGAATATCAGATATAAACAACAAACAGCTACTGGAAACTTCAAAAATGTTTTATCAATGATCCAGAAAAGGAGATTTCATTTGGAATACTATTTAAAGGAATTTATGTAGCATGAAAGGCACAAACATAATAGCTTTTTCAAATTTAGCGAGACTATTACTCCATTGTATCCTTTGGATTGAAAGGATATTTCTCTTTTTCATAATTTTGTGTCAACATGAGTTTTAGATGACATAATTGAATTTAAGAAAAAAAAACTTTAAATTTATTTTATTATCCCAGTTTTGTAAGCATAATTTGAAATTTCAAGTTATAGCTAAACATTATGTAATTAATATATTAGAAAAATAGACCCCTGAAAACTCTCCTAAAACTAAAATAAATGTAAATGACACTACAACGCAATGACTGATTATTAATAAAAAAAATTTTTTAAATTAAAAAAAAAAAAAAAAAATTGAAATTTTGACAGTGTTAAAATGGTTCCCCATCCCTGGATAAAGATTTGATTAAAGATTTGATGAATATTCAATTGAGAAATCTTTGTGTTTTTAATTCATAAAGACCTTTGTTACCTCCATAAATTTGTCAGTTTCAAAAATTTGTGATTTGTTTATATTTGTAAAACAGCTGACATTTGAATGATATCATGCAGTGTCAAGGCAAAATGTGTGCGTTTACAAAGTGGTCACTCTTAAGATATGAAAAGTACATTTCATCCAAATTTTAAAAAGCCTTTGATAAGAGATGAAGTGGAAAATAAAAAAAACAATTGAGGAGTACAGAACAAAATTCATCTTAATAAGAAAACTTGAACGGAAGGTTCTTTTAGCTTTGTACAAAGTGAAAAAATTTTTAGAATTAAAAAAGATCTATCAAACTTACCTTTGTTACAAAATAAAAGATAGAATAAGCAAACATGTAGACTGCAGAGCCTCCAGACACAATGAAGGAATGCCACCACCAATGATAGTCCTGAACAAAGAATCAACAGAAGATATCAATTCAGAGCGAATTCATGAGAGAACAGAATTCATATAAAGGGAGGGAAACAATGATACCCTTGGAACTCCTGATTTATTTATTATTATTTCAGTCAAATGTATTTCTGTCTGTATGTACTCTTATTTGAAAATAAGCCCTTGAATCTAAGAGCTTTTAAGGGGGGCCTTAGCCCTCTCCCAAAGAAAAAAAGATTGAGAATGGCTCGCTTAGACACTCGCCCTAAGAATATTTATAGAAAGCTTGTGTAACATTTTCATGAAACATTTTTTTTTGTATACTGCACATGGCAATAATCTTTTCTTCATTACAAAAAAAAAAAAAAAAAAAAAAAATTGTCTGATGTTAAGCTTAAATTAGAGAAAAAAGAGAATTTGCTCAGTAGAAAATATGGTTTTTCTTGATACACATATATTATTCCCCTCAAAGAGATGCTGGCAACTAAATATCTTTAAAAAAAAAAAAAAAAAAAAAAAATCAGCAAAAATTTTAATTTTACATTAAAAAAGGAAAAAAAAGCTTTGTTCACATTAGGGCTTATTTAATAGTTTCCTGGGTTTAACGAGGAACAAAAGTTGCTTCAACATAAATCCAAGATAACACTTCAACTTTCAATCATTTCTTTTGAACCATATGAAATAATATTTTCCATTATGAATAAACTCCAATACAATTCTTTCAACAGTAAGGTTGAAGATGAAGAATTAATGAAAATGATAACATTTCTAACGGACTTGACCCTTAAAAATCAACTGTTAAACCAATCATTAGAAATATTGAAAATGAATTTATAAAAACTATGATTGATAACCTGCTCTGGCGCACAATCACATTATACATTCAAATGCATCATAATCAAGATATATGCTCTTGTCTCAAATATTTTTCCATGATTTATATCACCAGATAATTGACTAGAGAAAAAAAAAAAAAAAAAAAAGCCAATCAAGAAGAGTTAGTTCCAGGAATCCAAGACTTACCTCTCCACAAAGCTGGAAATAGACCATGACAATGGAGATCTGTGACACCGAAATGACTAAGATGATGAAGACCAGGAAAAGGAAACCAAACAAATAATAAAACTGATTTTCCCAAATTGCCTGCAAGAAAGAAATATATTCAGCAGTTTAGATATAAACATTTTAAAAAGCCATGTGAACAAGAAAAATGTTTTGTAAAGTATTGCCTTCAAGTTGGTCAAAATAAATGAGTAAATATATAAGCTTTGTAATTCTATACCAAATGTGATTCCTATGCCAAGATGATTCAGTAGAAGAGCTCTGAGCTGATAATAAAAATGTTACAGAAATGACAGGCTGGTGAAGTGCAATGAGCAAAAAAAAAAAAAATCTAAGACAAAATAGACCCCTTTAACAGCTTCATCAAATCTGCTTGGCTCAACTTGGTATAAATCCTGGAAGGTTTTCAGTATTTATACTAACTTGGGACAGCAATCAGTCTAATAAATTCAATAAGTAGAAGTATTCTTTTATGAAGTTGATTTCTGATTCCTTTTTCAATAGTTTCAATGTTTAATATTCAAGAAATTTTTCAGCTTAAAGAAAAAGCTGTTTATATATTAGTATTATTGTTCCCCCAGTGAAATGAATCAGGTACTGGAAAGAATTACCATTTGAAAACAAACTATAAATTAAAGGAAATTGAAAGATCTGATGCTCAGCATAACCTAGCACAAAAGAAAGAGGAGGAAAAAAAAAAAAAAAAAAACAAAAAAAAACCCAAAAAAACTTTAGTTACACTAACGGAAAATGAAAAGTTCATACTGGATTCAGTTTTTAAAATAAATTGAAACTGAAATACTTACCGTAAAAATGAAAAACAGTTCAATGAAGACAGCACCAAATGGCAAAATGCCAGCCATAAGAGTCCTAAAGAGAAAAAAAAATCATGTCAAATTATAACATTAATACTGAAAAGAAGGAAAGGAGTTGTGTATGAAGGCCCATGATAATCCTTCTGTTTATCAGTTTTCACTACTTAAACCATAATGGCAGGCAGACTTTGTCTACAGGAGTCAAGATTTTACAAGTATCCAATTGCCTTCCAAGGTGAGCAATATATTTTGTAGATGATAAAGTAGAAGAGCTTTGAAACAGGAAAGCATTAGATATAACTATATATGCTTTTATTCAATCAGTTTAATAAGTTTGCTGCCTATCAAGCACCTCTAAATTTTACCCAGTTGCTATTCATTGGTTTGGTTCAACTCAGAAATCAGAAAAATTAGGTTCTTATGAAATGGCATTTACTGTAAGAAACCTTGGGTACCTGAGTGTAGGGAACTATTCTAAGGTCAGGGTATAAGGTATAGGCCGGACTATAAGATGAGTTGTTTACAAGGATATTTGGAGGATAACCTCTCACTGCAATTCATCTAACCCTCATAACTTTCCATATTGACCTTTGTTAGACAGCCCCTAGTCATAATACCAGCACATTGGATGTAAAGTAACATGAGTGCATAATTAAAAAAAAATTTTTTAGTCTCATATACTGGCATATACGGTAAGTGTTTTTCTATTTTCCAATGTTTATCCCAACTCAGAGGAAAATAACTTATCAATACAAGTCAAAAATGTTGAATTTCATATATGCCACTAACAGCTGTTGTATCACATAGATCATATAAATCAATACAAGGAGCTTTTAGAATTTTGTAAATTGGTTAAACAAAAAAGTGATGTAAAAAATAGTATCAAAATTGATAGGAAATGGAACTGTTGAAAAATTACCATGACATATAGCAAAAAACTTGTGAAAACAGATCCCCAAAAAATTGTGGAAAAGAGACAACAAATATGACTATTTGGAAAATTTTCAATAAAAATGAATTTATTATGAGGAATTCAAAAATCTGATTGTCAGAGACATACAATGCATATTTCATTTATTATTCTGTATAAATTAGCATGAATTATGAAATGTTGAGGCCAAAAATTGAACATTACTAGGCATAACTTTTTTGTTGACCAGCAGATTTTTGAAATTCAAAAAAAAAAAAAACAAAACATTGTTCTGTGATGCATCCCGTTCGCTTACACCAGCAGAAATGGAAGGATGGGAAAGAAAAATGAAACACAGCAACCATATTCAGATATGCAGACAAGACAAACTAAATCATGATCTAAACTTTGTCTAGATTTACTATTTTGGGTTGTATATATCTTTGGATTTGTGGCATCATCTCAATTTGAGCTGCACCCTCAATCATCCATGACCTACCACTGGCACAAGGGGACAAGGACAGCTTAGTACTCAGGATACATTTTCCATCAACTTCTTGAATGTCATGGCTGGAGTGCCACTTGAAGACACCAAATGACTATCCCAGGGTAGCAAAGTTAATCATAGATGGCCGGCCAGGTGCAGAGTCTTCCACTGCTTGTCCTCTGCAGCGACCTTTTCACGCTTTGTCTCGGTAAGAAAATTCTGTTTCAGGATAAGCACAGAGGAATGGTAGTACAAAAGAGGCATCTGTGTCAACCCGCATCCAGTTGCCCCATATTTCTTTCACAGGCCAAATTTGTGAAGGAAGCATAGGGGCTGACATCACTGGTAGGCCAGTTGTGAATGCCGCCATGCAGGAAACATACAAGTTGTGCCTTGTGTTTATGAAGGCTTGGCCGATGGTAGTAAGAACTTGTGAAAGGAATTCTTGATCCTTTGCATCTAGAGCCAGCAGAAGAGCCTTTGTTCCTGATGGGGCTCCCAATTGTTTGAAATCAGATGTATAAAAAAAAAAGGACAGACAATATCAAGACCGAGCTTTACTTTGTGTTTATATTGTTAATTGACCACCAACCCTAGAGCCCCTTCACTAGCTTCCGCTAAAAAAGTAATTTTTTCTATAAATATATATATTCTATAAATAAATAAATAAAAAAGGAATCCAATTATAGCAGTTAATTGTGGATAGAAAAAATATGGATTCATAAAAAATAAAAAAAACATCACTTCCAACTTATGAATCTTGACCTTCATTTTACATTTTTCTGGCTAAAACTTCAGAAATTGGCTGAATATTTTTTCATTCATTTAAAGTCCACTTATCAAATGGAACAACGATAAGACCCTAAAACAAATAATTTAATCAATAAATATATTGCACAAATCAAAATATGTTTTGAATTACAAAAATTTAATTGACCAATTGTACTTATAAGATTGCTGTAATCAGAGAATGCACAGTAAAAAATAAGTTTGTTTTTTTTTAATAAAAATTTTTAAATTTGATTTCAGTTTTCATTGTTAGAATAATTCCTGAAAGCTTTAATACAAATTTACTTCATTTTCAAACAATTTCTGATCTATAATCATGATTTTGCAACAAGTGACTTCATGTTTAATTTCACCATGTGTGACTATTTTCAAATATATTCTATTTACACAGAGTTCATTCATATATTTTTCTAGTGTATTTTCCTTTGAGAAGTATCAGTCGAAGAGCTTTTAGCATATATCTTAACAATGAAAACAAATTCAAGACTTTTTAAACTTATTCATGCTTTATGCATCTGCTAATTACAGCACAACCCATGTTGAAATTGGTTACCACCAAAAAGACATTTTCAGGAATTAAAAAAAAAAAAATTAGAAAAAATAAATAAAAAAAAAAAAAATTTTAAAAAGAGAGATTTTCCGTTATCTCTTATTGCAGGTTTTTTGTCGAATAATTAGAGGAAAAATGGCTAATTTGACATCCCTACCTGAGAAAACAAAACCCCAAAAGAGAAAAACAACAATAGCAACACACATTAACTGTTGGGTTGTCTATTGTTTTCGCTATTACCTTCTTGACCATACAGAAATAAAGTGCTTTTAATGTCTGATGATGACTTGGTTTTATCAAAGACGCCACAAAAAGCTGTGGAATAATTTTCAATTTTACATGCATTCTATTAACAATGTACTCGTCTATTTTATTACCCCCACACAAGGTCTTATAAAGTTTACATACATAAGGTATAACTCCCTCAACCATTGATCATGCACTACAGTCAATGAGCAGAATAAAACATTTAGATAACTTGTTGATCGCTGGTGTAGCTAAGCATATGGAAATTTGTCATTTTCTACAAGGGGGTTCCTGAACTAAAACTCATCATGCTTAAAGACAGAGGCATAGAAACATGTTTTTCACAAGTCACCAACTTTTGAACAAAATTTACTTGACTGGTTGCAGAACCAAATTACTTCAAAATTTGGCAGACTCCCACAAAGCTTTCAATTCCTCCTTGAATTTTGTTCAAACTGCAATGAAGACCAATCTTTTTTTCTGATTGGTTCTAAAATTTCATTCAAGCATGCCCTTTCAAAACAAAGCAGCTATTAATATAACAGAATGACCCACTAAAAACTGGATCCACATCATGCTATGCCCATCAACTAAGATAGCATTGCTAAATAAACACAAGTCATTACTCCACAGATTGACACTTCCTACTCTCTACAAACAAGCAATTTTACAAAATTTGGGGGATCAACTAATGGTTAACTCAAAGTTCATTCAGTCTTGTCTCATTTTTATTCTTCCTGTTAGTCTATTTCGTGTGACTAAAAAGGAAAATTGCTTACCCTAATATAGGGTTCATATACCACATCTGCTCAGGGACTTGTCTTGGTATCTGATTGGTCCGCACAGGATGTTGATAGGGCTGGAATAGAGAAAGCAGAATAGAAGTTGGGATAATAGTTTCAATATTAAAAATTGAGTTCAAAAGAAAAATCATTGTAAAAAATAAAGCATGAATTTCTAAATTTCAGCAAAATTTAGTAAATATTATATTAGTGAAATTCCTCAGTTATGAAATAAAATCCCAAGTCCCTTTATTGTCAATGAGTTGGTTTCTTAGACATTAGGCCAAACAAGACAGTGTCTATGTGATTGCAACTATATCACTACTACTATCTAAGTAGTAACAGAGAAAATAATGCCATTAAATAATAGGCATCTATAATTTTCTTTTAATGAATAAAACTGATGCTTTTCTCGTATTTAAAAAAAAGTCTTTTTTAACCAGTTCTTTAACCTAATTTTCTTATTGATGATTTTCAAACAAACAGAAAACATGAAGAGCTGTAGAAAATTTTGTTCGAGCTACCCATTTTTTGTTTGTAATAAATACATTTAAACTCAAATATATTTTTTATTTATCGAAAGATAAATAATCCCTTCATTTTTGACAGGTATTATGCTAGTTGTTTAATAAAGGTGACAAATTTAACTTAAATGCCTACATCCAAGAAAATATATCCTCCACTTGAGGTTATCAGCCAGTTATTGTTATCTAAAAGAGACTGTTCCAAAGTGAACACAATAAGTGGCTACCTCTGTACATACGATGTTTGAAAATAACTACCGAAAGAACAAGCCTGGCTGCTCCAGAGTCAAACTCCACTCCTACTCTCACTGAAGATGATCACTGCAACTTGTGTATTGTATACATGATGAATAATGTTTTTTGTAGTACAAGTTTATTCATTTATCAGAATGAAATGAACCTTTATGCATCTGTAAGATTATTTTTGTAGATATGCAATTCTTGTCAGTTTAGCTCAGTCAGTCTGTAAGAAATGAGCCTACCAATTAGTTGGTTGGGATTTCAAATCATGTTCGAGAAACATTAATTGCATTCATTTATTAAATTGAAAGGAGCCCTTATGTATTTCTAACAAATTTTGGTAGATATGCCAGATTAGAGTTGCAAATTTAGATGAATTTTTTCAATTTTTTTTATTCTGGAATTCACTATTGAATTTGGGGGGGGGGGGGGACGACAACAACAACAACAACAACAAAAAAACAACAAACAAACAAACATAATATACCATTTAATGGTCAACCCTGAGTGAGACTTGTCAAGTTAGAAAGAGACAACTACCAATCAGTTGGTCATAATTTCAGATCACAGAATGGAAGTGTTGATTTTTACTCCCCTGAATTTAGTGAGGATTGTTGTTCTTTTAGAAAAACAGTCAACTCCTGACTAGGACAGGAGTTGGGAAATAAAATAACATTTTTTGTAAAGAATGAAAATAAGAATAAACAGAAAGCTCATTTTGAAATATAAGCAGACATTAACAGTAAAAAATTTAATGTTGATAATCTATCTTGATGTTGATTTTTCAAAATGTTTTTGCGACTTACATTTTATTCTCTTCAGTCAAAAAAGTTCATTATTTCTTACCTGTTTTCTGAATCCAAAAAAGTATCCCAAGAACACTAAAGGCAGAGAGATTCCAAACCACATACAAAGAAGTGCAACCATCGTGCTAAATGGCACCTAGAAAAAGGAAATGAAAATGACATATTTTCTTGGAATTTTGGAGAAAAATCATTGATACTAGATGGACCCATGAAAATTCCATTCAAGTATATAATTTTGTTATAGTGATTTATTACCTATGGAATGTATTTAAAATTAACAATAAAAATGTGTAAAAGGCAACTAAAACGAATATATCTCATTATTATTGATTACTTTTGCTGTCTATATTCTTAGGGTCCATCATTATAATGAATTTTTAGGCTATTGGAGGAAGAGTAATAACTGAAAGGCAGTCAAGTCTTCATTTTAGAACTTCTATCTCTTACACCACAACAGATTATTCTGAAAGTGATACATAACTAAAATCCACAGCAAAATTTTCAAATAACTTCTTTCTAAAACTTGAACACTCAGCGAGTTAGCACATGTTAAATAACCATACTACTACCATATAAGTTTAAATAATACTAGGGCAGTGCCTGTTCCAAAAATTGCAGCCTGCCATAATTGACACGTAAAATAAATTTCTGTCAGTTGCATGAAACTATGGCTTTCAAGCATCTTGGTTACTTTTCTTCAGTGTTGCCAATTTAAACATTTTATATCTAAATTTAGATAATTCGAAAAAGCAGAAATCAAGGGAGATAATTTACAAAAAACGATGATACATAATTTATAATTTTCAATTTTCATTAGATTTCCCAAGAACTGTTGATCCAAAAATCTTCTAACACTGCCTTGTGTGCTGACTAATATATCTGGTAAATGTTAACTTCACACAATAGACAGTTGCTGAGTAATTGTGGTGCATGCATGCACACAGATTTCTTCAAATGTAGTGAGAGACAAAGAAAATGACAACAAAAAGTCTTTACTTACAGCTCCTGAGGAATGCTTTCCCCAAATAAAGAAATTCAATATAAAACAGGTACCAAAAAGTATTCCAGGGTAAAGTGTTGCAGTCTGAAATTAAATTAAAAAAATTCCAATAATATATCAAATTTATCAAAATATAACAACACTTACACATTCTATTTTTTGTTTTTGAGCTTATGCTTATCAAGAATCTTTTGCTAAATGATTCTTCCCAACAAATATTAAAGCTGTTCCACTTGAAAAGCTGTTTTACTTCTAATAGTAAGATAGATGATAATGAAAACCGATAAGATATGACTCATTTGAAGCAATAACGTTTTCCTAATGATCCTCTAATGATAAGCAATCTGTCTGAAATTCTTTAGATTTAGTGGTCACAAATTCAGTAAGAGTATGAATGACGGCTACCCTATAATTGAACCCTTTATTACAGATTTGAAGTTCAAAATGCTCAAAAATATGAAAATTTGTGAGAGAAATGTTAGGAGCATATTGATAAATGAATAATTCTCTTCAGGAACAACAAAACATATGTTCAAAGGTTTCTATGACTGTATGACTCAGGGTTTTTTTTCAGAAGTCTACTGATTATATTTTGATTCAGGGATTCAAGCATTTTAATTAGGTTATTCTTGAAAGGGTTCTTGAAAGGGTTAAGTAGCAGCAAAGAAAAATTTGCCCCTTACATTAAATATCATTAAAAGAAACCTCACCTGGAATGCTGCTTTTTTCCATTGGTTTCCTTTCATAGTTTTGTAGAGACGTGCTGAAAAATAGCCTGCGATCAAACTGAAAAAGAAAAAGTTAGAACTGTTATAAAGTAATAAATGAGGAAAACATTGAATTCAAAAGTGCCAAAAACTGTTAAGCCATAAAATATTTCAATGTTATTTGGAGGTGGGTACATCCTCAGTCATGTCTCCATATTCACAAAAATTTGCATTTCGGAATCAAATTATCTATTTATATAAAAACAAGAACCATAAGTTCAATGATGTGTCCATCATCCATGCCAGTAGTAGTAGAAGGAAGAAAAAGATGAGGATGGTCCAAGTAAAGGTCTGGACCAAGTCTCATATCATTCCAACATGATATGAGCATTACCAGTTGTGGTAGCAGTAGCAGGAGGAGGAACATGAGGATGATTCAACAGGTCTGCACTGAGTTTCATATCAATCTAACATGATATGGCAGAGAGAATTGATATTTAACATAATAGGAACCAACCAACCAAAAAGTGTCTTAGAGAAGTGGACGCATCTAAAAACCAGATTTTTGTGCAGAGGTAGTAGATATAGTTCTGTCAATTCTGAGTCACCTCGTTAGTTAAGAGGAAAAACTTACCCAAGGAAAACAAACAAAAAGATGGCAGCGGTCATAAGAGCTCCTCTGGAAGCCGGAGACAACATACCCAGCATGGCAAAGACTAAGAGAAGAAAGAAAATATATGAGCTTCGAGAGATTTTTTAAAATATAATTGAAAATAAAAATAGACTTACAGGATTTTTAGACAATCAACATGAATTTTTCTAAAAGCTAAAAATGTATACATCTTTCAATTATCATCAAGGATTAAGAGTATAACTTAATGATGAATTCAGCACTTGCATCAGAGTGTACTCTGGACATCTTGAGGCGGGGGGGGGGAGAAGCAATAAAATAGATTTTTCTTCTATTTGCTATAGGTCTACAATATCATGAACAAGTATAAATAAAACAATCACTTACATATGATAATGAGAGACATGCAGAAGATTTGGTTGCCAGCACCAATAAGTGAAGCCAAAAGTTTGGGATGTCGTGGTGGGCGGAAGACATCACCATGAACCAATTTCCAGCCTGTTTCTTCCAGTGTCTCCTCCTGAAAGACAAAATGAATAGAACAAACGATACATGAATGTTTTGGAGGTACTCAATGTCATTCAACAGATCCAAGTTCCTGGATGCTGTTTATTCAATATCAAACATATGAAAAGATTTTTTTTTGATTGGAGAAATTCACTGCCATGAGAGAGAACACCTTACATAAAGAAGATTTAGTGCATACATTCCTATGTACTTGCTGATTGATAAAATTTTTTTTTTTAAATTGAAGACTTTGTTTCCGCTATTTTCCAACTTTTGATTTTAACCAATATAAAAAAATAATAATGGATGAATATTGAAAGTGAAAATATTGTTGAATCCTTCTCAACAGAAGCAGAAAAAAAAAAATCATACTGAATAATTTTCTGAACTTTTCAGTTCAGTTAAAAATTAAGGAATTTTTTATAATTGTTCTATAAAACCTTCAAGAGACCAATGTTTTTTTAAAACTCTAAAGTGTTCGTAAAAAATAAATGAACAAGGAGAGGAAAATTAAGATAAAAAAAACAGAACAAATGCAATATACTTACAATGTCCTCATCTTTGTTGTACCTGGCAATATCCCGACGTAAAGACCGAACCATAATCATAGTTAAAATACCTGTAAGATCAAACAAAAATATATAGAGAACTGAATCCAAATAAACATCTTAACGGCAAGGTAAAATTTCAAACATTTTCATCATGCATAAGAGTGTGTTCCTTACACGACAAATTTCAATTATGAGAAACTCATATTCACTGAAATGTTTCATTGTGAAAAATGATAAAATTATTATTATTTGTCTTGCTCTCTTTACCAAACTCTTACTACTAAAATGGTATGAGCAATGATATTCCTTTAATATGTGCATGCCTGTTCTGGGATTATTGAAGGGGGGGGGGTTAAATAGTTCAATTAACCCTTTTAAGATGCCTGGGACATATCCAGCAGTCATAGAAGTCTCAGGATATCTATATCCTGCAGATATCTTTTCAGAAATCCACTAAAACATTTTAATTGAGGCTTAATAGGTTAGTCTTGAATAGGTTGTGATAACTTTTACAATCTTCAACACGAGACATTTTTATCAACTAGTTCACTCGAGGTCTAATATTCTGTTGAATAAATTTTCCACTATTTTTTTAATTTCTTCTCTATTTGTTCAATATCAGAGATTGTACATATTAATTATAATTAACCTTACTGATTAATAGAAAAACTAAGGTTGCATTATAATATTCTTGAACAAACAAACAAAAAACAAAAAAACCAACAATACAGCAATTATAAATGAATTTTAACAGCAACAATCAATAAAAACCCAAAAGGTGTTTTGTTTTTTTTTTTACATTTTATAACATTTACAAAAAATGAAAAAGTCAATATCTATGAATTCATGGAAATATCAAATTCATAATGGAAGGGTAAATATACAGTTATTAAAGGAGAGGCAGATGAAGTTGGCTTCTAAGTGGTAAATACAACCATTTATTTACTGACCTGACAAAAAGAAAACCACAACTACTGAGTTGATGATTGAAAACCAATGAATTTGGACATCACTCATTGCCAAGTAAGTATCCCAACGAGATGCCCATCTGATCTTACTTCTCTGCCATTCAACCTCATAAGAAAAGATCACTTTTGTTTCACCTGAAAAAAAAAATTAAGAGAATAAATTGGAGACAAATAAAATATAGCAGTTAGGTTTGTGAACAATAAGTAGAAAGTTGATAGTATTTATAAATAATGTTATACAAAAGTATTAATTATATGGAGGCTTCAACTCTAGGTAAATACAAAAAAGAAGCAATCTTCTTGTCCAATTCTTTCAATAATTTTCTTAAAAATTATTCATTTTTGGTCAACCACATGAATGGCTAAGTGGATAAAAGTAACCTGCCGGGCAGTCACAAGTGCCATCCTAGGGTTGGGTAATAAAAAAAAAAATAAAAAAAAAAAAATCATGCACAGGTGTACCGCGATTAGTTTAGGTAATTGGTAAAAAACCCTCCATACTGTTCAAAACAGTGCTGTTCAAGCCTTATAATTAAATGTTTTTTTTCAGTTTATACTAAGTTTGTTTTGTACTGCAATACCTTAACCATACTACATCAAACCTCCACTATTCAAAGTATTGTTGTATTCTGGATCAGGTAGAAAAGACAAGAATTAACTGATAGGAGATTTCCTCTGGTATTAACAATAGAATGAAAACAAACTACCATGGATCAAATAGAGGGTTGGTTTGAATTTCCTAAAAGGTTACAGACTATGACAGACAACTGAAAAAGGTTGGAGGGTGTGATAGCTGAAATGTGGCCATAAAAACCAAGATTAGGGCACTTGTCAGAGTAAACCAGTGTATAATAATCTTTCTTTTATGAGTATCATTATACAATGGACACTGCACAAGAGAGGTCAGTGGAGAGAAAATGAAATAAATAAAATAGTGCAACAAACCTTTTCTAAAGACCACAGCTGTCTCTGATGCATAATATCAAACAATAATGCAAGCAGTAATTTTTAAAGTCAGGGAAAATTTATGATTTGTCATTTCTACCATTTCTCCTTCTGAATTAATGACACTGATAACTGATATGAAGACAAAACCTTTTCTTTAGAGAAGATATTTAGTTACCTTTCAGGGTGTAAATCCATAAATGTTTCATAACACATAAGAGAAAAGTATCAGCATTAATCATTGATTTTTCTATGCTGTCCCCCACCAACAATATTGTGTCAAAAGTGAGTGTAATTTAGAGGGGAAAAAAAAAAAAAAAAAAAAAAAAAGAAAAAAAGGGGATAAATAAATACAATGATACCCACCAAAGATTAATTTGAAATGATAATCTCAGATCATGATTATTTTGGGCAACTCTAGATAACCTTACTAGTCAAAGAAGAACATAGTACAACTTACCTTTCTCATTAATCTTTTGTGGTTTGGGTTCTTTGTTTTTTATTGAGCACTTATTCTTATCAGGAGTGAGTTCACTGCTGTCAACACTAAAACAAATTTAAATAGATGAAAGCTAAAATAACCATAAGATTATGAGATCTATCAGATGAATACTGTCGACAAAGGCAATTTTAGCACAAGGCCAGATTAACAGATATTCAGTGAGAATTAGATACACAAGTAATGGTTTACAAGATAAAAACAGCAGCTGATTATCAAAAATTCTATATTGTAATGTATAATTTAAAACATTGGTTGATAACCAGCAATGAGTTTCACAGAACGGAAAGTAGTCAAAAAATTCAAATAGTGATATAAAAAAAAAAAAAAAAAAAAATACAATTCAGAAGCTCTTTATATCAGTTAAATCATGTAAAACAATCATTCTTTACTTTTACACAGTGTTTGGAAAATATGCAGCCATTTTGAATAGTTTGAAAACCAGTTCTACAGCCTTGATGCACATACATGAACTGACACTGCCATTGGGTAACTCGGTAGTGAGATGCCACTGAATGAGCTTGAGTACTGTGTGACCATCGCATTCACATGACCAAGACACCCATTCTCCCCCAGGTCTGCCAGCATCCTACAGTCCAGATTTGGCTCCCTGAACTTGACTTTTCCCAAAGCTAAAAAAAAATTGCCATTTCAAATTGTGCACAAGATTAAGAATACAAATAGGCAGCTGATAATAATCCCCAAAGAGGGTTTGGTAGGCAGTTATGAGAAGTGGAAGGGATACTGATATAAGTAGGTTGGGTCCTAACGGGAGTACTTTAGAAGGGGACTAAGACACCATTGCATTAAGCTATTTTTTCATTAATATCAACTAGTTAGATATTTTCCTGAGAGACCTTGAAAGTGCTTGTTTGAACATTGGTCTCAGAGTCTGTCAGGTTGAAACTGGTCTCTCACAGATGAAGATTTTAAAAAATATCTGACATAGCAAAGGCAAACTTCCCCCAGCAAAAATAAAAATTGCCAGAGACAATTACTCTTCACAGAACAAATCCCTAAGTTTAAACTCTTTTGGAATGTTCTTATTTCAAGACAGAAACATTAATGGATATCAAGGAAAAAAAAAAGAAATGGCAACTTACCTTCTTGCTTCCACCTCAAAACCAACCACTCTGTATTTAATCCTGAAATAAGAAATCAGTGAAGTAGAAAACTGCAGTGAAAATAAATATATTCTATAAATTAGTCATCAATTCAATACAGTGGAAGCTGTTTATCATAATCACTGATAATGTTATTAAATGGTTATTGTTATCAAAATCAGTTAGTCCCAAACACCTTATTATAAATGAAATAAAAAAAAAAAAAATTCAAAGATCTTTTTTACTATATAAGATTTTATAAACACTGAATAAATTTTCAACAATGAATGCAAGTTGTTCCAATTTTTATACCAACTAGTTATTGTCGCATAAAAGATACCCTCCTAAAGTGATCAAAACAAGCAGCTTCCTTTGTAATTCCCTTGAGAAAATAATCTCATAGACCCAACTTGGTATATTTTTTATCTGAAATCTAAATAATCTAACTTCATTTCATTTCAAGAAACTGATTCCATTTTTTACTGAATTGAAGGCATCGGTTTTGGAGCCTATTTTATCCCTTGATCAGACAAAGTGAACAGAATGTACTTATACTTAAAGTTCAATAATGTGCCATATAATAATGGTTGGTAAGCTAGTCTCATTAGACCAATGCTGGTTTAGGGAGTAACCCTCATAGGCTGCCCCCGTATCTGTATCAGGCTAAGCTAAATAACTATACCTACAGCCCAGGACCTGGAATATGGAAAATACGACAAAGAAAACTTTTAATGTAATATTTTTTTCACCGACAAAAACAAAAATGTTTTGTAAATCTCTGTGCATGCACATATAATATACATATATATATATATATATATATACATATATATATATATATATATGTAATTACATGAATGCAAGTAGGCAAATAAGGGGGTGATCATCAGGCCAATAACATTTTAATGTGGCATATTGAAACCATGTAGATACATATTTTACTTATGAATGACAAATAAAAATACATAACTTTTTGACATTTGTGAAAAGATTAATAAAAGATTACATTAGAAACAATGAGACATCCTCAAGCACAAACTTTCTGATATCAAATTATCATGAAGTTGATGTTTATGCAAGAAAATAGATAAAGTATAATCAAAATACTAATGGGTCAAAAGCTTCAATTCATTAAATTACATTCAACCTAAAGAAATAAAGTTGTGAAAATATAAATCAATATTAGCTAAAAAGCTACTTAGGGGGTAGAGTAAGAAGAAAAAAAAAAGAAAAAAAAAAAAAATCTGAACAAAAACAAATGTTCTTTTTCTAGACATTAGAGTATTTATTTAATTTTTCAGCCCTCTAGATCCATTGATGTGATTTCTATGCGTGTCTTACTCACAGCCTTTCTTGAAAACTAAAGAAACCAATGTTGACGCAGACAGTTTTGGTTAATGGTTTCTAACAATGTTTAATTTCTTCAACACTAGATGGGGCAAAATTGAAATACCTTTATATTTTCCAGCAACAAGATAATTTGTTATATAGACTGTCAGCCAGTATTAATGCATCATATGCCTTGGAAAAGAGACTAATACTGAAATTCTATCCAAAACAGAATGAAGAATGTATAACCTGAGGTAAATAGAAAAAAAAAAAGATCAACTCACTCATCTTCTGTATGAAATTTCAAGATGAGCTTCAGATGGTTATTAATAAATGCCTACAAAAACAAAAATCAATCATTAATTTAACAGTGAAAAATCAATACATTCCTGATTCTATAAATATCATCATTTCTGTTGCTAAGATTAAGCCTATCACTTTTAACTACTGTCTAAATATGTTGGATGTGTAATAAATGAGAAAAATTCAATTAAATTATTACTGGAAGTCAAAAACACCTTTCATAAAATGGATAATTTTAAGAGGATAAGCAATATATAGGAGTTGAACTAATTCAAATTTCACATAAAACATGTGTTTATCAAATTAACATTGTATTTTATAGCATCATTGTCAAGACAAAATACGTTAAATATATTCATTAATTTGAGTATCAGGATTTATATTCAGTACAATGATATAAATATTTAGAAGCAGCGAAAATGTACTAAACAACTGATCATTACATTTACATAATTGTAAAAAAAAAAACAGCTATAATGTACTTACCTCATTATTTTTTACAAAACCTAGTTTGTAACCGTGTTCATATTGTACTTCTCTGGTTTCTAGCATTTCAAATTTGGTAGCACATGGTAAATTATCCACCAATCTAAGAATAAGAAAATATTTCTTTTTAAATAAAGCAAAGCATTTGAAATGGTTCCTTTAAGAATGGAAATAGGAATAAGCAGGAAAAAAAAAAAATACAATGTTAATAAAAAAGCAAATTTTTGAAATATATATGAATTATCCTTTACTTATTTTGTACATCAATATATTTGGAGATATCTTTGTGTATGCACTACGATTACTTGATAATTGGCCATTGCATGAAGTTGATATTATTTGTCAGTACACAAGGCAGTACAGCATTGAATTTGAAGTTTTTTTTGATAGGCAGTCCAAGAAATCTAACATAAACCAAACAATTATCTGAATATCTAAATTGGCATACTGAACCATAATACTTTGAAGCGGCAGTTCCGTATGACTGACAAAAAATTACTTTACATGACAATTATGGCAAGCTGCTCCACACACCATAAGGTCTGGCCCCTTCCATCTTTGGAACTGCCCTAGAAGGAAGTAATGCTAAAAACGGAAGATTTACTAACGTAATTGGATTTTTTTCAAATTCAATGTAAATAGAAAAATAATTTGCTAATAGAGGATTTTGAGCCTTTAATAGCAATGATTACAACACAGGAAGTTGAAAATCATATTTGGAAATTAGTCAAAGTTAGGACAATGCTGCTCAAGTTGCTGATAGCGTCAACAAAGCATTCAGAGTGAACACTACTATTCAGCATTGGTTCAATAGCTCTGGATACAAATAAACATCACAGGATGTGTAAACCTGTTTTTAATAATGAATGATCAACAACATCAGTGGCAACAAAAAACAGTCCAAGTTGATTTTTTTTTTGTTTGAATTTGTTGATACACTTCATGATGATATAAAAAAAATTGATAGATTCTCCCTTGAAAAATAAAATATAATTTAATCAAGTGAACTGAGCTCAAGATAAAAACTAGTAAAAAGCAGTAGAAGCAGGATTTTATCTTTATAACTATGAAAGACTAAAATCAACAGTTAAAGGAAATTTAATCTTTTGTTTCAACATGTAAAATGTTGCTCCTACAAAAACACTTTTTGAAGTTCCAGTTCAATCTACAACCAATTAGATAGTCAGGATGCCATGCCAAGTACTCCCCCTTTGTGGCATTCCTCAGGGCAATGAGAGAGTTACTTGGCAGTGTCAATCTTTCTAAGTAACAGGAGACAGTACACATGGTACCAGCAGCAAAGAGAAATCCCCGACTCAACCTATCGGAAGGAGTCTTTTCTAGGGCTACACTCCACGTTTTAAGTAAGAGTTGTCTTCCTCCTAGACTAAGTGCCACCAAGGCTGGAGAATTCAATCTATCCTACAATTTACTCATAGTCTGTGGGAGATTGAAGCTAGAAAGTCCATAGCACTACTATTCACCCACAATCTGAACTAAGCTTGCCAATTCCATTTTCTGTGCAATTATCGGTTAGGCCTCTCTCACTTCCACTGAAAGTACTCACTGCAAGTTGCTTCAGCAAAGTTAGAATAACACTTTGTTGAATTCAACTGAGGCATTTTGGAAGACTATACAATGGAGTACTCAGTTGTATAGTAGATGTTTTATTATAGACAGTAAAATTGCGTGGAAAGTCAGCATTCCTATGAGTAGGAGAATGAAAATAAAAGTGTAAAATTTTTTAGAAAAGAAGTAAAGTTCAATAAATATGAAAAAAAAAAAAAAAAAAAAAAATCATTAATAGAAATCAAAAACAAGTTTCATAAAACGTAACATTTTTGAGGGGATAGGTCTGGTTAGTTACTCAAAGGATATAAAGCAAAGTGGTTAACAAAAGAAATACTCACAAATGAACATAATATGCATGTCTGATGCGTTCGGCCACAAGTTTGCTGTCCTCTACAGTCATAGTGACAGCTTGGTCATTATGGCATAAAATTTCACAGCCCTTGTCTTCAGCCATTGTGACCTGTGAAAAACAGAATCACAGTAGATAAATAACAGCAGCTGTTACCAATTTACAAAACTGTCTTTAAAATAACAATGAAAAAAAAAAGAAAATCAGAACTTCAATAAATTGATCGATACTAAAATTCAGGCAATAGTGATTAAATCAGTCTTTCGACCTTTTTAGACTGAAGGAACCCTCACATAAAAATATTATACATACAGTTAACAATATATAAGTGTGCTGGAAAATTTATCTATTATAATCTAAAAGTACTGTATTCCTTCATGTACAATATGAATTCTAGATACGGTGGAAAATGGGTATAAAATTGCAGCCTCTTGTAAAAATGACAGTCACTAGTCTTTTTCAGTTGGTAAAAATTCTGGTGTTTCTAATGTCAAGAAGACAGGGACCACCACTAATTATACAAAAGATCTCAAATGAAGCAAAAATCAGGTGCTTTACTTCACAGGTGTATGGAATTTTCAAGGAACATAGGTTGAGAAAGGCTAGTTTAAATGGTGCTCATCTAGCTTAAATGCAGATTAAATTAATGAAAGATAAAATCTGAACAATCTCAAGCAATTTCAAGAAAGATCAAGTCATTGATGGTTAATTTTTTATGATTGTTTTAATATCAAAAGAACATTTTCACAGCAAAATATCAAGTCACTGCTCCACTATAAGTCCAGGCATTTTATACGAATTAGAGGAAAAAAAAAAAAACCTAATGGATTTTTGATTCTCGGTACATTCTGACTGAGAAAATTTTATGAAAGTTGTATGAAGAAATCCTGATATTCCCCGTGTAAAACGCTAAATAAAAAGCTGATGAAATTCCTTTTCCAATGATATGTCAATTCATTTACATTTTTTGCCCTATTTTGCTCAAAATTCTACCAGACAATATTTTACAGTTGCAACTTGTGATATGTCAAGTAACATTTTTACTTGACTGTTGACAATTCAAAGTCACTAAACCAAAAATTAAGCTGCCTAGTTTTACTGTTGTTGCCTACAAAACAATAAGAGTCATTTAATATAAAACATTTCAGTTGGAGAAAAAAAAAAAAAAAAAAAAAAAGGAGATTATTTACATAATTCAATTAAAGTAGCTACAGAAAATTTTTTTAATTTTATTTCATCACTTACCTCATACGGAGTATTAGTAATTCGATCACCTCTCAAAACTTCACCTATAGCAGAAAAAAAAAAAAGAAAAAAGTAATCAAGTGACGAACATTAACCAGCATAACACTATATAATAAATTTTTAGAAGTATCTAAGACTGACGGCCAATAGAAGATTTTTTAAAAATTTTTTTACAGAAAGTAAAATTTATAAGGCTGAGAGAAATTCAGGTGCACAAAAGAATGGATAACATAAACAATAGGGCTGGTTAAAAGACAAACAATCATAATACAATCTGATTGTTCATTCAAAAGTATGAGGCCAACCGGGGAGTTAAAAAAAAGAGGATGTTAGCTTTCATCTGAGTACACAAAACAATGTAACTAAAAGAGAACTCCATCACTCTGGTCTTTTCAGCATGGATTGAAGTATAGTATCTGTTTGCTGGCAGAACCTGAGGAACTGGTACTGATACTTGCCTGTTGAACAGGCCAGAGCGCGTGTCAAAATCCGAGTGCGCCGGTGCAATGCATTAGCCAATGAGGTTTTACTGAGGCTGCTCATTGCTACGAGCTTCGGGAACCTTTGGGTTCTCTTTCTATTTTTGGCCCAGCTACAGGGAATATAGCACCCTGGGGCAGCACTGTTCTATTGCGCTTAATGGAACAGGTTGTGCTCGTACCTGACGCTTTCATGGCAACGGTTGCTTTGTTGCTTAGCAAACCAAAGCCACATTGGCTGGAGCTATTTTTCTAGGGCGACTCCTATTTTCCCCACGTAAAGCCTCGACCTTGTGTCACATTTTGCTGTGGTGGGACAGTAGATAAATAGTGCATCTAATAAAACACTTTTGTAATTGTTAACTTATACACAAGCATTCCTCATTATTCCTCAAATTACTATGATCTTAGGTGAATTCTTCTAGCAACTGGGGACCAATCCAAACAAGGAGGGGTGCCTGTCACACCAATTAATTCTGGCCTGAATTTTGTTAGATGGAGGTATATTAATACATGTGCATGATTTAGTTGGACTATTTTCCTTGTCTAAATGTTCATTTATTCAGGTTTCTGCCATGTACCCTCCAATCTTTGTCACACCGCAACACACCATGTACAGAAATATACCATTTCTTACCTCTAAGGCTAGTTGTTTAAAAACTTGTTAGTAACAAATATGCAGTTGATATGCATTTTGTTTGTAATGTATTAGGTAGTTATACATGAAAGGTTTTTTGAATAGCAAGATGAAGGATGATATAAAACAACAAAAATGGTAAATATTTGATCAAATTATGACCGGGTCTCAATAATCTTTTCTATACAATCCTCTAATGATAATATGCTCTATATATAAATTACCTTTGGTTTACTGGTTCCAAATTATGTTAAAGCTGGAGTTACGGCTTCTCTATTATTGAATCTTCTATCATGGATATAATATTCAAAATGCTTAGAAATATAATCCATAGAAGAAATGTCGGGTGAATAAGGAGGTTAATGCAAGACTTCATGTCTGAATTCTCTAAGCTTAGACACAGTCAGCTGAGAGGTGTGGAACCGGGCACTATCATGGAGTATTTCATTCAGTTCATGTGGTACTCATTTCTCCAAAATTTTAATTTTTCTTATTGCCTTGAGATGATAAGATATATTTGAGTCCTGGAGTCAGCAAAAAAAGCTCAAACTGTATGTGGATCACTAATCACTGCTGTTGTTAATTCTTTAGCATTAACAAAAATCGGGCCTCCCTCAAAGTTTATTGTTGGTATCCATATTTCTAGATCTACCCTATCAGAAGCTTGAGCAGCATTATGTCCTAATTTGAAATCGTACTTGGAGAAAAAAAAAAAAAAAATTTAATGTGCGACAATCAATAAGTTCGAATTGTTTTCAAGTTTATTACTGAAATGAATAGGTTCATAATCTCTCATCAAAGTGCAATCAGATAAGAAACTTACCTAAATTCTCTGTTTTGTACACAACTCCACTTTTAGGCTTACAAAAGGGTAATGAATAGTATTCGTAGGGTAGCTGAGTCTTTACACTTGTCATTTTCACAGCCTGACAAGGAGAGGAAAAAAATAAAAAATAAAAAAGTGGAAGTGAAAAACTGAAAATATTTAATCAACAAATGTGCTTGATAAATTCAAAAACCTGAGGCCTTGTCTGTAAAGACTAAAAAGTGTCGGTTTTCTTATCGATGGACTTTACATTTCCATAAGAAATTCAACAAGTTTAGACTGGGGATAGGAATATCAAAAAATGATTATATATCAAGCAAAACAGTCTTATCCACATTTTGAAATGTGCAAACAAAAACAAAACATAATTGTAAGTCAATATTATTGGCTGGGGGGAATAATTATCAGTAGTCCTGTTGCAGACCTTAGGCTAGATTTGTGATCATTTATATAGTAAATAAACCATTAGGTCATGCACTAAAATTTTATATGATATTTAACATTTTTACAAGTTTCACATGCTCTTAAAACAAGATGGAATGAAGGCCAAAAAATGTAAAGATTTTCTTCATTTCCAGGTCTAAACCTAATTAACCAATGCAGAACAGTTCATATTGTAGTATTGTTCACTCCAAATACTTGGTTGACTTCACCTGCTTGAGTACAGAAGAAAGGATTTTACTTGAATAATATAAAGTTTAGTTGAATACAAAATGTTTTGAATTTCTCAAAAACAAGACAGAATCTGGTGATTGTGAGTAAAGAAAAGAAAGCCTGCCAGATCATAAATGTGGTTATAGCAGCAGATCACAGGGTGGAGAATGGAAAAAAAATAAATAAATAAATAAAATAAAAATGGGGAAAATACTGGGATCTTGCCCCCAAAATAAGGAAATTTCAGAACATGAAGATCAGAGCCATGCTTAAATTGATAATGGCTTTCAATTTTATTGTGACTGATGGTGTCTCACTTCTGAGTCAGAGCTTTCATCTTGCTATGGATAACTATTACTCCATACCATACCCCACCATTATTGAGTTAAATTAGTAGTTTGAAGTGTGCCAAAAAACACGGGGGCCAAGATTGGATGAATTGAAAATTCAAGGAAGGCTTGAGACTATCCAAACCATAGCAGTGCTGGGATCTAAACAAATGAAACAATACATACCTTTACTTCTACTGATCGTCCTTTTATAAACTCCACGGGGGCTACCCCAGGCACATAGAATGCTTGCGCTATACATAGTAATGAACAAGCCACCACACCCCACAGTATATGTCTGGTGAACATCTGGAAGAATAAGAAAGAGAAAAATATTCATGAAAGGTTTAAAAGAAAATAGGCAAGTTATTGTTTTTTTTCAACATGCACATGGACCTTATTTAGGTAAGAAACAATCAGATTGTATATATAACCTCAACAAATCTAAATTTAGTTGAGAATTTCAATTGGATAACATGATATAGCTTTAAGAACTTTCTAAAAGACATTCTAGTTTAGTAAACTAGAGAAGTTGGCTCAAAACTGCAATCAATGATAAAGACTGTGGTGGAAGATGATCCAAAAGGTTTCAGTTTGAATTCATTAACTCCAATGTATTGTCTGGATTTCTGGGATGAGGAATTACCATTATACATGGATTTACTCGGAATAGTGTTTCATCTTGGGTGTTATAGTCACAACATTTTGGCCATTGTACTCACCAGCTTTCTTAATGCTATCATCCCTGGAAGATTATGACAAGTGCTCAGTGGTAGAGGAGTAGTTTGCTACATCATAGGTTTTTTTTTGTTTTTTTTTTAAGTGGTCAAACAATTACTGCATATATACTTGGAGCCCAGCTTGTGCATTCAAAAATCAATGTACCCAGTTTGGTAAATAGAAAGGGTATCATTTTGCTCAATGAAAGCCCCCGTCCTCATAAAACAAAGAAAGTATGAAAGTTGAAGATGATAATTTTATTTTAGCCAGCTTATTTGTCTAACCTCTCTCTTACAAATTTCCAAGCAGCTTGACTTTACAGGCCAAAAGTTCCCACTGTTGAAATAGAAAAACCTTCAATGAACTCAGAGGTCCTTTGAAAAATTTTCTAGGAAGGAAACTGATGATTTTTTTTTCCAAGGCAGAATAAATGTAGATTAAATAAACTTTTTCCAGAAATTTTTTTTTTTTTTAGATGAATTTGAAATTTTATATTAAATGAGAAAACACTCAGAGTACATCGCTAAAGATTGAACACTTAGCTTACAGATCTGGGACAATGCTGTGACAAATACTTGTAATAATTAGAAAGCACTCAGAGTGTGTACTTTTGCAAATGCTATTGTGCAGGGGGGGGGGTAAATCTGCATGGATCAAGCGAAAAATTTTGTCACTTCCACTATGGCCTATCATTCACCCTCCAATGAAACTTCAGAGGAATTCATCAGGAACTTTTGGAGATATAGAGTGGATGAACATGAGCATATAGATAAATGAAAAAAATAAATAAATAAAATAGAATAAAAAATAAATGAATAAATAAAAATAATTGGTAGTGGAGAATTCTCTCAATCAAAATAAAATTCCTAGATCTATCTCAAAATTTAATCACCTCTTTCTAAACCCATGATCCACCAAATACTTACCTCTCCAACTTTGTTGGCAAAGGTAATTATTCATCAAAGACATCAATAGTTTTAAAAACAACTATAATGCAGTTTATCATACTTATTTACCAGCCTCACTATGATGTTAATGAGTTGTTTAATAAGGAAAAACAAAAATGAAAATTGTCCTAACACACTATGCTAACAAAATTGGAAAAAATATTCCTGGATCCACCCAAGAATTTCATTCGATTATTCCTTGGTCCAAGGCCCACCCTTCCACAAAATGCCACTAAAATTCATTGGAAATATTTGGAAATATTACATAGACAATCAGAAAAAACATGAATGGATACATAACTTCTGTCCAAGTTTGTTGGTTGAGGTGACAATCTGATGAAATTACAAAAATCAGAAGTCCAAAGAAAATAGCCACATGCATCAAGTTTTACTAATTATTTATTCCTAAACAATGCAAAAATTATATTCCATACTCAATGTCTTATATTCAAACAATAGGCTTTGTCAGGAACAAGACAATTATTAGTTACATAAATAGTAATTATTATCTCAAAATATAAGATAATAGTAATACAATGCCATAACATAAACAGGTATTCAGAACAAGAAACACTGGTTAATAGACACCTGATATGTACTTTTTAAAATCCTGGTTTTGAAACCTTGAAATATCATCTTAACGGGAAACATTTTATTTCAGGCTCTACACCAGAGGTGACACAATTTACTAACAGAATTTCACAATGTCATCCCAGCAGTTCAACTGACTCAGGAAAAGTATCTTCTGGAAGATAGACAAAATTATACTTAATTCAAGAATAATTCTGCAATAAATCATCCAGGAATAAATTTTAAGAAATAGATAAATAAACAAAAAATAAAACATTATTGTATTAAAAAGAATACTAGGTCTCAATTGCAAACAAGTGTAATATCAGATGAAAGGAATAAAGTCTAAGGTGTAATATCAGCTTCTATTTACTTATAAAATCCCGATGGCTGAATGGTTAATAGTGGCCAGGCATATATTGGACCCCCCTCTTGCAAGAGGGAATGAGTTTGATGCTCATTGTGAACTTGCTCTTCATTTTCCGATTACACTGTTCAATCATTGCTGTAGAATTATGATTCGATTCAAATTTGTGATAAAAAGCAACTGAAAATTAGGATGAAGATAAAAAGAGTCAAAATTAATAATAATGTTGCAATACTTCATCCAAGAATAAATTTGAAAAAAAAAAAAAAAAAAAAAAATTAAATAAAAATTTTTAAAAAAATTAAATACTGTATTAACATCTGACGACAAAATTAACAGGTCTCTCTACTTCTAAAGAAATTCTAGTACGATAAGCTAACAATTGGGTTAGTCATCCAAATCCAATATGGCCTCATATATAAATAAACTTCAAAGAAAAATTTTTGATCATCTCAGGCATTAGAATATATCAGTGAATTTAACAATAACTAATATATATAACAATCAGGCTATGAATAATAACTATTATAAGATTAGGGAGGAAAAGAAAAAAGTGCAGTTCACTTCTACCTTGAATAAAGATTAGATTTATAATTTTGCAAGTAAAATAGTTTGAATTTTGACACGCCAAGTCCAATGTAACCATGACAACTTCCCACACAGAGATTCTTTCGGGTGGGAAATTAAAACGTTCTGGGCAGAGGAACTCTTTATATTTCACGCAAAATAAAAAAGAAAAAAAGTTCATAAAGCTATCAAGACATCTTTAGGTTAGCTAAACTAAACAACGCTTGCACTTGACTGTGTCAATGAATAGCACAACAACGTATGCATGAATATTTTTTAAAGAGGGTGGGTCGTTGCACAGGGACAATCCCACTCTTGGTCTCCAAGGTCATTTTCTAGAGGTACGGTGTGAAGTCACAACTGGTTGCTTTTTTTAGCTGCAAGGGTTGCCAGAAAGGAGGTGAACTTTATCACCAGTCTGTAGTAAAGACTTCAACCTTGGTTAAGATTCAGAGTTGTCCGTCTCCTAGACTGGTTGTCAACCAAGCCTAGAGCCCATGCAGCCCTACACCATTTGTACTGCATAAACAAACAATCACACATTGATTATATCTGTTAGATGTTTTCTTTGTTTCTCAGATGTCAAATAATCATATTGTAATAACTTCCTTTAAAATGCACTACCTTATTAATATCAATAGAGCCTCTAATAATATCCTTTCCAACTGTAGTGATTGAATGAAATCTATTAATCATAATTCATTTAAAGAATGTCAAGTTTGGTATTGAAAAGATTCAGAAATACTCAGTAAATTATAAAATCATGACAACCAACAAAATCAGCATCCTAACCATAGCATTCTGATTATCAAAAGTTGTGGCTTAATCATTACTAGCAGTTGTAATCATCAATTAATGTTGCTTGTAGGGGGATGTAAAGATCCCACTCTCCTCACTGCTACTTTTTTATTGTTTATATAAAAATGAAAATTTATTAGCATGAAATAAGCCTTGTATTTGCATAAATAATAAAGACTAGTCAATTTAGCTCAGTCAGTATGACAGCCACCTAGCAATCATTTGGTTATGAGTTTAAAATCACAATAGGGGATGTGAATTTTACACCCCTAATCTTGGTGAAGATGTTCTTGTCTTTGATTGATCTCCTTACGGTAGAAAAATAAAGTCAACTCCAGTTTTGAAGTTTGACAATTTACTTGGGGGGGGAGGGTTCAAACGTACAGCACAAGAATGCTGCATTCCACAATGGAAAGTAAAAATTAAGCATCATGTTTTAAGTCTAACAATATGAAGAGTTTTAAATTGTTAAATAAATTATAAAGAACAATCCAATAATGCAGAAAGCCAGGCCACTGTGGAGGGATATTTCATCTGATGATATTGTCTGTTCCTGCTACCATGATGAAGAATGTGTTATCACTGTTGTGATTGTACAATATATAGATAAGAGGAATGAAACCACTATGGCTCATTCAGGTTGACCCAAGTCATGCTAAATTGAGGTGGATTGGGGTTATGGCCTCATCATCCCATGAATTATTATGATAGAGTAGCCAGAAGGAAACCACTTCTTTAATTACAGAATTTCCTAATTGACTTTATCCCCACTTTTTATAGCAGATGGAGTACTATACCATGCAGCATCATTAAATAAATCTATTTTTTATTCAAGAAAGAAGTGAATTGCATTTTTTTTCCTCCCTAATCTCAAGATAGTTATTATCCATCAATATACAAAAATGGCAGGCTCTAACACATGGCTGAGAGTCTTCACATGAATCTTATTGAACCTGCTTGGTCTATTAAAGATGTGAAATATGATAAAAAAATCCATTCATTTTTTGACTAATATTTCTTTCATCTTGAGTTTTAGTTGCTTTTCACAATAACTATAAAAATAAAAAAAAATGTTCAGAAAACCTAAGAAAGATTTGCTTTGTACAGAAATACTTTGAATAATATGGGTTTGATGTTGTACAGTTAAGGTATTTCTGTACAAATTATTTTAACTAAATATAAGCTGGGAAGAAAAAAAAATAATTAAAAACCAGCACATCAGGTTATTATATAAAAGTTTCATGGAATTTTGAATTACAGAGAATTTTGGAACTATTTAACTGCACCTATCAAAGGTGTACCTGTATTTTACAACAAGAATATTACCAATTCAATGAAATCAATGCCTGAAAGAGTAAAAACTATAAAATCTTCTCATGGCAAGTCTACCAAATTTTGATTTGCTTAGTATTTGTGAATTGTTCAGTCATTAAATTAAGATTTTATGGAAAATAGGTGCATCTCCTTTTGTCAGGTTTCTGTATAAAAATGCAAAACTTCCTAAGTTCAGGTCTATGGAGTACAGAAGTTTCAAGGAGTTTTTTTCTTCAAAAAAGAACCCCCCCCCCAAAAGAAACCCCCAAAGAATGCGAACTCAACTCTAGTGAGGAATAGCAGAAGCTGTTCCTTTTTGTGTACACAACGTCAGCAGCTAAAAATCCACACAAAAACATTCATCTTTTATATCACACACACACACACGCAGTTTTATATCCATATATAGATGAATATTTCCTTTAATCTATTTTTTGTTCCCATCACTACAATTGTTGACATAGTTTTTGAGGAGAATACTGAACATAAAGAGTTTATCAGAATTTTTTTCTTAGGTTCAGATAAAAGGTACACAACACAATCATAATACTCAAATGTAGAGATTACCCAAATCATTTATTCAATATTCTTTTATTCTATCAACAAAATTACTGTAGCACAAATTTGTTTGTACAATGTCACTTTCAGAGTGGCGACAAAATATACTAGTACCTATTTATAATATGGTATAGAATTTTTGAAAGTGAAATAGTGCATAAAAAGAAGTACCCAGCATTTCATGTCAAACTGTCTTTATTGGACAGACACGCCTATTTGATTGTTACGCACACACACACACAAATAATAAAAAGCTAAACTGTCACAGTAATGATTTGAATATTCAAGTGAAAATAAAAAACCTCAATTATTCAAGTCTTCATTTATACAACATGAACTATCTTTAAATGGTAAAAAATGTTATAGGAACTATTATCAAACTAACCAAACATTCATGAAAAGAAAGCAGTTTTACGGGAAGAGACCCCTTATTAGATGTGGTCAGTTGTTACTAAACTTGACCACACTCAAGTGAAGATCTATCATGATCATTTACCAAAGGCACAAATTACTTTTACTCCATAATTTTTCTGCATAAATTTTAGAGATTGAAAATATTAATCTTTTATAGCCATCATAGTATTACTCAACTACATTCCCAAAATGACTTCTGATCTTAAAAGAAAAGTCACTACATGCTATTCACATCTTTTATAAACTATCATAATAAACTTTGTGATTAGATGTTTCAGTAACTAGCTTGCTATAAAGCGTACTGTAGGAAAGTGTATGTACAAGAGTACTGAAATGATCTAAACAAACAAAAAAATAAAGCAGAACAAAAAAAAAATTAAAATAATCCCAACATGCTGCCAAATGAGAAAAAGTAAGAGCCAGATATAATGAGGGGTGAGGGAGGAGTGGTTGCCAATTTAGTTTTTATATTTCTGAAAAGTTTAACCACAAATTTGAAATGGGTCACTGGGAAAGAAAAGCAATCAAATTGATTTTTTTTTTCCAACAAGGCAGCAACACCTGTTGTTCATAGTAAAAGAGATCTTGAAATTCACAGCTGACTATGAACAATGGTAAAGGAGTGGAGAGATCTTTTCCAAGTCTCAGTAGATACAAAAGAGAGGAGAAAATTAGCTTTAAAGTATCAAACAGAAAAAAAGCATTTCCACCTCTATGCTTTGTATCTCCAGATCAACCCTTACTCTAAGAACCTGAACCTAGTCTTATGGCAGATGTAAGGAGGAAGTAAAGGAAAGAATTACCAAAAACCAATGCATACTGTCATAGCAAAGTATTTATACAGGGTACTATCATTTATGCATGGATCAGAACTTCTAACATTCCTTCTTATTCTTGTAAGTTTGCCCTGACAAACCTTTCAAAATTGAAACAGCCAGACTTTGTATAAGTGATACACATAAGAATGCATTTTCTAATTCAACACAAATGACAATGACTAACTACAGATCACAATGCAACCCTTGAAAATGTCAACTAAGAAAATTTTCCCTAGTCATTACAACTGAGTGAAGGTTCCAATTCGAAATTGAGATTTTTCCATACAATTATCAAAAGAGACACAAAAATAGAAAGATTCATCATTGAAGGCATTAATTAGATTAGAAAAAAAAAAAAAAAAAAAAAAAAAAGAAAAAAAAGACCCAACCAAAGTATCCATAAACTTTTTTAGGCACTGACTACATTTATATTATCAAGTATGTGTGTGTTTGTACATACTCCAAGATGTCGAGAACTACACATCACAGAACAGAAATAAAGGCACATACAGAATCAGCAGGTCTATAATTACCTATTGTACACATCTTTAGGTTAAATTTTGCAAAAAGAAAATAGAACATTTTTATGGGCTCTCCATTCATGCTCTCAGAAAACAAGTTTGTTGAAAGACATTTTTTCTGGGCATTTTTTTCATCTAAGATTTTCAGAAAAACTATTGAAGTTAGATCCATGAAATCAGAGTATATGTACATTTTGAATTAGCATCAGCCAGGTTTTTTTTTTTCATCACTCATTGGAACCTACTCATATCTAAGGGGAGGGGTTCAATACCATTTTAGAAAATTTCTTTGAGCTATTATTCCTTGGTTCAATTTTGTGATGATTCAATAGCTGAGTGGTTTCAGCCTCAGAGACTAGAAATGGTGGACCAAGTTCAAACTTAGGCCAAGGAAGTCTTTTTTTTCTCCCCTTTCAATTTTATGTTTCCAAACTATATGATCTTCAAACCTCATCGAAATTTGTTTTTAAAAAAGCTCTTCTCAGGTTTAAGAGGAGGCTCTATATTTTTAATGTAGTTATAATGCTAAACTGGACTCTCACTTTAGGTTAATCTGAAATAAGAAGCCTTTAATTTGCCTACAGCACACATTTTGAGGTTCAATTTCACAAAAACTAAGTTTGCAAATTTCTATGGGGTCTGCACTTACACTATCAGAAAACAAATCTGTTGAAGAGATTTTTTGTGTAACTATTTAAAACTATCAGGAGATAGATCTATGAAATCAATCTCTATATATATATTTTGAATCAGCATCATCTGGGGAGGTTATTTTCATTATTTATTTGAACATATTTACAAGTGAGGAGTTTTTGAATTTTTAGATAGTAATTCATCAATCCAAAGTCATGGTGGTGCAATGGCCAAGTGATTAAAACCTAGGAAAATAGGCAAATACCCATTTGCCTGCAGCACACATTTTACGGTTGGATATTACAAAAACAAATTGGTCACTTTTTATGGGGTTTACATTTGTGCTCTCAGGAAGCAAGTTTGTACAGTTTTTTTCTTTCAAATTTTCTTTTTGGGAAGTAATTTACAGCTTTAGTGTCCTGATGGTTCAGTAGCTGAATGGGTAAAACCTTAGAAAATAAACTTGACAGGCCGATTTCAGATTCAGATAGAGAAAGTTTTTTTTCTTTCTATCACTGCAAATATAATTTGGGGTGTGTCTATATTATATAAAGTACTAAATTCTACTTAAATTTCACGTGCTTCCAATTTATCAGACCTTCAAACCTTCAAGAATTTTGGCAGGTTGAGAGAGACAATATTTCAAGTTTTTATAACAAGGGTTTCTATTTATATTGTAGCTAAAATGATTACTGCAACTTGAATATCTATTCATTATAGGTGGCTATGAATATGAATTTCCTTCTCTCATTGCTTATGCCAGTTCGTTCAAGGTTGTACGCTGGCTTGAGTATGCCAACCTTTGAATGTTTACTGGCCCAACCAGTGAAGTATCACAAAGGAAAAATAGAGGCATATCCGAAATCACATTAAGATCAAATTTTATCAAAAATAAAACTGTCGATTGTTTTGTGTTCACATGATAAAAACTAATTTTAGTGCTGAAGAAATCAGTGAGAGCAACAGCCAGTGTTTTAAAATGAGGTAAGTACAATTGACAGACCTATTTCTGACTTGCAGTAAAAAATTTTACTTTTTTCTTTCAGTTTCATGTGCTTCCAGTTTATTACACCACCACACCTGTCAGTTTTCAGAAAGGAAATACTTAAAAGTTCCATAGGAAGGGGGTTCTATTTACAATGTGGCTATGATGCTGAACTGCACCTTCATTTTCCATTCATCATAGGTTACCATGGATGTGCATTCCTCCTATCAGCACTCATACCTGAATCTTCAAGAATCTACCCCTTAACTAGCAATAGAAAATGTTTTTTTCAGAGCAAAATGAAAAACTTTGATCCAAACAAAAAACATGGACAAAATTTAGATCCCTCAGTAGTTCGCATGTCAAAGAGAACTAAAGCCAAAAGCGGTTGAATGAATTCTCAGTTTTTAGAAAAATTAATCTTCAAGGTTCAAAAAGGGGCAACGCATGTCTGGCCAGTGTTTTTGAAATCTCTATAAAATACCATTTGCTTCCCAGTGCTGTCATGTTAAAAAACAACAAACTTTTGATTAATTAATCATAAAAGAGTGAATAGGAATCTAAATGATACCAACTGTCAAATGTGTCACAAAAGCGTTCAAGTAAAAGTATCCATTAGAAGATGTGTCAGGGGTCCCAGAAAGCCAACAATGTTACAAAGTAGTGATAAAATTCAGCTATTTCATAGCTAGACTAATATTTTAGGGTCCACCATCCACTTATATCGTGAACAGCATAACAAAGTTATAAAATATGTTTTTATTTTATTTTTGTAACAAAAAAACAAAAATAAAGTTAGTATTCTGTTATCAACAAAGTTGGGTTATTTTTAAACTGGAAAAGTAAGCCTGTTGTACACAACCCCTTGTGAGAAAAGTGGGATGCAAATGCCCTTATACCATAGAAAACATGAAATTGCAAGGATGAATTAATTGATAATTAATTTGGTTAGAAATTCACAGAACGTTTCCAATTATGGCATACCTTAATAAGGCTGTTATGACTATAATAACCAAGATGAGGACACTAGTCAGAGAAAATCAGGTGACTATAATGATAATTCCTTATTTGATGAATTCAGACAAAAATTAAAGATCCAGGATGTTCTATGGAACTGGCTTTTTTGTCATGCTTTCTAGTTTTGTTTTCTGTAATAACTGAGCAGGCATTTCATTTCTACAGTTTCTTTCATGATAGAGCATAAGGTTTGACTCAGATGGAAAGATAGGAGGGCTGCAATTCTATTCAGATGGCTTGGTTGGATAAATGCATTACAGCAGAGAAAATAAAACCAGGAAAAGTTATCTTAAGAATTTCAACACCAATTTCAAATACTTATTTGCAAGTTACAAATAGAGATAACAGGGAAAAAAAAAAAAAAAAAAAAAAAAATTAAGAAAAAAAAAAGTGGAAATAATAGATCAGCCCAAAGAAATTTTCTCATTCATAGAATGTATGCACTTTAGAAGGCAAATCATTTCTCCCTTCTTCATATCATTGATATGGGTGAATGGGAATGAATACTGGGAGTGGTTTAAAATTGTTGGAAGGTCATATGTGACATGCCGGGTTACTGAAAAGTCTAATAAATCCTAATGTTAGAATACATTGGCAAGAGAAATAGATATTTTTGGTTTTACAAGTTTAGACAAATATTTGAATAATAAGCATAAAAACATTAGCATAGTACCCGTCAAAAAATATAAGATTACTAACATGGGATCAACACTTCTGCCTAGGATCAAAGTGTTACTACATAGCACTTTTGATAAAAAGAATAAAAAGCCTCAAGAATTCAACCTTAAAAAAATAGGAGAATGAGAAAGAGAAATGAGAAATAGGAGTGGAATGAGATCAAGAAATTTTCACCAAAGTGACATTTGACCCGGTGTACCTAATGAAGGTGTATTGACTTTGAAAGTTGTTTCTCATTGTGATATCACAAACACGAGCTGCAAATTTGGATGTAAATTGTTGTACAATATTTACCAATATATGTGGCATAATGTGATTCTTAACAGATACAACTGAAGCACTTTCAAAAGCAGTTAGTAGAATTGGTTCAAGTTTCCACCAACAGAATGTTTTATAGGACAATAGCCACAGCATTGGATGAAGTGAACCAAATGAGTTCAATTCTCATATCAGCTAGTGCAAAAAAAAAAAAAAAAAAAAAAAAAAAAAAAAAAAAAATCATACTCCAGTTCAGGGAAAGTGGCAGACAAGTGACCAAAAGTCTAATTAATTCAGTGTTTAATAGCAATTGGTAGAAAACAGTTGATTTAAACTAGAGTTCTCATGCTGACAAAAATTACAGCACATATGAAATATATATTTCGACAGATCCCTACAAAACCAACTGTAAAAATGAGATGATTAGACAATGAACAATAGTCTATTAACATCTTTATATCCACATACTGAAAGCCACTCATCACGCCTTTTAACTTTCCTTTGAGGTGTTACAGACAAAAAAAATATACCAATATACCTATACAGTAATTTATGTCTTGAACTATCTTCCACTAAAATTACTCAACTCGATCATAGATTACTAAATATTTTAGGGTATAAAAAAAATGAAAAAAAAAATGAAAAAAAAAAATGAAAAAAAAAAATGAAAAAAAAAATGAAAAAAAAAATGAAAAAATGAAATCTATTCAACTCCATTTCATTTTTCTCCCTTGTACAAAGGATATTAAAAAATGGAAAAAAATATAACAGTTTCTACAAGGTACTGAGAAACATTCAAACTGAATTATTTATGTTAGCTTAGTACCAAACTAATACCTATTAACCAATAATTCAGGAGTAATAGAAGATATTTCTATTCTGAATGTCTTATCACAGTAACAGCATGCAAGAGATGTAACCATTAATTAGCACTAATACAACAAAAATTTCCTTATATCTCATGAGATCAATAATAACTCTATTTTCTTTATTCATTATCTTCTCTTGTGCATCTAAGACTTTAAATTCAGCTGCCACGTTTTTGTTAAATTCTAGTCCAAACCTGGAGTTGACTGTTCTACCGTAGCCAAAACAAGAATAAGACTAATCCTCACCAAATTTAGGAGTAAAAATTAACATTCCCCTACTATGATTTGAAATCACAATCAACTGATTTATAGTCAGCTCTCTTACCAGCTGAGCTAAATTGGGAAGTCTCACATATCTACCGAAATTCATGTTAAGAATATGCTAGGGATTACTTCATTCTAATAAATAAATAAAATAAAATTAATATTTCCCTACCATGATCTGAAATCACAAGCAACTGATTGGTGGGCTGGTTTCTTACCACCAGAGCTAAACTGACAATCCTTACTTAACAAAATTTATCAATAGATACATAAGGGCTTATTTCATTCTAATAAATAAATCTATACAAAAAATAATATTTATGATATTTAAAATTATACAAATATATACATACACACACACAATATGAAAGTTGCAGGAATCACCTTCAGTCAGAATAGAAGTAAGAGATTAATCCTGCAGCAGCCAGAAATATTCAAGACTGAAAAGTTGTGGAAAAAAAAAAACAAAAAAAAAAAAACATGTCTACAGTTACCAAATATGACAAGATATCCTTTAGCATGGATAGCCAAAATAGACACCTAACTAAAATCAGCCGGTATACTGCCGAAACACGAATATAAAAACAACCAAGATGAGGACATTAGTTTAAATAGATCAGTGTATAATGATAATTCCTCATCTCTGACATAAATATCCGTACATGTATATTTATCATTAATATCTATTCGTCGTAACACTAAAAATGGCCCAACCAACCAGCCAAGTGGGCTACAGATTTTTCTCTGCATGCATGAGTATGCACTCCTGGTCACATTTTTGGAGCTACAATCTTGAAAATCTACACAAGTACACCACTAGACATCATCTCAAAACATTGTTTTTTTTTTCTTCCATAAAGTGCTTTTTCGAGTCTCTATGATCATTTTTGGAATTAACAGTGACCAAATTTTTTTTTTTAGATAATTAGTTCTGATACACACGCATACTATCGTGATTCATTCATGCGAGGAACAGATATTTTATACCATTTTCTATCTTTCAGAAGGCACACTTTTGAGAACTAAAACATTCTCTCAAATTAACTCTCAATTTGGGAAAGGTAATGCTCCTGAAGTATTCTGATCTAGGAGCATAACCCATTTTGCATCCATATCACATAACTTAGAAGGTACTCAATTAGCTGCTGGGTGCATAAGGAAATTTGTCCCAATCAAGAGTTTTCCACTCTTTTCATTCATATCAAGAATTGAGCCACAGACCTATGTGTGAGACAAAGCGCTAACCATTACATTGTCTCAGAATTATTCATGTTAATAAATGCTCTATTGAATGAAAGATTAAAATACTACATACAGTGAAATCTATACTGCAATCATTATCGTTGATGCATAAGAGAGGGATGCAACAAGTAGATGTTTCTAATTGCGGTAAAGGGAGAGTAATACAATGTTTTTTTGTTTTTTTTGTCGTTTAAGATAGCAAAGCATTTAATTATGAAACTGAACTACTATTAGCATCTAACTGCAACAATTGCGATGTCATTGTCTTCAACATATTAGTTGTACATCACATTTGTTTAACCAAAATTTATTTGGAAGCCAACTTTCTTCATTCAGTTTATCAAACATCATCTGGAGGTCATGGAGATTCTCAACAAAAAGGACCATGTCGTTCAAACATTATGCATCAATAAATGAAAGGTAAACAAAGTATAAAGAAGAAAAAGAAGAAAAAGAACGAAAGAAAATGATGCATTAACCCTAAATCTAATCAACATATGGATGTATCCATACTCTGAACCCATCAACATAAATTTTTTTTTTTGATGGTTTATCTTAAAACTAGATATGGTTGGTCAAACAAACCTAATGGCAATGAAATAAATCATGACATTTGAGGCTCCAATTTTCACTGGCTGCCTTATAATCATGGCCTTGTACCAAGACTAAAGCTAAGCTAGGTAAATTGAAGGCACTTCACGGTGTAATGGTTAGCAAGCTGGTCTAACAGAACATTACATTACAATTACAGTATTGAATTCTATCCTCATTGGATGCTTCATATCAATGGCCTTGTCCCAAAACTAAGCAAAGCTTCAAGAGAAAAAAAACAATCCAAAGCAAAAACGCATGTCGAGTTTTAATAGAAACATTACCTCAACAGCATTTCCTTGTCAATTGCAGCTAAGGATGCTTGTCACTCTTGACATCAAAAGATGGGGGTTCAAAGCAATATAACCCCCTCATCTTTTTTTACAAACTTTTCTAAATTCACTCATGGGTTCACAAACATTGAAAAGATTTTTGCTGTGGAGTAAAATTCAAAATACAAGAACTTGTATATCTCCAATTGTTTCTCCGGGTTCCCACAATAAATAAACTATAATTATGACTGATCAATGATCAAAATGTGATCTAAATATTTCTGTCCAGAGATCTTTAAAAAGGAAACAAATTTAATTCAAAAAATCTTTGATGAAGTACAAAAATAAACACCAAAGACACAATATTAAAAATATTCTTCACGATGGCAGGTAAGATTCCCTTTATCTACATATATGAAAAGCGACGTGTATCCATCTATTTTTTTAATTTTTTTATGAGTAAAACTTTCCAATAAGTTCAAAGATACTACACCGACTATATATCTTCTCCCTAGGACCGAAGAAAAATACCTCTTTCCAGTTTCATTGACAGAGGTAAGAAGAATGCAACGAGAAAAGACAAATGGTAGACACTCTCTGCGTTAAGAAGAGATAATCAAAATTAAATTACCATGATAATAGGAGACGGTGAACATCGATCCTTTCATTAAAGAACGTTTAAAATACTCCTGTAGTGATACTAAGTTTGAATTACTTTTCGGATTTTATGTTGATCGATAAATCAATTATCTCAAAAAGTTTGACTTTTCTTTCTCTAGAATCTGTGGCAATATTTCGAGTTTTATACACTTACTAAAATTCACATGATATAATTTCGATATCAAAAAAATTGTTACTCAAAACAGACTTTTAAACAGAATGTGAAGTGCTGTCTCATGAACAAACCTACTTTTGGCGACGTAGTCACGTGATCGGATCAAAATGTTTAAATGCCAATGTGCAGCTAGATATTAACTTAGCAAATAATTACCATCAAGATTCAGAGGTATCCATCCGTTTATTGAGACCATGGATAATGTTATCGCCAAAATCAATCGGTCCAAATATTCAAAATGAAATTGATAAAAAATGACATTAAAATATTAGTAATAATTTTTATAAAGTAAAATTGTCACTCAAGAAACCTTGTACCAAAAGTGATCACAATAAGCAGCTTCCTCTGTATTCTGTTTTTCTTCTTTAATTTTACCACAAAAATTCAACAGCACCAGTAATAGTTCTGTTTGAAAGGTTCACTTGTTCACTGATTAAATAATGCAATGGACCAAAGGTTTTAAAAAATAAAAACTTTTATACACCAACTTTTTTGTTCGGACAACTCCCCCCCCCTATCTTTGTTGTTGACAGATTCATTCTACTACCCTCTGCACGTGTAAAATGTGATATTTGTAAGGAAAGAGAGTCTCCCTTATTGGTCTCTTTCATTCCGTGGTGTAAAGCAAACACAACAAAACAAAATGATGGGTAAAGTTTGATATGTTACAATTTGATAATATAGGTAGAAATTCATTATTTCAGTCATCAAATTAATCAGATGATATATATACTGTCAAGGAACACTTTTTGTTATGGGCCAGCATGCATTAATAGTTTCTTAGCACAAAAGGCAAAAATTGTTTAGTTCTTCCAAGTGTGATACTGATATTCAAACTTACATTCGATCATATAAAAAATGATCTGAGAACGGAAAATCACAGGTGAGAAGAAATATTTATCATTTCTTTAATGACATCTTCAAAAAAAGAAAAAAATATATCAAAACTGCTCTTTCTGAAATGGATGTAAACTCATGTAAAAGAAGAGTTCACAATATCGTATTTTTCTAAAGAAATACGAAGTTTCTCAATTCAATTCTTTTAAATAATGACGTGGTTCATAGTTGATTTTTTGTACACATGTTCTGTGCTGTTGTCTAAAGATTCTTCAGTCAGAGAATGTCATAACAACTCAAGAGGAGGAAGGCTAAACTATAGAAAAAGCAAGAGAGAAACAAGTGCACAAATCTAAAAAGCACAAAATGAACGATTCACAAAAAGTAGACAAATCAAATCAGGTGTATTGTGCAGGTTTAAAGTGTAAAGAAAAAAATGGATCTTTTTTTTCCAAGAACTCTGTTATCAATTGTTGTAATCTAACCAAAAATAAAAAAAAGGTGATATTTCACCGGTTGGAACTTCAATTTCAAGTCTTGTTAAAGTTTCTAAGGATATAAATTTCTACGAGACTGATTGTTTTCCTGTAGATTCTTCAAAAAAATTAGACAGAAGAATTAAAAAAGGTAAGACATTCCACTCAAGCACAACACGGAAGATATTGTCCCCACCCATAGAATGAATCTACATTTTTAAGGACGTTGGCCAGCCAAAAAAAAAAACTATACCCAAAATTTCAGATGAGTATTTTATAATTGAAGAAAAAAATCATTCGAAAAAATTAACTGACAGCCGATTTTCAGAAAAAAGGTTAAATTTAAACGTGACAATAACGTAAATAAACGTCGTAAGAGTAAATGACAACTAAAGCAGACCAAACGTTGTTATTTTAACAACCATTAACTCCGATTCAAAACGTTGCTTACTAACATCGAAATAAAAGCGAAAGAGGGTCATTAAGCAAATAGACCTTGAAAATGTTCGTTACAGATTTTTTTACTAATTCTTTCACAGCAAAAAAGGCATAAAGAATTGAAGAAATTGTAAATGTATGACGCGATCGGTGACTTCACCAGACATCTTTCTTACCTTAGACGCCATCTTGCCTCAAACGTGGATAACAGTGACGTCACAACCGGTATTTGTTCGGGCAACAAAAATACGTAGAAATTTTTTCAATTATTATTATCATTTTTTTAATTTCATAAAACCCCTATTTATTCCGTTAAGTTCACAAATGGAGATACTTATCGATTATTTTTTGGCTGGATCGACATGGAGGAGTGAATAAAACTTGTACTCTTCCAAAAGGGTGTATAAGGTAATGATTGACATGTGAAAACAGTTGCTTCGATATTTTTCCCCGAGTTAATTCATGAAAACTACTTGTTTAGATTTTTATATTTATTTTGCTCAAAATAAAAGCCATTCATGGGTATAAAAAAAGGTGAGGTGGAAGTTTTTAGAAAACTATTTGTACCCATCATCCCTCGTGAACGCCAACGTCATCAATCCCAAACTGCGCATGTCCTCTTTTGCCCGTTGACCCGCGTGCACGGTGGACGTTTTCTGGCTCACCGCTGTTCTTGAGGATTACTTGATTAAGTCGGCCAGAGATATTCAACACAATGGTGAGTTCTTCAAACGAATCTTTCATCAATATAATTTCTTAGAATTAATTGACATATACTTCAAGCTATCTTATCTTCTATCAACTCCTTTCTTTAGGAAACATGTGTTTCTCGTCCGCCATTTTGGTAAATGGCGGACAACCAACGAAGTACGCTACTTGAATGTACAGTCTGAGTATATTTGATTCAAATACCTTCATGTTTCTCGGATCTTAATGTTGGGTGTATTTAAAGAAAAAGTACCGAGATGATGTTTGTTTGCTACTTGATTAGTTTTTGAAGTTATACTAGAAAAAATCCCACGTGGGAGAAAAATACTAATCCCCCTCCACACGTGGATTGAAATCTGGAACATTTTCTCTGAATACCCAGTGTGTATTTTATTTCTTTTGATGAAATTGAACTTCTGTACGGTCGTTTACTCATCCAATTTCAATAAGATATAGGAGTAAATCTTGATCACTCACGTATGTTTTTATCGATCCAATTCATTGTAGTGAAGCTTTCGAAATGAGAGACGGTCGGTTAAGTAGATGATGTACTGATTGGATTCAGTTTCTGATAATTAGAATGTATAGATTCTGTCTGAATGACTTCGAGTGGAATTTTGGCGGTTTGACTGTTTTACCGAAGGAAGCTCCTGAGTGAAGATATTTTTTTTAAATTATTTTTATTTCACTTCGAAGCTTTACTCCTATTTTGATATTATGCACCCCCTACTCGGCAAAAGTACCGTGATCACGCTTCGGAAATTCGACCATGAAGGAATGTAATGGCGTGCCAGTCAGTTAAACTGCTTTTATGAAGTCATTGAATTAGGAAAAGAACAATTGTCTGCGCTGGACCCGTGAATTGTTTAGCATGGCTTCCTATTTGTATGATCTAATGACTAATCTGGACAATACTTACTGGTCTCGGATAATCACGGTCTAACTAGTTTTCTATAACGCATGCGAGAAAGCCATCTCCGGTTTATTCAGTCACTCATTTTGTAGGAGCATTGCAGCAGATAAGCTTTTTATTTTGGTTATAATGATGGATATTGAATGAAACCTCTTACGGAGAAGTTCGTGGTGTAAGGTGCCCCCCCCCCCCTGCACTGTTGTTCCTCGATCTAACGCACTCAGCTCCTCAGATATACTGGGAACCATCTCCTTTTATTTTACTTCAATTCCTGAGCCTTTTCACTGGGAAAGAAAAGGATTGTGGTGACACTGAAATATCTGAATGCAATTTACCACCATCTTCAATAGATGAAATCGTACTCGCAATGTCTTTTTTTTTTTTTTTTTCTTCGTCCCACGAATTTTTTAATGCTAATCATTGCTAAGCTTTTTCTATTAGAACTAATGCAGCTTGATTTTAATTCGACGATCTGTCGTTTGGGTGAAAAGGGCAGATCACTCTCACTTGATGATTGTTTACTTAGGATAAGTGTTATCTGAAAGATTCCAGGTATACTCGTGAGCCAAAAAAAAAAACTCGAATCGGCGAAAAATCTGCTGGAAGACGGAGAATGATCACTTTTACTCGTTCAGTTGAAAATCGTTAGTTTTAATCAACTTCAGAGGTAAAGAATCGTGTGGAGATATTGACTTCGGAAGTTATAGAACTTGAATGATCAGCTGCTTATTGTTCATGAAACAAGTGTTGCAATCAATTCATCTTTATCACGGTGGTGTATTTGAAATAATCTGTTCAATCTTTTTATTTTTCAGGCTCATTACGCTAAAGATAGTGGGAAAGCTCCTGCTGATGAGATTCAGATCCATCGCATCCGTATTACTTTGACTAGCAGAAATGTCAAAAGTTTGGAAAAAGGTGAGACAACTTGAACCATTATCCTAGAAAATAGCCAGAAGTGCTTTGATCGGACTACTGTAAATGGCGGCAGAATTCGACTCTTTACTTTTGCACCCGAGCAGTTAACAATAGTAATAACTCTCAGAGCAACTGATATGGATGCTGTCCGGGTCGAAAAGTTCAGTTCAGTCATGCAGGAGATAATGATGAATCTTATTCCAATTCATTCGCGGTTTCCACCCGAGAGCCTCGCTGCTCTTTGAAGGAATTCAAAGTACCTTCCTTGGATGTCTGAATCTACCTGCATCTCTTTTTTAAAATCCATTTGCAAGTTGCATGGGACCAGTTTTGCCTTCACTGATTAGCTCGCAGTTTTGGGTGTGGGGCGTGGAATTTGATTTTTCTTGAATTGAAATTTGTCCGTGCAAGAAATGGCTCAAGGCCTTTAGTAAACAATGGTTTGCATTTACGATAGAATAAAATAGATTAGTAAATCTGGTCTTGTCTACGGTTGTTGATGTATATTAATGTGAGATAGTAGAATGGGTAAACGTATGCGTGTGGGGACAGGTTGATCTTGATCGAAAAGGTTTCAATTTTTTAATTATTTTGTGACTAAGAACATGCCATGCAATGTAGTATCCACCATCTATTAGATTGCAAGTGATTATGATAAATCTTGTTCCAGTTCATATGCGATTTCCACCTGAGGGTCTCTTTGCTCATTGAAGGATATTAAAGTACCTTCCTTAGGTGGCTGAGTCTACTTGCAACTCTAATATGCTTCTGTAAGTAAATGTAGTTCTCAATCTTGCATTGTTCAATCAACTGTATTGGTTGAATTTTTGAGTTACAAAAAGATTATACAGGCACTTCTGCTTTGTTGTTTTTTTTTTTTGTTTTTTTTTTTTTTATGATTCAAGTATACAAATGGTAATTTGAGTATGAGCTGGGAAGAAACTCATTGAATTTTATAACTTTAGACCGTGCAAAAAAAAAAAAAAAAAAAAACAAGGATATAATTAGCCTCCAGGTTTTTTGTTTTTTCCGTGTCCTCTCCAAAATTAAATTCTTTGCATCTCTTCAATTCAAGTTTACTAATTTTTGGAAGCTGGTGATGAGTGAGTCTTGGCTGAATTCATTCCAGATTTCCACCCGAGCGCCTCGCTACTCATCAAAAGTATCTTCTTAGGGTGTCAGAATCTCCTGATAAATCATAGGAAACACTGCCATGGCTAATCTATCTCGTCTCTAGGATCAAACCTGGTTTTGCTTGAATTTTGAAGAAAAAATTTCGTTGGCTATAGTAGAATTAATGTGTTAATTTAGTATAATAATTAATGTGGTAAATTGATCCCATGAAAATTTTTTTACTTCTAATCCTTCTGTGTGTGGAAATGTTCTTAGTGAATGTATGTAGTGATAACATGGACTTCATTAATCTGGCTGCAAATTTTGAAAGACCATTATAGACTAACTAGTTCTAAGGCATTTGTAATAGGAGATAATGATGAATCTTTTTCCAATTCATTCGCGGTTTCCACCCGAGAGCCTCGCTGCTCATTGAAGGATATCAAAGTACCTTCCTTGGATGTCTGAATTCTCCTAAAATCCGTTTCTGTTTGACTTATTCTATGGTTGCTTTAGACTGAGTTAAGAAAATTTTAGGTAGGATTTGGTCCAAAGTTTCATCGGTTGGAGAGAATGTCAAAAATAGTTCTGAAATGAGGTTGAGAACTGATGTGATTCTCAGTAAAGCAATGTGCTTTTGATGTGTTGAATAAACTGATTTCTGAAATATCTGGATTCTATTTACTGTGACAAAACAGGGGATAAAAAAAAATGGATTAAGTGAACCTACTTGTGTGGGTCATGGATTTTCTGTTCAGAAAACTCTGATTCTTAGAAATTTTTCTTTTTTATCCATACATAATGAAGCATTCATTTAAAGTTATCTTATACTCAGGCTGCCCATATTTTCTGCTTAAGAGAGATGGTGATGAATCTTATTCCAATTCATTCGCGGTTTCCACCCGAGAGCCTCGCTGCTCATTGAAGGATATCAAAGTACCTTCCTTGGATGTCTGAATCTCTCTAGAGCCATTGATGCTGGAATTTCATATTAGAGTCAAGACAAGTTCAAGCTCTTCTTGAATCCCCATTGTTTTTGAAGTTCTGATTTTAGAATAAAATTAGTGACTTGGTTTTTCTTCACAAACAAAATTGTGTGTTTTCATATGTAATAACTGAACCTCTTTTACCATCACTTATTTTGATCGTTTTTGTGGTTTCAAGTCAAGGATAGCCTGTTTCCACCACCATCTTTGGAGCCAACTAAATTGTGAGCATTTTATACAGAACAGGAGATAATGATGAATCTTATTCCAATTCATTCGCGGTTTCCACCCGAGAGCCTCGTTGCTCATTGAAGGATATCAAAGTACCTTCCTTGGATGTCTGAATTCTCCTAAAATCTGTAATTCATTTTCAGAACACATACAGAATAGGTCAGTTTTTTTTTATTTTTTATTGTCTAACAATACAAAATCATTTTAGCAGTACAAGGTTCCATCCAAAGTTCCAATGTTTGAACACTATTCTGTTTTCCTCTTGATTCACATCATCTTGGTTGGCTGTTAGTTGTATATATTTGTGTCCTTGTTGCTCTGTAATTCCTGTTTGCTGCATTGCTCACTTATGGCTCCACTTACAATCTAACCTAACACATTGGCAATACTGGACTTCTCCATTATACTTGGCATTCCTGTGAAAGAGGGGAAAGATGTCATCAGTTTGAATTCAGGGAGCCAACCTTTGTATCCTGATGAATTTTTAAAGAACGGAGATAATGATGAATCTTATTCCAATTCATTCGCGGTTTCCACCCGAGAGCCTTGTTGCTCATTGAAGGAAATCAAAGTACCTTCCTTGGATGTCTGAATCTCCTGAAATTGCTAGATGTTTCATTTAAATTCATATAGAACAATAGTTATTATGGACCTGCATTTTCTCACCACCCCTCCAACCTCCACACATGTTTGGGTCGTTTATTAATTTGTATAGCATATGTTCCTCCCTCTGGGAGTACACTGGCTCCTGATTGAGAATCATTGATATATAAAGAATTTTTTTTTTTTAAATTTACATTTGTTGCTCTTTAACTTCAGCCATATAAACCTTTACCAAAAGTTTTTTGCTGGAACCAAAATGTTTTGTTTTTTTTTTTTTTTTTTTTTTTTTTTTTTTCTAATCAACTACGACTTGCCTGAAAGACTTGCTTTGTATTTAGATTTTCAATTCAGTTTTATTTACTATTGAAACAGGAGATTATGATGAATCTTATTCCATATCATTCGCGGTTTCCACCCGAGAGTCTTGTTGCTCATTGAAGGATATTAAAGTACCTTCCTTGGATGTCTGAATCTACCTGTAAAACATTTTCTCTTTTGAATTTAACTTTCAGTGGTGTGTTGTCTTTTCTGTCACCCTATATGATTTTTAGGTCTTGATACATTCTTTATACTTTTTTTGTCATAATCCCTTCACACACAAATACTAAATCTCAGGCACAGTTATAAAATATTGACTTACGGGTATATTTAATTTTGGCTGTTACAGAAGGAAATCAAACTAAGGGGTTGGTTTTACAATGCTCCTCGAAGTGGTTTCACCCAGATTTTTTCTGTATCAGAGTTTCCAACATAATACTCCTAAATACAATTAATTCTTGAACACCTTGCAGAAGTTTGTATGTATCACAGTGAATTATAGTATTCTTTAATTTGCCTGCAGTTGATAAATGTGTTCTTGTGATATTTGGATTGAGGTTTGTATCAACTTGGAATGAAGCCCTATCGGCAGTTTTTCAGTAAAACTTTGCATTAAATTTGACACCTGTTTTCATTTTGCACTAATTAAGCCGGCTGGGTGCCATGACTTAGTTGGTACTTGGTGGTATACGGTGCATACATCGATACAAGCTGACCTTCACTGTAATTGTCAGGTAATTGTTTTTACATAGAGGTTATGCCTGGACATTTGAAATCTCTCTACTCTTGAAAAATAGAAAAAAAAACAATTGGAAGGGTTGTGAATTAAAATAAATTATTTTATTTCCAGTATGTGCTGATCTGATCAGAGGAGCCAAGGATAAGCAACTGAAGGTGAAAGGACCTGTACGTATGCCCACAAAGATTCTTCGTATTACTACACGAAAAACCCCCTGTGGTGAAGGTTCTAAAACATGGGACAGGTACCAGATGAGAATCCATAAAAGAATCATCGATCTTCACAGCCCTTCAGAAATTGTGAAACAAATTGTATCCTTTTTGCCTTTCATATCAGCCTATATGCGTTGTCATTTGTACAAAAAGCACATTTCATGCAATCATTTCAACTTTTTTTTTCTGTTTCCATCAAAAATAAATGGTTATGTACCATTAAATTACACAGATATGTATTCAGTATGAAAGCATTTTTTGCTAACGAAACGCATGCCTTGAACTTTTCTTTCTCCCTTCCCTCATCCTATCACTCCTGATATTCTGTTAATAGACTTGATGTAAGGGGCAACGCAATTCGGTAAGAAAATCATTTCTCAATGACAAAAATGTCAGCTGCATTCATTTTTTTTGTCTGTTGAATACATCAACAGCAGTAGTGATGTATACACTTAGCTGTGTGGTATATACAAATGAGAAAAACGTTGCTTTCCCTTGGTCTGTTTAGCATGATAGAATGTGACATGATGCTTTTATATAGATGAACAGAGGTGGGTGAGTTGCATTACTAGTTAGGGCTTCACATCATAAATCACGAAGGTATTAGATTCTAGAAAAGTACACACTTAGTTTTTACTGAATTTGCGGGGGGGGGGGGTCCTCCCATCCCCAGTAGTAAATTTGGGATTAACCAATGTTGAGTAGTTATTTTTCATGTATAATTTCTCCGTAAACTTGATGACCCCATTTAAGTGTAAGGTTTACGCTTTTGGCATGCTTGAAGATGAGCAATAAGTTTATATTATGGCTAATCAAATTTTTTGAAAATTGTTTTTATTCAGTGTTGGTGTTACATTTCAAATCAAGTGATGATGGATTGAAGTGTTATATCGTGTCGTATCAACAGAAGCCTTGCACTAATTAAGCCGGCTGGGTGCCATGACTTAGTTGGTACTTGGTGGTATACGGTGCATATATCAATACAAGCTGACCTTCACTGTAATTATCAGGTACTTAATTTTACATTGAGGTTATGCCTGGACATCTAATTTATCTAAAAACTAATAAAATATCAAATTCCATGAATGCTATTTGGTTATTTTCAAAGTTTTATTTGAACTATCTGAGCTGTTAGCATATAAAAAAAACAGCTTAACTTCTTGGATGCTTTTTAAATGAGCATTATTCAAATCAATTTATACTTTTTACTGATATAATTCATTATAAATATTTATATTAGTATGGTACCTGCCAGGAATATCCATGTTTGGATCGGTGAAACTCTTCTGATTCCATACTATTAAGTGTGAGCTGAAGTCAGCAGTACCCACTCAACCTACTGCTTACTTGTGACTTTTACCCAATATTTGAGCAATGTAAACTTGACATGATATATGTTATGAATCGAGAGCATTCTCTACTAATCTAGATGTTAGTAGGGCCTCATGCTTTTGTCTATCTCCCAATAAGCTCTTTATATTTTGATATTAGTGGTTAAACTGCAAAGATTATTTCTTTTTTGTGCTTTCCATGTGATTTTTTAATTATTTGAACATCTATCAATAAGTATTGAGCATTCAGTAGGTTTTATTCTGGCTACCTTATTTTCTGCCTAAGGGAGATAATGATGAATCTTATTCCAATTCATTCGCGGTTTCCACCCGAGAGCCTCGCTGCTCATTGAAGGATATCAAAGTACCTTCCTTGGATGTCTGAATCTCCCTGAAGCATTGATACAGGATGTGCATTTTGATTGACCATTGTTCTGATATCTGTGGCTATGCAGAGTTTTGCAACCTTTTTTATTGCCCTGGGATGGCTACATTCATTCAACCTCTAAGATGGTACAATAAGACAGTTGGTAGCTGCTGGGGTTGCTGAAAAAAATCGTTAACCTCTAGGGGACTTCACTCCAGTTGATACAATGTAACTTATAAGTTTGTCCTCTTGTGGCCTTGAACCTGAAATTGATAATGTTGATGGGTTACATCAGATTTTTCTCTATGCAAGTATTAACTGGAGCTCTTTAACTATTTTTTCATTTCTGTGGATTGAGGTTCAAGTCAAAGATAACATGTTTTTACCATCATCTCTGATCTTTAGTGAGCAAACTGTATATCTTGATCATTTTATATGGAGCAAGAGATAATGATGAATCTTTTCCAATCATTCGCGGTTTCCACCCGAGAGTCTTGTTGCTCATTGAAGGAATTTGAAGTACCTTCCTTGGATGTCTGAATCTCCTATGAACTAATGATTCAATGTAACTTCATATAATGGAACACTTGATAAATAACAGTAGTTAGTGACACTTGAATATAAATCTATTTGGTTGGTCTGAAGACTCACCTTGGGGGCCCCTCTTGATTCTTCAGTTTTTCAGTACTGTATTTGTTCATGTATAATATGCACTCATGTTTAATACACCCTCCCCCACCTAACTATGGGCTATACACATTTAGGGCTTATGCATAATCTGCTGTCTTAAGTTTTAGGTCTGATCTGTATCGTGAGCATTTTATACAGAATAGGAGATAATGATGAATCTTATTCCAATTCATTCGCGGTTTCCACCCGAGAGCCTCGTTGCTCATTGAAGGATATCAAAGTACCTTCCTTGGATGTCTGAATTCTCCTAAAATCTGTAATTTGTTTTTGATATGTGCAATGTAGAATATCGGTTTTTATACTGTTGCTTTCTAAACTAAGAATTTTTAGCAGTACAAGACTCTATCCAAAGTTTCCCTGCTTGAATGATTTTCTTTTCAGGTGGGTGACCTTCGGTTTTTGTGTAAAGAAAAAAAAAATTGGGGTGGTGGGCGAATTATACATTAATAGTGGTGCTCCTATTTTTAGACTGAAATTCAAGATTGTGTTTATAGGTTTATAAGGGCTTCCCCCACTCTCGTCTTCACTAGAAATGCAAAGGTGTTTGCCTGTATGATTTTTGTTGAATGCATTACTTCCTGATGGATTCGGTGTAATTTATTACTGATCTCCACTCCTTTTGGTTGTCGAAAACAATTTTTCCTAAATTTATTAATTCATTGATTTGATTTAGTTCTGTTAATAAATGCTTAGAAACTTGCCTAAGATAGTAGTCAAAGTTTGATTACTCCACTGGATCCTGTATAACCTGAGTAATCAGGTTAGAAAATGTTTTGTTTTGTTTTTTTTCTCCTTCAGTTTGATATTCCTTAACTTTTGTGTTCAGACATCCATCAGTATTGAGCCTGGTGTTGAGGTTGAAGTGACCATTGCAGATGCATAAACAGTGAACTTTGCTGCAATAAATTTATAAGAAAGAATTTCATGTCTTTGTTTTTTTTTTGTTGTTGTTTGTTTTTGTTTTTTCTCTTCTCTTTCAACTACAAATATTGGGTTGGCCAAAAAGTTAGTTGATTGAGTAAAATGGTAAAACTTGCATGCACTGATGTAAATAGGGTGCCAAAAGGATTGAAAAAATGTTTCCTTTGGTGACTTGATAATGACTTTTTTTTTTTTTTTTTTTTTTTTTTTTGTATGTTATGTTATGGTATAGACTGGCTTATGCATGAAAATGTGTAGCAGATCTGTCACCAGTCTTTACCAATGCAATTGGTGGAATACAGTGGGGTGATACCCATTGAATCAAGGTTGACATATTTGAACACAAGCACAAGCTTCACCAAAAAGAATTTGGTATTTGAAACTTATGGATACATCCACCAACTCTGATTAACTTGATATAATGGAAACATTAAAGAAAAGAGTATTTCAGCCCAAGTAATTAGTGCTCCTCTTTTCTTTGTCCTATCAGTTTCCGGATTCTTGACTCTGCTTCCAAGTTATCAGGGTCCATGATACTCCTGCTTCATTGCTCTGGCACCTTTCTTGTTGCCCCAGGGCTATCCGACAGGTTTTGATTTCTCTGCAAATAACTGCTCTGGATTTTGCATTAAATGTGTACTGTGTCTTTCCTTTTATTTCTTAATCTCATTAAATAGCATTTTCTGTTTCACTCGAGTCACAAGTAGTATTTGGTCTATTGTGGTGTTCACTTGATGCCTCTAGACCTCATCTGAACTGGTCTAATCGATGATGAATAATGTATCAAGAGATCTCAAGCCTATATTTCTCAATAAATCTCTCACTCTCTCCAAATAGAAAGGAAGGAATGTTCATTTTCTTCTATCTTCAATATTCTTGGTTTTAAGTGTACACTACAGTAAAATTCAATCCTTTCATATGTAGGTGAAACTAAACGCTAGCTAATGACAAAAAAAGACTTGGAGGTTAACCTTAATGGCAGTATTATGGCTCATGGTCGGGAGTACTCATATTTTAACAAATAAACCTCCATTGATATCTCAAATGCATTTTCTCTATACTAACCTGCGAACCTATTCTTTCTGATGCTTGCCATATTCAGGTAACTTATCTCTAATTCTTTTTTGTTTATATTTTACACTTTCATTCGTTGGAAACTTTTCCTAAAAAATGCAATTGCAGCTTCAAGATTATGACCAAAATATTAATGAAATCTACCTCACATTTTTACATCTTGATCAGAAATGTTATGTTATGTCTAAATATATTGTTTGGAATTACTTTTATCCCTATGCATCAGAAGTGCAAATTCACTTGGGTAATTGTGATTAGGAGTTAGTTCAAATTTACACCAGTGTTGCTGTGTATCTATTTCGATATTTTTTTCTTTTCTTTGAAAGATGTGAAAATGAACAGTTCCTTTTGACAGTCATCTTGAGTCCTATACAGGGCCCTTTTGCCTCTGGATAATAATGAGTGGACAGTTTGCCAGATGAATTCCATAAAGAGACTCCTGTTGGAATTCGCCATTCAACTTAATATAGTTACATTTTGCTTCGAATCAATGAATAATGCATGTCAGAAAATCACTTGTGCTTGAGCAAGATGCTAATAAGTAAACAATTCATTTGTGATGTTTTACATCTTGAAGATGATGAGTTTCTTCAAAACACAGGCTGTTAATATTTGCTTGTTGGCCAGTCAAAATTTATTAACTGATGGACCATAGGTTGCTTATTACTGAAGAATCATGCTGTGAAAAATTCGTTTTTTTTGGGGGGGGGTCATCTTTCTCTTTCAGTCCACAATCAAATTGAATCCCCAACTCAATGTATCACACATTCTTTTGAGGGTAAGTTGAGTGAATGAAGAATCTCGAAGAGGAAGAATGACGGCACAGGTAATGTTAGCCATGCACCGAGCAAATAGTCTTCTCACCTTGGGGTGGGGCTCTTTTTAACTACCAAAATTTGATAAATATATGAATTAATAGATGAGACAATTTTTTTTCCTTTAATAAACCTGTTGTCAATGATTTCAAAGTTTCATTTACATCATGGAGTCTAATGGAACTTGGAAGATAGTAGTACACCAGTGTTTCAAATGAGCAGGCTCTGTCAGCCTTGAACATCAACAATCAAAATCCTGGCTTTGGCATGGATGATATTGGTGAAAGTTCATTCATAGGTTGTTAACATGTCTGGAAGTTGTGGGTTGACAAAAGTAATTATGGATGAACTCCAATGAATATGGGAAGAAGCCAACCATCACTGTATCTGTTTGTGGGGGTGTGAGTTGTTCACAGAACTGAGATGGTTTGGCCATATTGAATGAATGGATGGATACAAATAGGCTGCCTTGGCAACTACTGTACTCCAAAGAAAGGAGTGGTAAAAGAAATGAAGGAAGACATCAACCATAAAGGATGGCAACAAATGGCCAAGGAGAGGGTTGGCTGGAGAAACAAGATAACTGCCCATGGAGCAGTCATTGTCAGCATGACTGACTACCAATAATGACAGAACTAATCGGTGACTATCAATTTTGGTGCCTTTTCATAATGGCAAGGGGGATCCCATGAACAGTTACGGACAGAGGAAATTGTTTGAGGAAAAAATTAATTTTTTTGCACCAAGCTCTGATTGGCCCGAACAATAGTGACCTGTGATCCACTTGAGATTTTCAAATACTCATCAGGTCATCACTTAATCTTGATTCTACATGGTGGAGAGTTCGCTATAGGCCAGTAAAGTGATTGGTCAAGTTTTTTCAAACCTTAAATACTGTAAATAGACCTGAATAATTAGTTAATCCCTAGTTGTATATGTAACCTGTGATATGAAGAGGATATATTCAACAAACAATTCATAACTTCAATCAATTCTGATAATTATGAGTGTCATCCAAAAAAATTTCTTTTCTGAAACTTATCCTTATCTAAATAAAATTACCAGTACAAGATTTGGTCCCTAAAAGACAATAGAGACCAAAAAAAAGTAGGATTTGGGGAGGAACAGTTTTAGATAGGGCTTAGTGGTGGACTCCTGCACATTTCCAAGGTTGTAGCCCAAAAATGTGACCAGGAGGGCCCAGGCGCATACACAAGAACTAGTCATGAGACCATGGTGATTCAATGGAGACATTAAATTCTTGTGCTACAAGAAAGTGAAGAGTAATCCCAGTCATGTTTTAGCACAAACTGCATTTTGATACAACATTCACGAGTGAGATTTCAGCTTTTCTCATCCTTGCCCACTGACTTGAGTGCTACTTCACTGCTCCCTCAATCAGCTTTAGTCCTCATCTACTCTAACAAATTAAATATTTCTTGTTGTAAGGAGAAAATGAGTGATGAAATATCAAATTTTGCAATTTTAAGCTGAAATTTGTTTTTGAAAATTCCGGTTCCCTATCTATGTAGTGGATTGAAAATCAAAAAAGGATTGTCAGAGGTCAGTAATTACAGTAGGCATTATCAACAGAATGTATTTACAATACTAAATATGGTGGTATAAGTTAAGTTGATTGATCCCCCTTACCGAGAAGATAGTATTGTTTTATTTCTGCATCTCATTCTTCAACATAGCTGAAATTCCTGTTGTGCCATGATTGGGTTAGGTAATTCGGTGCCACTGCCAATGGAGTAGATATGAAAAAGAGTAATACTACTAGCTGTGACGGAGGGAATGCACCACTTGAATTGTACCGAAGTAGCCATTTTGAAGGAAAAGATCTTGAAGTGTGTGATGGCCGACGCTGTATTTTTCTCACAATCTAACTGAACCTCTCAGCTACCGTTCCGTTCCTTTACCACTGAGCCGAATCTACAAGTTCCAGAACAGGGGACATAACTCATATTACGAAAGGTGAAAATTCCAACATGGCGACACCCTCAGCAACATGTTGTTTACGCTGGGTTGATAGGTAACCAAACTGTTTACTCTTTTCGTCTCAGCTTCAGACTTTTATAAATATTCCTAATTCTAGTTTTATGGAAGATCTGTTGTCCTTTATAAATATAATTCTTTTTCTTCTCCACTTTAGTGCTTATTTGAGATTTTTTTTGTTGTTGGCGGGTTATGCATCGCCTGTTGCTAACGTCTCTCTAGAATCCGCTTTTTGTGTATTATTTACATTTAAACAAAAAGGAAAATAAAACACAAGTTGCATCTTATCATTCATTATTCAAAGCTGAACATTAGGTGAGCGACTTTCTTTCTTCAAGAATTTAACGGTTTAAAAATTGAAGATTAATAAACAAACTTGGAATCTTTCTTTTTTTTTTCTTTACTTTTAAACGGTTTATTGTTCAACTTTCAGATGTGATTTTAATAGACAAAAACTTACTTTAATGATAAAATTGGACTGTAACTTGATTTACTATCAAGTAAAACAACTTGAAAATACCATAACACTTTCTGTTGAATTGTTAGTCGTAACCCATTAATAGTTAAAATTCGGATAACCCCCAAAACGACAGATTTTGAACGAAAAGAAGTAATTTTTTATGCTTTCAATTTATAAGACCTTCATTCCTTCCTGATTTTTCACTTTTGAGAAGAATTAATTTGTCAAGGTTCCAAGTGTGTGTGAATGGGGGTTCTATTTACAATCTGACCATAATGCAAAACTAGACCCTTACTTTCTACACGTAGTAAGAAACTGCTGATGTGAGATATTTGATTAATTCACCCGGTGAAGGTTTCAAGTTTCTTTGATTATTATTTAGATGTCTTTCAAAGATGATGAAAGCGTAGATACTTTTTCGGAAATTTTCGAGAATAATCAAGATTCGGATTCATCATCTTTGTAAAACATTTTGATAGAATTAAAAAACAAAAAAAGTTGAATAACAATCTTCACAAGGGATAGACTCCATGTTAGTACAGAAAAAGTAGCTGAATACTTCAAAGCTGTTGTTTTGTGCGATGGACGGAAAGGAAGGGTCCAGTTAAGCATTAAAGTAATATAATAAAATTCTTGGCCTTGAAATTTTCTCAAAACTGACAAATTTCAGAAAGAAATGAAGGTCTTATTGATTGGAAGCGCATAAAAATGCTTTTTTTCCCTCAAACATAATTATCTCTTTTGGCTTATCCAATTATTTCCTAAAGTGATGAATTCTGGTAAAATACAAAATTTTGATGATGTATCTGAGTTTTTTAGGGTTTTTTTTCTCGAAGGTGTTGTCTAGAAAAGTGTTAACTTGAAATTCTTTGAAAATGTATTCCATTTGAAAGAATACCTTTTAATTAATTTATTTTGACTCAGGTTGGAATGGGGTTTACTTACTTTTCAATTTCCATTTTTTTTTTGTATGTTCAGTCTCTACTAATTGAGACATTACTGTATAGCTAGTTCCCAAAAATATTTCCATCACTGGTTAACAGTTGATTATACTGTCAACATGAATTATTTCTCAACCCCCATCCCTATCTTAAAAAAAATAAACAAAAAAAGCATGAGGTAAGAGATTCAAAAATATTAATTCCATTTTAAATATTCTTAATTAACCCTGATTTATTTGTCATATTTGATAAATTTTCCAAGATAGGTGATACAAAACAACCAAAAAACAACTTTTCGTTTCTTTTATTTCTTTCTAGGTGTTAAAAAACTGTTTGGAAATGGAGTCAAGCTCTCCAGTCTAAATCAGGGCCATGTGTGAAGAACTGCTGCTACCTTTAAATGTACTTGCTTCCACCAGTATCAAGAGAAAAAAATCATGGTCAAGAATCGTCTGGCTTGGTCAGGTAGTCTCATTCCTTTACTTGTTTGTACCCACCAACTTTTGCAGCTATCTATACATACATATTGATTTGCAAATTATATTACTACCCAAAGATCCATTTATGGTTATATTTGGATGGGCAAACACTGTGCTATTCAATGACTATAAATACTGCCAAGTGCCAAACCATTTGTATTTTGGAATGTACTTGTTACAATCAGTCATGTTATGTTCTTCATGGTCAAAGGTGACCATGGACTTAGTTCTGATTGGTGTAGCAGTTGTGGTGCACTGTAGGGTCTGAACTCAGGACTTGCATTTGACTTGGATTATAGTGAAGGAGAGTTGCACACCATCAGCGTCACTCTCTCATTCCTGGGCCCAGTGGCAATACATAGGGTAGTCGTTGGATGACCAGGACACTGTGTGTCATATGCTTTTCACACTCCACAATGCATTTCTGTCTTTAAAGGGGCCCTACTCCCTTGTTTGGAATCAGACTGGTTGCCAACTATGGTTAGAGAGCCTGGTCTGTTATTTACCTCTAACTTGAGAAAAGTATGAGGCTATCTTTATAACTAGTATTTAGCTAGAGACAACTTTACATTGCTTTTTTTTCCAGCTTGAACATAGCAAAATGTGAGAGTTGAATTAATAGTGTCAAACAGAAGAAAAAAAACAGAATAAGAAAGTAGGATGTTGCAAGAACTACTGGACATCATGACTCATAACGTAGATCTCCAGAGATCATATGCAAAACTGTGGCTGGCAAAACTAGACAAGTTCAGAAAGTATTGTCTCTGCAATGCCCATGAAGGAGAGATCTATGGCCAATGACAGATGCTAGAAAGGCTGATGATGAATGCTGCTAATCTTTGCTCATAACATGTGAATTCATGTAAGAATAATCCACTTTTTGAACCTACAAATAATGATTTTTTTTTTGTATTACTAAAGTAGATGACAACATCCAACAATCGTTTTAGTACAAAAAATTCAGGGAATTTGAACAGATTGATCAATGTCAAGGTTCTCAGCATTTCCTGTGTCTTGCCAGACCTCTTAAAATCACTCCACCAAGAACCTCATTTTCAATCAATCTTTTTCTTTCTTCAAGGAAGCTATTTCATGCCTTAAGTTTCCCTTACTTTTAGGTAGCACCTTATCTTTACTTTTGATTTTTCAATCCTGTGCATCTGTGAAAGTATTCTCTTTAATGAGTTGAAAAAAAAAAAAATCTAGAATAAGACGGATACGTGGTGATGTCTAAAATGTAATCCATTTTATTTCCTAGGAGGAGGCAGAGAGCCTGACTTTGCTAGACCCACAGCGTATCAGCCTCTTGTATCTTCCCCAAGGACGGACAAAAAAAAATATTCCCAAAGTATCACCGCTGGTTGCAAAAAGCCTCGATGTGAACACATCCAGCAATGGTAAGTTTTGAAAATTTATGAAATATGATTCTTATGTTCATTCATTCATTCATACATAAAAGTATTATTATTTCGAGGGTGAGTTCATGATTGGGAAATAAATAGTGTGATGGATGGTTGAGAGACAAGGAATTTGGTCTCCTCATGGTTTGGTGTGTAACATGCGTGCAGCCCTGTAGATGCGTAAGGTGAAAGGATGATGTGGGAAGATGTACAAAGAGAATGTGCGCCAAGTATGAACTTGGAAGTGGGCATGAAACAAAGTGAAATGAACATATACAAGTATTTTGGCTTGACAAATAAGACATATGTTTAATACTAAGGTATAAATGATAAATGAAAATGAAGTACATAAAGAATAATTTAAATCTGATTGATCGTGTAAAGTGATAAGAGGAGAAGAGATAGCGAAAGGTGGGAGCACTAGCATCGGAGTTGGAGTGGACAACTGAAACACTTTGGGATCCGCGTGGCTTGGGTTGTAACTAGAGATACGTGGAAACTGGGTTCAGTGTGCAAGCTACACTGCCAAGTTGTGTGCATTAACTTGGGGGCTATTCTCTGATTCTGATAGAATCTCAACAGACTATGATAGACAGAAAATATGGAGTTTTATCCATGCGTGGTTCCTGAAGTAAAGAACTTTTAGGAAAGATTATCATGACTATTGGATAGTAAAAAGCCTTGCTATTTCATTCATGAGAGTGAGAGGTATATAAGCGTTTGGAGCACATGATGAAGACATGGCGTAGCTGTGCCTATGTGTGATGCCTTGACATCAGTGAAGTGAAATGGGCTAAGTTAGTACAGAGATAGGTCATGGTGGAAAAATGGATCAGATTGGCCAAAAAGTCAGCGAAATGATAGCGATCTTAGGGAGAAAGGAAGAGAGAGTGGCCGGCAACAAGTGCCAGGGCTTGAGGCATGACCAGCTAGGGGTGCTGGCGCCAATGAGCATTGGACCATGTGCGTCCAGGGGTTTTATAGGGTTTGTCAGAGGAAGTGACGTTTCCGATATCTAGCTAAAAGTAGAGTTTCATATTTAATTCCTAACTAAAAGAATAGGGGTGCTACAATTACATAAGCAAATTGCTTTTCAACACAATTACTCAGATTACTATGACCATCAATAAACAGCATTGTTTAGTCTGACTTGTGATAAAAAGTGACTAAACTCAAGATGAAAGAAATATTAGTAAAAAGATCATTAATGGTTGACAATGCTCCATCTGATTTGAAAAATAAATCAAATAAATATTACTAAATATTTTCTTTTTGTGATGAATCATTGTTTATCATTATATATGATGACTTTGGAGTTGCAATTGGCATAACAGTAAGAATGCTGACATTGGAATCGGTGACCCAAGTAAAAATTCCAGTCAAAGCTGTTCATGTTCACTTTGCACTGATGCCATTGGAAAAGGCATGAATCCATCTATCCCTACCAGCTATAGATAAAATAGTGCAGATAGGGCCCTCTTGCCTTGGTAAGGCAACTAATGTAGGAGAAGACAACTCTTATTCCAAATCGGGGAGTGGAGCCCCCTTAAGGACTTTGGCGTCCCTCTGGCAGTGCTCTGTTCTACTTTGGACTACATCAGCTAGGCCGAGAGGGGGACACTGTAGACTGGGCATCCCAGGATCTCAATATACTTCACCCAGGAATGTTTTATTGTCTGTAGAGGCAAAATGGAGGCCATAGTTACATCAATTCTGTTTTAACTCTTATATTCATAAACCACTGTGCTGTGGCACTCTTCAATGAATTGAATTTTTTTGAGAATAGAACTGAATGAAAATAGAAAAAAAATACCAATAAGTGCAAGGGAAGTAACTTCAATCAGAAGTCACTCTCTTTGATTCAACAATTGAATTCCCCAGTATGAATATAAGAGTTTAACAATTTAACTCTGAATTTCTGATACATAAATATTTCCTTCCCATATTTAATTTCTAATTGTTAATATCTAATTTTGTTAATTTCAGGTGTGTACCTGGTTGGTTTATTGCGAGAGGGTACCATTTTCCTTTGGAAAAAAGAGGTGGATACTCTCTGGTTAATCCAAGGTCTTTGTCAGTATATTGATGACTGGGAAACAAATCAAGGTGAGCAGACAGTTTCTTATTCAATTTCAAGATCTGGCTTTGAGCTTAAGCACCCTTTCCACCTTACTACATAATTTTTTTTAATTTACTTTCATATGTAACACATATCATTTATTTTTTCAAAGTGAGAATTTGTTTGCATTTTTGTGTATTTGCAGATTCTTACAGCATCTTTGTTTCAAATGATGCTACAAAAATCTTGGTGGTTGCCAGCAGTGGTCATGTTTATGTGTGGCTGTTATCCACATCTCAAACTGAACACAGTATCAAGCAATGGAACCTTGATGGATCTTGGTATCCAGTTGATGTACCGATCAAATTTCAGAGGCTTTTCAAAGAAAGTGATGAATTCGCCCTTGTCTCATGTACATTCTTCAGCAACCAGGTAAGACTCAGAGAGAATGATAAATATTTGTCTCTTAGGTATTGCTGATTTTAAAAGTATATGAATGTATTGACTGCTAGCAAAGAAAGGTTGTATTGTGCCATTCTCCTTTGAGAATCAGCGTTCAAAATTTTGGTATTAACTTGTACATCAATTATGGGCAAATGCATTGACTGTGTTTGATTTGTAAGATTGTATAGCACTGATATCCTGAAAGGTAGACCAGCTTGTCTTGGAAAATCATCATTGAAAATTCTGGTCTGTACAAGTTGGAAAATGCCTCATCAGATAAAATCTCTTCTGGGACAATGAAAAAAAAATTTCCCAATCAAAAAAATTTATATTCGAAATATGCACGGGCTTATTTTGTTCTAATGAATAAATAGATTTATACTAAAAATATATTTTTATAAATTCATTTCACATATACAACACAAAAGTTGTAGTTATCATTTTCAGTTGAAATAGAAGTAAGAGTGGAGTTTGACCCTGCAGCAGCCAGGCATGTTTTTTTTTAAAAAATTATTTTTATAACAAATTTTTTTTAAATCAATCAAAGGGAATCAGTTTTTCAATGGGTACAGGTATCCCCTACTGTACAAAAGTTTGCTTTATGCCACTTCATTTCTATGAAAAACCCCAAGCCATCCTATCTTTAAACTGTGTCTGTGAGCATCTGTGTTTTCTTTTTATTTATTTTGTGTATCTGTTTGTAATATGTCTCAAGATATCAGAAAAGCCTTAGAGAAATACTATCTATAGTTTTGAGAAGGGTTATTAACATTCAGAGAGTTTTTTGTATGATTGAACTTCTTGTTAACACAATGTTTCGGATGATCCATTCTATGACCTTCCTCAGCTGTACTCTTTGAATGTGATGGTGATAAGTAGGTTTTTTCCTCTGATGGTAGCAATACTTATAACATAGGATTCAGGAATTTTCTGTCCCTTTATCGCCATCATGTTTGGATAGCACACTTGGAGAAGGTTATAGAATGGATCAGCTGAAACATTGAAGGGGTTCAATTGTACGGACTCTTTCAAGACCAAAAGAGCTAATAAGAGGCAGACATAGAGGTAAGAGTCTGTTTATGCTAAAAAGTTTTCTCAAATGGATTAATGGTAATTGCTTCTTTGCTTTCTGCTGTTTGGACTTATGAAAGGTTTCATAGGAATGCTCTACTTTCAGATAGCAAAATAACATGTATTATGATGAAAATCTTTTATGAAGAAGCAATTTGTGTCGAGCACTGTATTGGTAATAATTTTTAAAAAATTGTTAATAAATGTCTGAAAAAAAAAGAAGTAATAATAACATCAAACTTGTTGAAGGAGAATTTCAAAAAGTCAAGCTCAATATTTCATTTTTTCTCCCCCTTTCAAGGTTCTTGGCTGTTGTTGCAACTGTTCATTTATGGCTTGTACAAAGAAGAAAATGAGTATCATCACACTTTATTTAAATTTTCTCACTGCAGCCCTTTCACCATCATCCAGGTAAGAAAATATTTTTCAATAATATGCCTTTGTTCTTTTTATTCAACCAGCTTCTCCATTTTAAATGTCAATTATACTAGTAGGACCTCTTGTAATCCTATGTTGCATCAACAACAATAAATATATAATTTCCACATTCATTAAGCATAATGTGTATCCATATGATGAGGAAGCTGTTTATTGTAATCACAGATAATGCTATCAAATGATTATTATCAAAATCAGTTGCAACAACTTTTTTAGATTGAATCAAAAATTTGTGTTGATTCCATATAATGTAAAGTTATTTATAAAAATGAATGTTAATTGTCCCAATCTTAATATTCCTTGCTTAATGTTATCAGCTGTTTTCTATTATCTGAAAAAAAACTGTCCCAAAGTGATCACAATATGTGGCTTTGTCTCTGTGTATATAAATATATATATTCATCACTTGTGCACCACTTTGAATGCACAGATACTATGTGCTGATCCTTGGTAGAAGTGTCTAGGAGTGATATTTTGTTTTTTTGGCAAAGCCTATGGATACTACACTCTGATCCTAGTCAGAGGACTTCAATCCTAAGCCCACAGATACACTGTTACTAGGCAGAAGTGCTCATCCATTCATAAAAAAATCACATCATTTTATAAAAATACTTTGCATTTTCATTATGCAAGAAAAAAATGATTTCCAATTATTAATTTTTTTAAAACAATAAACACAATATCTTTTGAATTTCAATATAAGAAAAAAAACTATCATTTGAAGTTCCTAAATAATACATATCAATTTCTTCATGAATGATTCAGACAAAATGTAATGACCAAAAGCTACAACCATGTGAATACTAGTTTCAATAATTCATGGAATAAAAAAAATCTAATTTTGTTTTTTTTTAGTCTCTACCCATTTGTATCTGACTGGATGTCCATTGAGTATGACCATTTGAATCTACCAGTGTCTGACATGAGGGGCCCACCAGTGGCGGCTTATACACATGATGGACAAATTTTGGCCATGGCTATGAATATGATCATCTCAAGCCAAAACAAGATGCTCTTTTTGTCACCTTTCACAAATACTTCTGTCATGTCTAGCATGAAGAACTGTGGGGAAAATAAAAGCCAACCAGTACATTCAAGGTGAACATTATTTGTCTCTGTTTCTCTGAATTTTTGAGATGAGGTATTATTATTATCTCAATTATTGTTTGGACCATCTTCATCTTGGTTGTTTTTCATACATTGTTTCGAACCAAACCCTTTATTTAACCGATGGGGGTATATAGACCGCACTCCTGTCGGTTAAATAAAGGGTTCAGTGCATTACTTCCCCACACCTACCAGATGATACCTGATGAAGGCCGTAGAGTACAATGGCCGAAACGTTGTATGAAAAACAAACCAAGATGAGGTTGGTCCAAACAATAATAGAGATAATTATTTGTTTCTTTTCTCATGACAAATTCAATGGATCAAGTATCAGAAACTGTCAAGATAGGTTTTTTCAGTTTTCAAGCTGGTCTGGCTATCTATGTATGTATCACACATACAGGTCAATGGAGCTAGAGGGCTGAAAAGTTAAACTACTCATAATATTTTGAAAAAACATTTTTTTTGTTTTTTAAAATTCCTCCTTTAAATAGGTTTTTGGTCAACTGTTCAATTTGCAATGTAAATTTATGCTCAATTGATCCCTTAGTTTGTGTCCAGCAGTATTCATGCTTGTTTTCTTTTGAAAATTCAGACTTTGTCTCTCTGTGGTGTCAAGGTGTTATCCATGGTTATGTGTTGTTTTCACAAATATATACTGTACTTGATCACCTCAACATGACTCAGAAGCATAAGAATGAGGCCAGTAAAAATGGAAATTGCAAGAAACTTTGCTATATTACATTAGAAACTAAGTTATACATTATGAAGTGAAGTGTAAGAGGTGAGAAAGGTTGCAATTTTGAATGGTACGTACTGCTGCAACAAATTTAAGATAAAGAGTGCATTTTGTGATGTAAAAAGTTCTATATCTATCTATACTTTTAATAATTAGTAAGAAAGAAAATTTATCAATGGAAAAAATTTCTTAATGTGTTGATGAATGCCTATAAGCCTTAATTTGATTCTGTGCAAAGCTATAACTCTCTTTGAAGATTATTATTATTACTTCTTTTACATTTAAGGCTGTTAAAATATAATTTTGAGTATTATTTGGATATAGCTGTACTGTGAAAATCTCTTTTTTACAATCTTGTGTACAGTATTCAGTATTTACAAGTGTAATGCTAGATTTCTGAAGATTTGGGCCTACAAACTAACTTCGGGAATCTATCCTGTTTGAGGGTAAGAGAGTTTATGTAATATTGTCAGTGACTGTTCTTTTAAGAGTTCATTAACAGCAATTTTATCTTCAGTACCAGTTGTGGCTTTTTTATTCTATGGTAGATTTTAAATATTGAATTATAGCAGGTATGGTATAAATACTTCTCTATTAACAATCAAATCACCACAGTCTCACAAATAGCCTACCTAACCAACAAGCCAAGTGGGCTACAGATGTTTCTTTCTTCAAATGTCTGTATCTGTCTATGTGTGTGTGTCTCTGGGCATTCCTGGTTATATTTTTTGAAAATTTGCATAAGAACACTACGAGGCAAGATCTAGAACTCTTCTTTTTATTCTTTCTGGGGTCTCTATGGTCATTTTGGGACAAACAATGCCCTAATCTTATGCTGGTATCTTTTAGGTAATTTTAGAAAAAAGATTTTTTTTTTGTTTCCAACATGATTTTGGATAATTTGTTCTGGTACACACGCAAGCTATAATGATTCATTTATAAAAGGTACAGATATATATTCTTTTATTTTCAATATAATTAATACCCAGTTTTACTTTATTAACAGCTATTATTGGATTGCTGACATGGCCTGGACTTATGATGACCTGTTTTTAGCCTGTATCCTCAAGTCTGGCTCTGTCTGTATAATGCCCCGTCTTGGAGAACCGATTCTTTTACAGACAAGTGGACATTCTGTAGATATGGGACCTGCTCACTTTCTTCCTCTTCACCCAGTCATTATAATCAGGTGATGTTGACAGTTTTTGCTTCCTAGCTTTTAGAATTTGATTGTAAAATCAACATACATTTTTTTAAATAAAATCGATATATATACATTTATAGTATAGTTAATATATCCAGTTATAGTACTGTGTGTGTATGTAGATGACAGACTGAAATAGTGAGAGAGACTTATATATATAGCAATATAAAAATACATATGAACACTCATTTATGATTATATGGTAGTCTAATATGGTGACAATTTCTAAGTTTAATTTCTAATCCTTAAGTTAAACATATTGTTCAATTAGTAGGTATATAAACTATGTAAGTGTTTTTATATATTATCACATATACACACTTGTATATATCTCCACATATTCATTTTATGCACCTGTCAGTGTTATAGGATATTCATAAGATAATTTTTGTCAAGTCCTGGTTGATCACTTTCAGTCAAATAGATTCAGTGCATCATATTTTCTATCCTCCAGCTTTTAGAAGAAAATTGAAGGAAGTTTTTTTCTGAACTTTTTACTTTTCATTCTCATTTCCTCCATAATTTTTGCTTTTAAACTTGAAGCTATAAAATTGAAGTAAAATTTTATACCACAATGGTATCATGTAAATACTGACTTTTTTTTCTATTTTGTAATAGTGGAATCACAGGGCCACCAGCTAACCAGCTTGAGTTGAATGGAACAAACTCTCCACACATCCAGAAATTCTCTGTCAGTTCTCACCCACATCTTCCAATCATTACATACAGTGATGGTTTCTTAGTCACAGTCTTGAAGATCTCACAGGACCTGACCTGCTTTAGTTTGGTTTGTGATATTGTACTCAAATCTAGCCGACAATTGTCCATCCTTAGCAGAGAGTACAGTCTGGACCTTTCACTGGCCACAGCCTATCAGTCTCCTACAAATCATGAATATGAAACCCACAGGGAAGCTGGTAATGCTCCCCAACAGCCATTTAAGTTTGAAGATCCTGAAGTTTCTCTCTGTTCACAAGATAGTGAACTAAGTACTACTGGAAATGAAACTGTATTGAAAAACATTGAAGAAGGTAAAATTATGTTTGGCATCGCTGAATCTAAAAATGTTGACTCTGTGCTCAATTGTAGCAGGCAAAGAACTAATCCAGAAATACTCAAGAGTGCTTATTCAAATTTGCAACTGGCATGGAAGCTGCAAGTGACATCTGGTTGTATATGGGGGTCGTCTAAAGAAAGAGCGGTGAAGCAGACTCTACAGAACATGACCAAGTTGTTCACGATTCTTTTAGACATTCCAGGAATGTCTCAAAGTTTCATTAGTCAGCAGGATTCTGGAAAGTCAGGTCTTTTCTGCTTGATCCGTATTTTCAGGGAACTTCTTGATCTTCTTCGTTTTGATTTTCTTTTCCAAAGGCTTGTCGGCATTATTGCCACTTTTGTCCACAAAACAGTTAAACTGATTCTTTGCAATGAGAAACTTGCACAATCTGATCCTGCTATCAAAACCTTACTCGGCTGTGAAGCTCTGCTGCAGTTCAGCAGTCAAAGCATGAAGAAGGTGTATACTTGGTCACCAAAATACCTTCCATCAGCTGCAAATATTGGGGAGGAGATTGAGTCAGAAGACAACAGCTGGTATGAACCAATGAAGAAAAATGATGAAAGGATAGACGGGAAGAAAAGAAATTCTTCAGGGGATAATCTTTCCGAACATGATATGTTCTGTCTTCATGAGTAAGTTTTTTTTGTTTTTTTTTATTACTATATTTCCCAGCAGTAAGGACACTCAAGCCCCAAAGACGCACCCTAACTTTGAATTTTGTGATTATGTATATTTTTCTATTATCTATGATACTTTTGTTTATTTACTATTTTATACTAAGTATTATTATTAAGTTCATTCATAGGTTAGGTTCAGGAGTTCTGATCATTGTCTAGCATAGATCACATTCCTCAAGGTTTAGAATAGGTCTGTAAAAAAAGTATTCTTTGGTCTGTAGGATGCAGAGTAAAATTATAAGACTTATTTCAGGAAAAACTAGAACCTTTGATGTTGGGGAAATATGGTGTGTATATTTTTTTAAAAATTGATGCAGCTTATGAAAGAAATAAATTTTCTCCTTTCAAAAGGTTGCTCCCTACATGGCGCTTGCTGATGAAACATGCCAAGATGAAAGCAGCAGAAATTCGTAAGGTCAGCAGCAAAAGAACAGATAAGGATCCTGATGGCTCTGATGAAAAGGGGCACACTCAGATACTTGTGCAGTTGTTCCAAAGACTCAACACACGTCTCTTCTCTAGGAGTTCCAGCATGCAAGATATCAAGAAAAAGTCTAGGAGCATTAGCAAAGGTGCGTTTATGATTTATTGGAAGGGAAAAAATTAGTATTTTTGTACAAGTTTCTCCGGCTATGACTGTCCATATGAAATATTTCATAAGCCAAAATGGTAAATAGTGAAGAAGCAATTAGCATTAATTTATACTGCTGACCATTTCCAAACCGCAAAAATGGCTTCTTTCTATGTCTGACAGCTTTACACTAAGCATGACACATTAGGGCTTTTTTGATATCTTATGACACACTTTACAAACAGATACACAAAATAAATCGAGATAAACCACAAATGCTCACAGCCATAGTTCAAAGCTATGGTGGCTTGAAGTTTTTCTTGAAAGCAGTTTCCTTGTTTGCCACAATAGAAATTTGGTAAGAGAAGTGGTGTAAATAAATTTCTTTTGTATACCTCCTATGTTATGGCAGTGTAAATTATTTTGACAATCAAAAACTATATTTGCTTATTTCAATACAAAAAGCACTTTTCCTTCATAACTGACACAGCTGTATCATCTTTGTTTAGATCAAATCAAATTTTGACTAAGTTTTTATCTATTTTGTGTAAAAAGATACAAAACACTTGTCAAAAATAAACAATAGAGCATGTGACTCTTTGTGCTCTCAACCAGTGAAGACCAAAAGAATAATCTTTCGGATGAAAGAAATTTTGGCCCTTGAAAATGTTATTGTGGTGAATTTTTTCCTTATTCTAAAAATAGTACGAGGGGCAACTGAATTGCCTTTGAATTTATCGAACGATATTCATTGAATGCGACTGACTACTGAACTTACTTCTCATTTATGAAAAGAGGGGCAACCATTAAGTAGAAAACCTTTTAACACCTCCTCCCATTAGTTCATTATAGCAAGGTTTTACTGTACTTCTTGTGTACAATGTGTTTACCTTTTCAAAACTAACTTATTAAGGCGCTTAGTGCCTGAATTTAAATGTTCCAGTAGACTTCAAAATGAGATTTATAAGACATATATCCCAGCAGTCATAAAAAACTTGGGATATATATGTCCCAGGAGTCTCGAAAGGATTCATTTTAAAAAAATAGCAATTCTTTTTGATTCAGTGCTGATTGTTAAGCTTTTGCTGTGTTGACATTTGTATTACTACAAGAAACAAAAACATTTACCTGGGTATTTTCGTTTCAGGAGATCGTTACAGTTTAGAATCGATGCACACTTTGGCTGAAGACGCTTGGAAGAACCAACTGGTGAAAATGAAAGGTAAGTCCAAAAATTGTTGCAAACAGGTTTTTACTTATCCATTATTAATTTTTGATGTGTATTATTTCTTTCATCTTGAATTTAAGTTGTTTTTCACCTTAACTATTCTGACCGTCAGTCTTCAGCCATTAATAAACAGCATGTCCTAAATTAAAGAATAAGCTCTGATGACTCAAACTTGCATCCCTTTTACCATGGAAAGCCTGTTTACTGCTCTACCAATTGAGCTACTAAAACTCTTACTTTTCAGTTAGAATTACTTGTGAACGTAATGGTAGCTCAGTTGGTTGGTCAGTTGTTGTACATAAGAATCTTTCCAAGGTAAAAGGATGTTGGTTTATGTTTGTGTGAGCAATTAAAGTTAACACAATGATAAATGGTGAAATTCAAATTCAATAACAGTGCACTCAATAACCCATAATACAAACCCCTTGTTCTGAAGATGCTTGAATGACACTCAGAAAGTACTCAATTCCAGAGTAATCATGGATGAATCTTGCCTTCACTATCAAGTAAACTCTGAACACATGTACAGAAGATTGGATTTTCAGGGGGAATAGAGCTACTTATTTCAAAAAAGTAAACCATAAACTTCATGAAGCTTTTCTATAATCTAGAGTTGCTTATAATATCATAAACTCATTAGAATGAATGTAGTAGATTGCTCAAATTTTCATGTCCTATGCTTAATGTTATCAGTCGCTTATTGTTGTCTAAAAGATCACAATAAGCAGATTCCTCTGTATTGTTGTTTTTATTTCATAATATATATTTTTTCAGGTTCCACTGATACTCAGGCAAAGTGCAACATTTTGCATTCTCTTCTCTACACATATTTACTGAGAAGTCAACTGTCCAAAGCCATGGAGATGGTTGAAACTCTAGTGGTCAAAGGTGATGTGTCTGCAGTGACCACTGAAGATATCAACTCATCTATGGATTCTACCCATCCCCTGTTCTTCACTGTCATCAATTCTTCACAGTCATCCCAGGTAGAATGAAATTAATAAACTGTACTTATTGTGTATTGATTAAACATCAAGCTAAAATATTTTCATGAAATGAGACTCATGGCCAGGTAACACATTAATTTCATCTGGATACTGAGAACTTGTACCTCTGGGCTTTAAGCACCCTTTTTCATTCTTACCCTTTTGCGTTACATTGCAAGGGTGGTGGGGAAGGAGAAAAAAAAACATGAAAGATATGAAGAGAATAAATCATCATCAGAATGTTTAACAGACATACATACAAAAAAGCAGATCAATAGTATATTTTCATACATCTATAATTTCAAGTTTAATTATAATTTGGGTTTTTTTTTCTTTTTTATCCTTTTATGTCAGATTTTTGCTATTGTTGAAAGAATATTTGATTTAAAATTTCTTTTTCCTCTATTAATCCAGGAACAACAAAAGGTCCCTTGTATCAAGGATCCAGCAATCCGTCAGGTTGTACAATCCTTGGCTCGATTCATGGCTTTGTACTTTTGCAACGAGCAACTCTTCATTTTTCCTCCAAACTCACCTTCTCCAATTCCAGTCCTTTACAAAGCAGATCAGCCAGACTTGGGTAAGTGAACAAAATCATTTTTTGTTCTGAATTTCTGAGGTGAGGAATTATCATTATTTTAACACAGATTTATTTAGACTAGTATCCTCATCTTGGTTGTAATAGTTACACCGTTTGGGCCATTGGTTAAGTGTTTGTTTAGTGTATCATGTAACCTGCCTCGCAGTTGTTAGTTCAATCTCTGAATGAGGTAGTATGATAAAAACGCCTTATACTCTAGTTTAGTGGAAGAAGTAGACAAGCGACATCACAAGAATGAATTAACTTGAAAAAATTAACTGGTACCAGACAGACCTGTAAATTGAGAACCATGCAATGTGCACATGAAAGAATAATGCTGGGCCTCACATGGAGAGACCACAAGATAGCACAGTACATCCGAGAAAAGACAAGAGTCAGGGACATCATAGAATCCATTAAAAATCTCAAATGGCGGTGGGCTGGCCATGTTGCAAGAATGGCAGACAACCGATGAACATCACGACTCACGACATGGATCCCCCGAGATCACATGCGCAACAGAGGCTGGCAGAATATTAGATGGAGAGACGAGCTAGACAAGTTCAGGTAGTACTGGCTCCATGACGCCCATGATAGAGAAGTGTGGCAAATCCTGGGGAAGGTCTATGTCCAACGACGGACATTAAAAGACTGATGATGATGATGTTGAGATATCCTCCATGAAATATCTATCTATCTGTTTGTTCATATCTATCTATCTATCTATCTATCTATCTATCTATCTATCTTTATCTATGTCTATTTTTCTATTTATCATGTATTTACATATTCATGAGAGTAAAAATTGTTCCCTTATCTTTCAGCAGGAAGAATTATACCAAAATACCAAACAGACATTACTTCAGTTATTACATCCAGTGGACTTGGCGACATCTGGACAGTTGATCGGTGCATGGAATATCTCCTGCTCAGTGGCCTTGTACCTGAAGCAACCTGGTTTTCAGAAAGAATAGGAGACTGGAAGACAGCCCTTATTACTTCTGCTGCTTATCTTAAACACAGGGCGATGTTTCCTGATGTCTATAGAATGTAAGTCTTTGAGCTGAACCTGTTAAGTTCTCATTATGTTTTACCATCTGTGTATATCTTTGCCCCTCAATGTCTTTTCTCACACTTGTTTAATGAGTGAAGGATGAAAAAAGCAAAGAACTGGTATGGGACCGTAGCGTCATGGGCACTGGTTTTAGCCTCCAATCGGTACAAGCAGCAGTTGTGTATATGAGAAAATGAAGCCAGCTATGCAAGTGGCATGTTATGGTGAGAAGAGGGTAAAGGAGATTCGTATTGTTAGGTAGGAATATGAGGATGACATTGTCATTCTAAAGTGTAACAGTCATACAGAATAATTGTATGGATTTTCTGGCACACTGTAATTTCCAAATTCACAAAAATATTTTACATTCCGCATTGATGCCAACATAATTCACTGCTGTTTTGAACCTTTAGTATTCTATTAATCTTTCTGGGTTGCCTAGCAATCCTATTTCACAAGCCATTGTTAGTGAGCTCCATTCTCACTTGGTACCATGATGTTGTGGTCCTGTGCTTGATGGGACTAAATATGGGGCCTATATTAATCTTGCCTGTAGTTGCGATCAGTTAGGAAGACGTAATTGGTACAGCAGTAACGTTGACCCAAGTTCAAACCCGGAAAAAGGCACCTATCCGCCTCTTCCACTACCACCATCCCACTCAGCTATGGGTAGAATAGCATTGCAGATGAGACTACAAAGCCTTGGGATAGCAACAAGTCTAGGAGAAAGACAAGATTCCAAACCAGGTAGTGGAGCCCCTTCAAGGCAATTTAATTCCCAATTTGATGTCTTCCCGGGAGCTCTTGCAGCCAAGCGGATGCCAGACATGTTGCTCTCTGCTTTCCTCTGGACTACATCAGTGAAGCCGAGAGAGTGATTCTAGCAGCTGGGATCCATACACTTTGCTCAGGAGGGGACATTTTATTGTCTTTAGAGATGGAATGGAGACAGTTCAGTCGTCATTACTGATTTTACCACAGGTTAACCAGTGTCCTCTCTCTAACAACCACTAAGTAAACGTCAGTTAGAATCAATAGAAACATCATTTTTGCTAGTATATAAGATGGATGTATAATTTTAAGAAAAAACTATACAGATATTATACTGTCTAATGTGCTGATCTTATTATTGGGGAGGGCTGTCAACCGAGACTCAATATGGGGTTTGAATGAGTCGCAGTGAGTGATAATCCAAATATCTTCATAAGTCATTCATCTTGAAGTATTCTTTTTTTATACACATATTTCTCTATAATCTTATTTATTATTTAAATGGGAAAGAGGGAGGAAACCTACAGATGCACTGCAAATTAGCTGTTAAATGAATCTGGTATACACTGGACTTGGGTAATGTTAAACTAAAAACGTATCAAATTCTACTTCCTTGTTGAAAACTTTCCCTCTTTTTTTTCTTCTAAGTGAATCTATGGAATTAGTTCTCCCAGATCACCTGAGACCGTTTGCCATTCTACAGAAGAAGCTAGCAACATTACTGCACCTTGAAAATGGTACTGGCACTGTGGGAACAGATCAAGACTTAACCCAAGGTATCAGTTATTTAATTCATTTGGATGAAAACTAATATCTAATTGGCTCTTCTTTATTTTTGCCAGCTGCTTCATCTTTGTGCCTTAGAAATGATTTAAAATCTAAAATAAAATAAGCAGTTTAATAACTATAACAGTTATGGTAATTAAAGGGCGACCTACCTAACCTTGGATAAACCCTATTAATACTAACTTATTTAGGTACTTGATGCCTATACTCAGTAGACTTCAAAAAGAGATATACAAGACATCTATATCCCAGCAGTCATATAAACCTTGGGACATATATATCCAAGAAGTCTCAAAATTATCAACTGAATTTTAGATGAAAGAAATATAAATGATAATTAGCAATGTGCAGATGTCTCCTCTTATGCTAAGGAATGCAACTGACATTGTGAAATAGATTTTCATTCATGCGCTAACGATGTAATAAAAACAAAATAATGAAAATCCGTTTTTGGTTAACAGAATGCAATTCTCCAAACACACTGCAAAGCAAAACTCTGTTATCTACTTATATGAAATGCAATGTGTATATACATATATTTCATGTATGCCATTATTTTTGTCAGCATAACTAAACCAGTTAATGATAAATGACAATGCTTTATGAAAGGAGTTAAAATAAAATGACTTGGTTTTCTTGAAATGTAGTCTTTTATTGTTTTGGTTGTAGTAAAGAATTCCTGCTTGAACTACAATACTTAATACTTAATACTGAATGTCTTTAGTTATAGTCGACAGTTGCTCACTTTGCAATAATTGATTGGATTTCATTTGGAAAAAGTGAATTTGATATAAATCTTTATAGAAAGGAAGTTGCAGTAATAAAATAAATAAAGCTAACTTTTTGATTGGTAATTTTTACATTTTATTTTTCATACGGACAGAGATATTTGATGTACATGATGAAAGCTGTCTCCAGCAACTGTCCACTACTCTGGCCAGTGTATTCACTGCTGGTGTATTGTGTAATGTTGATGTGGTCAGTTGGCTCTTTCCTGCTCTGGTTGACTCCCTGAAAGAATTAGTGCAAAGTTTCTCAGCTAATGTCCCGATTGAGTTCCACCTTCCCGCTCCGCCATATTACTTGTGGCAGCCCACTGATACAATTCAAGTACGTTATGCTTATTACTACACTTTTCCTAGCTTTCTCTTTCATTTATTTATAGGAATTCACATCAGAGACTTTTGTCTCTTCAATTAAAAAATAAAAAACAGAAATCAAAAACAAAACAGTCTCCTGTATCAACCACCACCCCAGTCTCTAACAACTCTAATCTATCATCATCAACATTTTTAGGGTTTGGAAACACTAGAAAATGTTTAGAAAACCTTATAAAAAAGATTTGCTTCATATTCAGAATGCAGTCTATTTAGATGCACAACAGAAGAAAATGGCAGATCTGATAAATTTGATACTTGAAAAAGTGAAACTCAAATACCTACTTATGGCTAATGCAACAAATTTTAATTTTCCTAATATTAGGACTCATCAACTAAAATTGTCAACATAGGTTTCTCCAGTCTTTAAGTTTGTCTGTCTGTCTGGCTTTGTATGTATCACAGGCACAGGCCTTATCAATGGAGCATCTGGGCTGAAAATTTGAACATTTGCAACCTATCATGACTAGAAAAAAAAAATTTTTATCTTGTTTTTTGAGAATTCCCTCCTTAAATAGATTGAAGAGAGGGAATTCATTTTGCAATGTAAGATTATGCTAAATTATCCCCATAGTTTGTGTCCAGCGGCATTCATGCTTGATTTTTGAAAATTCAGACTTTTTAGTGATCACTGCCCAACAAAAGGCGAGAGAAGTAACTTTTTCATTGATCACCTCTTTTTCCAATTTTTTAATTGATTACCCCCAACATGGTCACTATTAAGTGACTAATCAGAAGTGTTCTCAAATTGTTTGGATCATTGAATAAAGGCTTTTATTTGAAAATGGGGGTTTTATTTACTTCAGTTACATCTCTACATGCATAGACCCCCCAAAATATATAAATATTGAATTTTTGGTTCTGCTTTTCATTCATTTCAGCATGGCTCAAGTGAAATAAAGACTCCCTTTTTGAGGGAAAAAGAAAATAGACACAGAGCTTCAACTTTAGTGCGACTAATATTGGCTGTTCTACAGTCATCAAAACTGGCCCTGCCCCTTGTCAGATGGTACGTCTCACAACTACATAAGATGCACAAGAAAAGAATTGGAAAATTTGAAGTAAGTATAAAAGGTAGATTGGATGAGTTATGATAATGAAAGCTGTCGGCCATTTTTTGTAGGCATCCATCTTATCCTTTTCAGTTGCTTAGCATCATAACTACTCAGACCATCAGTCTATGGCAATGAATAAAACAGTGCAGATTGGAAATAAAGAATAAACTTTAAGGGTGACTCAAACTCTGTGAGCTACTAGAGCCGTTACAGCTTGCAGAAGATCAAATCTAACCCTTAGACTCATCCTTCAATCTTCTGCCAGCCATAAGAGCTTGTAACTTTTCTACAATTCATACTTTACAATAATTGGCTACTTTTATGTTACTGAACAATGGTTAAATATATCATTGCTTATATTGTTATAGATTCCTTTTAACTTTTAACAGCATTAAGAATATTTTTTCCACTAATGTGTCCTTGTAGAATGATTTAGATGGGCCAGTGACGCAACTGCCTGACTTTCTGGAGAATTTAGGCCAAGTGAAGTCCAATCTAGGTGGACTTTCATCCAATCCTGAAGTGGCCACAATTTTGGCCTCATTTCGCAGCTTTTGTGCCCTTCTTTGGTTTCTGCATGTCCGTGATAATCTCTCAAGCCACAACAGACAACGAAGAGCCTACGTAGAAAATCATTCTATCGTGAGTATTTTTTACATGATTTTTCTCTATTGGGTGGGCAGCCTACAGCTCACGGGCAGATCCAGTCCATGAAGAGATTTTAATCAGTTCATGAACAAATATTTGGGAACTATGCTTTGCTCTGTTTTTGTTTTAAAGATTTTCTGTCTCCCTCTAATAGATTCAAAAGAAGTGTGAAAGGAATATAAGCAGTCTCAACCATAGGTGTATGGGAACTCTTTGGTTAAGGGGGAAAGAGGGCTTGACTTGCCCCAAAATTTCACACTGTTTTGCACCCAACCCCAACCAACAAGCCAGTGCACCTCTGGTCTCAACCAGAATTCCAATTCGGGTTCCTGAGCACCATCATGGCTCACTACACTTTTAAATTTCATGAATATATACCATATATGCCAGTATATAAGGCAGTCATTTAATTTAGAAAAAAAAAACATGGAAATATTGCACTGGACAGTTATGAGGCTTGGAAGAATTGCAGTGAGTGGAAGTCCTCCAAATACCTTTGTAAACCATCTGTCTTATAATTTATTATGTGAAGTAAATTTTAAAATAGTTTGTCTAACTTTCATTTGATATTCATAAATAAAATGAAAAAGAAAAATCATGCTTTTTACTCATTTTCTACTCTTCAGAAAATCTCCAAGGATCGTGATGAACACTGGTCAAACTTGTGCCACCAGAACCTGATCTGGGTTGTCCATTTCCTCCCATTCAGCCATTTCCTGCATGAGGAAAGGTGGCCATACAAAGTCCTGTTATCTCTGTTGGCTGAGATCCCTTCCTCCATTCAGACAGCTCAGATCCTTGCTACTCACTGTTACAATGCAGATCAGTTGGATCCAGAAGTACAAGAGTCTCTTGAAGTTCTGCTAAAACGTTGGCAAACCATTACAGTGTCAAACATGCGAGGCAGCATTGATTCTCGGCAGGAGAGTGGCTTTTTGGAAGAGGACTCTCCGAGAAGAAAGTCGTTGTCCGTTTATTTCCAGGAGTATTGTTGCACAGTGAGGAACATTCTTAAGCAAAAGAAAAAATGCTTTGGAAAGTATACTGAGTTTTTATTTGAAGCAGAAAATCCAGGGAATGAGGGCTTGATTGTAGGGTCCTTCCCATTTGAGACGAGCGAATCGTACATTAAATTTTTGGATATGTTCTTTGATGTTTCTTTCTTGAAGCAAATTGAAGAAGAGACAAAATCGGGTAGCAAAGACTCTGTCCCTCTTATCAGAGCATTTGCAAAGAAGATAGAAAAATTGCAGATGGAGTCTATGCCATTTCGGACAACAACAGGCAGGCATCCAAAACAGAACTTACTGATTCTCTCCAGTCCGTGTAAAAATGCATCTAGTCAAAGAAACCAGAATCTTGAATCTCCTAGTTTTCTTTTGAGATCCAGATCTGCAGATCAGGCTTCGCTTGCAAGATCCAGAGGCCTTTTCAGAAGAAGCCAATCAGCTGATTCTCCTCGTACTAACCAAGTGCACTCTTTGACTCCTTTGAGTGCACCAGAAAAAAGACGAATCTGGAGTGAATCCAAGATGAGACAGTTAGAAGCTGCTCCATCAAGCACTCGAGCTAGGTCTTCAGAAAGCCTCTCTGAGAAAAACGAGCGGACTTTGTGGTCATTTAATGGTCAGTTTGGTAGTCAGTATTTTCCTCTTAATCAGTTGGTTGACTGGATGATTATCTGGGCTCGTAAAAATGAAGTGCTCTTTTCGCAGCTGGGTAAAAACAACAAAAGGGAAATTAAATCAGCAATTCATATTGAGATTCAGCCGCAACTTTTAGTTCTTGCACTTTGGCTAATTCAAGAAAAGTATCACCAACCTCTGCCAGCCGATTCTCGATTGATGTCAGTGTCATTCTCACCACACCTCACTGAAGTAATTGCAGAAGAGAAACCATATAAGAGCAGAAATGCTCCTCCCAAAAGGAGAAATGCCAAGATGTCATCTACCTATTTTGAAGAGGATGAACCCACTGACACTTCCATTCCTGGTTTTGATAAGAATAATTTCAAGAAATGGCTGAGAGATAAATTAATTCATGATCACCAAGAAATCAAAGAGGATGTTGAGCAAGTCTCATTTCAGTCACCTTCAACAAAATCTCTGAGACGGTTGGTGAAAAAAGAAAAAAAACAAAAGAAAAAGAAAAAAGCTTGGGATTCTCTGCATTCCCACGATGAAGATCGTGTAAAAAAGGCTTACGAACAAATCTTACAGACGTGAGTAGATTTTTTGGTTTTATCCCCGTAGACGCTTTGTGAAGCATAGAACTGCCACCACTCTGCTGTGGTTTCAGTCGCTTGTAGATTTTGACAGGGTGGAGTCACTAGCCCCACTTGTCCATGGCGTTTTAATGAATGTGGGGTGTAACTTGACAATGCCCTTCTCCTCTTCAAGTACTGCTTGGACAAATCATTGATAGCAAACTATTGTTCTGGCATGCTAATGACAAGACAGTATTCAAGATGGTTGGTGATGAATACTGCTGTGTAGTAAATTATAAATAAATGGTACTCATGAAATTAGGAAGAAATATTGCATTTTAGTACATGAAAGTAATTCTCCAAACCTGCTTGCATTCTACAAATGCTTTTAGTATTGGTTGTGTCACATTATATATACATATATACATAAAATAAGAATTACAAAGATATATACCTAGTGGATGTCAACGTTTCATGTTTAACATACTCATCAGCAAACAGCAATATGTTTTTATTGCCGGTTGCTGATGAGTGCATTAGGTAGGAAATGTTAACATTCACTAGGTATATATGTTTTTGTAATTCTTATTTTTTATACATTGATAGTTCTATTTACTGTGACAGATATAAAGCACTATGACTAAACATCTGCTATGCATAAAATCTGTTTTCTATTTCTTTCTTTTTATATTTTTACCTATTGAAAATTGTACTATGAACTACATGTGAAAAAAACATGGTTATACTCAACATGTGTTTCATGGTAAACCCATTTTTCAAGAGTGAATAGAAAATATTCTGCCTTAGACAAATCATATATATATATATATATATATATATATATATATATATATAATCATTAAAGCAAATGAAAATTTTGACATATTTAATACATCCTCTCTTCGATATCTCCAGTTGTATAAACAATTAGTATTACATATTAGATCAAGTATTTAAATGAAAGAAAAATACTGCCAAATTTTTCTTTGGTTTGATATTTTTAATGACTATTTTTGTCTCATTTTAATTAGAATTGATGAATTCAGTTCTGCTACTGAAGATTTGGATGCAACAAATATGGCTGATGTGGAAATCTCAGATCGGTAAGAAGTTTTGTCTTTTAATGGTTTGGTCTGTAGAAACAATAAGTCTCTAAAATGAAGTCTTATGTTGAAATGTTTGATTGCTATTAGTTGGATAGTTAAAAGCCAAATACAATGGGAGCTGCTTATTGCGATCACTTTAGGACATTATCTCTTGGATAACAGTAATGGATGTGATTAAAGAGAATGCAATGAAGTAGCTGATAGTGCTCGTGAATAAGAATTTCGCAGACTGTTTGGAAAAATGAGGTAAGTTAGTGCGCTCCCCAGGGGTATACTCATTAGAGGACTATGATGCCATTGCTCTATGTGGGCTATTGAATGATGGGATACTTTCCAACCGCAGACCTCATATATGCTAGTACACATCAGTTCCTAGAAGTGTTATTTATAAGAGTATTCAATATTTCTATTTGATATAAGCAGTAGTTAGAATGGAATGATGTCTTGTGATCTTGTGTAGCAATGTGTGATTCTCTCTGGATGTCCCACACTTGTGGCTTTCTATCAGACTGAGCTAAGGTAAGTAAATCCTGATACAGACAATGTTTGCAATATTTACCTACTCTTTGAAAGACCAAACTGCACTCTACATTATGACTGCAATGAAAAAAGTAAAAAAAAGATCCGGCCATCTACTCTTGCCATGATCACTGCCCTGACAGTGCAACAAAGGTAAAATCAATATTTTATTAAGTTGTGTATATTTTTAATTGCAGGCCCAAAACAGAACTCAGTAGCACATTGTTAACTACTGGTACTAGTGTGACTTTATCTCACCTGACAAGCATAGGTACACTTTCTAATAGTGTCTTGTCCGAGAGTAGACTGTCCACTGGGTCAGAAACAGTAGATGCTCCTCCATTCAAGAATCAAACAGCATCCCAAGATCTGCAGATAAAAAGAAAAAACAGACAAATACATCCAGCAAAGTCAGACACTGTATCCACAATCAAGGAGACAGGACAATCCATTGTTGCTGCTAACTACCAAGAATCTAATATTCAACAGATTCTGCAGCAGGAAATTCAGAACATGATAGCTGTGAGTTTGTATTTCTTTCATCTTTTTGTTTGTTTTCAAAAGAAGAATTTTTGTCCTTCCCAGTTGCAGAAATTTAAACCGGAGAGAATTTTTAGCCCACAAATCATTGATTCTGACTTGTCCTTTTCATTGTTTTGTTACACGCAGCTTGGATTCCAGAAGTGCAAATTATCTGTAATGTATAAAGATTTATATATATCAAACCTTTATTTTAAGATTTTTTAAAATCATTTTACTTAGACTCTACCCCTTGCTAAACTTCTTCAGCATAGGCTGATTACCTGGGGCCCTGCAACAGTCGTGGTAAAAAAATCCCTAAATCTTAATTCACAAAGTCAGGTCATGATGATACGGTACACTGTGTGCTCTTCAACCTTGACAGTACCACCCACTAGTGAGCAATTTAAGCTTTTTGGTGGGTGGTAGAATGATTACACCCTCAATCAAAAATATGCAGAATTAAAAATCTCAAATTCATGACGGACTCAGCAATAACTACCTGCATGAAAGCTCATTTCATGGGTACATCTGTAATATTACAAATTCAATTTATATGTTGCCTTTCCCAAAGTGCCCTCATTGAAGATCCCTGCTATAACTCTTTTAATGGTGTAATACTACATAAAGCCTGACCCTAAAATAGGGACATTTTCAAACTAGCAGAGACAAAAAACTTTCCAGGGTCTCTTAAAAGGGTTTGGCCCAAAAGTCATGAGCTTGAAAAGATGAAAGTATGCCTTTTTTGCAATTTAAATATTGGTGGGCGGTATGGAAATTTACTAAACTTACAAAAGAGGACACTTAACATAAAAAGGTTGAAGAGCTCTGATGTGGACAATGATTTTCAAGAAGCAAATAAGTACTTGAAAATCTCAACCAAAGTAAGAATCCTGTGAAGAATTAATACTTTTCTCCTTTTTTCTAGATTCAGAATGAGCGTCTCATGTCTGTGATGGGAGCAATGTTAAATACAGACCACAATTCCAAACAGCGAAGCAAAAAAACCTGTATGACTAAGACTGATGCTCATTGCCTTCCAGAAGATGTAGACTTAGAAAACCAGAGGCCAAAAAACAAAGATTCTTCATCTCGGACTTCAATCCACTCTGATCAAAGATTGATAGAAAATTCTGTCCATCCCATACCAAAATCTAGAACATCTTCCAAGACCACTTCTCATGGCATTGGTAACATGCGAGGCATTCTCAAAGAACTTGAAAATCTTCAAATATCTACTAATGCTGAAGATACCATGAAAGCCTCCCCTACAGTTCTTAAAACAAACCAACACTTGAGAAATAAAAGAGACATGAAGGGGAATGGCACTGACCATTTGGCAGAACACATTTCCCAAGACATTGTTCCAGAAAGAGAAAACCATGTCTCAAACCAAAATCCAGAGAAAGTCTACCTTATCTCAAATGATGATTCTTCTCAAAGATATGGTCTGACTGAAATTGAAAAAGGCCCTAAACAGTCTTTCCTCTCCCTACCTCAGCTAAATGGACCCCCGTTGAATAATGAACCTCAAGCCCAAGTCAGTGTGCCTGGGTGCATTAAAATACCATTGCTCTCCCTCAAGAGAGAATGCAATTTTTTTGAAAAGAATCGAACAGGTGTCAACATACCAGACATCCAGGCCTTTGATTTTCATTCTCACCAATCAAGGAACCTACCTGATCAAGATCAACCCTTTCCACAGAACTTGACCCCAAAGACTCTTGTAAATCACCCTGCTCCACAGAACTTGAGCCACAAAACCTTTGTGAATCACCACAACATGATCAACTCATACCTACAACAACTGCCTGAAGAAAACCATTTCAACCTTCTTTATTTTAATCAAAAGTATTCTTCACATCAGCAACTACCACCGTCAGAGGATAAGGCGCCATTACCATTATTACAGATTCCTAAAGAAAACATGGCACCATCCTGGCCAGACTTTCAGATCCGTTTGATTCCACCTCAGTTGATTGCAGACTTCAAAAGCCGTCTATTAGAAAAGGATCTTGAAAAAAGGCAGCACTTTGAAAACTTCCAACAAAACCAATTAAAAAGGCTGGAAAAAGAAGAAAAAGAGGCTTCAGTGCAGAGTAAGCCAATGCCACTGCTTGTTGCTCACCTAGAAGGCAGAAAGGAATTGGAAACCAGCCTGGGGGAATCAGGAAAAAATCAAGAAAAATCACCCAACAAAGATGAACCAGCTGTGAACAATGAGAAAAGGTAACCTTATCTCTGTATTTCTCTTTGAAAGGAAAGATTGAAATGTATAAAAAAGAAGAAAAAATCATGAGGTTAAAATAGATGGACTAGATTTTGTGGTACACCAACACATTTACGGAAGAAGCTGTTTATTATAATCATGGATATTTTTATAGAAAGGTTACTGTTATCAAAACCAGTCAATCCCAAATACCTTCTTTGAAATCCTTTGGTCAAAATCATATTAAAGTATTCATACTGATCATATCAATTTTTTATAAAGCAAAGTATTTTAACAATAAATTCAATGCCATTACAATTGGATAAATTGTTCCAATTTTCATATGCTTTGCTTAATGTTATGAGCCACTTAATATTATCTAAAATAACCTGTCCCAAATGGGCTGCTATATCAAACAAATAAATTTCCAGTACCTTAAATTCATTGAATCCAAGGATTTTTTAGGTGTTGAGAGAGTTCAGTCATCATAACCTTTGGAACATTAGACGGGAATTTAACACTTAAATTTATATTTAAAAAATTCAAATTTAAAAATCAAGGGAAATAACTTCTTATCAAAGTAACTTACCTTGCACTTTTGGGTAAACAATTTTTATTACATCCTTATTCAATTCACAAAAGAGTTCGATTTTTTTCAAATTCTATTCATTGGAAAGTTCCTCTGTATTTAGGAATAGTTTCCAGTGATTCATGAATTTGAGAGTCAAGTGTTACACATTGTTCAGATGTGACCAAGAAAAGATGGAAATTTTAATTGAATTTAACATTTTGAGGAGTATTTTGCAAAATGTTGAGAAATACATGAATATTCTAGAAGTGAAAATAAATGGTAAAAAGAAACCGTTGTATTTGTAGAGCAGCCATTCTCAACCAGGGATAAACTTACTCCAAGGGGGTAAATTTTGTTTCTCAGGAGTAAATTTAAATATGCTGATTCTGAATCTTTACCTATTTTTTTTTTTATATTATGATTTTTTTTAAATTTGAAGTTTTGAAAAAAATTCAAAGTAGACTTATTTTATGAAAAAATACTATTTTTTCTTTTTTTCCAAATTCCAAAGACATTAATGATGTATGAATGTGTAAAGATGAATTGATTGATCTTCAATCTTAAACAACTCTTTGAGATAAATTTATCTTAGAATTTAGTTGTTCATAAATGGGAAATAACTTGTCAATAAAAGTGAAATAACTTAGTGTTATTATTATTGCTATTTGAACTTAGAATAATGTTAAAAACAGTATTTAATAATTTCATCTTTATTATTATGTTAGAAATGTAAACTCAAATTACTGAACAATACAGGGTGGGTGTAAATTTACTCTTTGAGAAGATGCTAGTAGTGAATGGGATGAAAAATTGGGAACCTCTGGTTTAGAGTGCAGTGGGATAATGATGTAATTGCAATGTTTTCTTTCTTGTGTTACTTTTTTTTATCGCTGGTTGTCCCTTGTTCTGATGATACCTGTGTCTGTGCTATCATCCGAACGTGGCTGACGAGATCGAGTCTTGAGACACAAACTCAGAAAACAGTGGTGGCACTCTAGTGCTGTGGGGACAGATGATGAGCTCTTTCAGTGTTTTTTGATGCAGGTGATCTGCTGTACAGGCCACATGTGTTATGTTGCATCAATTTGGCTCAGTCCTCAGTGTGAGTCTCCAGCTCATTTACAAGGATGTTGCAGTGCTTTAGCCTCATAGCATTCCTTGGGACACTCTGTGTCTCTATCTTTTTATATATATATCTATTCATCTCAGTCTATCCACAATCTATATATGTTCACATCTATCTTTGTATTGATCTATATTTTAGGTGTTGCAAGCAGAAAGAAAAAACTGTACAAAACTTAAAACAAGAATCTGAAGATCTTCAAGAGGTGAGATTTCATTGATTTTAAATGTTATGTTTTTATTTTGTTTCTCTTTACTCCACATCTTTGCCACTTATGCATCATTTAGGAATTTCCATGTCTTAAAAAATGAGAATTTATAATAGATTCTTAATCTATCACCCCTGCCAACAAATTTGGAAGAGCTGTATGTATCCACTCATGTTTTTTTGTCTGTCTACACAATATCTACAAGAGTTTTCAATGAATTTCCATGACAGTTTGGAAAAAGGAAGCTATTGGCTCAGGGTGAATAAATTAAATTTTGGGGTGGTCCCCAGAATTTTTTTCAATTGACAGATATTTTTTTTTATATATTAAAACAATAGCTCAAAATATGGAAAATCAACACTTAAACATTCAACTCTGCCATATCATAGATATTTATGAACTGATTTTCATACATTTTTTAAAAGTTTTTGTCTGGCATTAGCAGAGGTATATGCTTTCTAGTTAATGATCTATTAATTGTTTTATTTTCCTTTGAATATGATTTTCTTGAAAATGAAAATTATAATTTTTTCAGGAGCCACTACTGCCTGTACAATCAGCAGAATCAAAATCATCAACTGTTGCAGATGAGGCACTAATTATCAATGAAAAGTCGACTGAAACTGAAATAAACCATGGTTTTATAATGAGACCAGGTGAGTAACAATTGCACCTTGAGATTAGCAACACCAATATGTAATTTTGTGTCGTGAAAATTCATCCATTCTCTACTTATCTGACTAATTTTAATACGATTAATACTAAAAAATGACCATAAAAGTGCACTTGAATCATCATTTTCAAAATATTACTATGCTATTATTGATGTTACTTGAATCTTCAAACCTCTCTAATTTATATCTGAGTTCTGAACGTTTTTTAAAATAATGGATGTTAATAGTTCATTAATAGGAAGCTTACAAGGGTTTTCTATTGAATCTCAATCTAAAGTCTTAAATATTAGAGATAATAAATGACCAAATACCAAGTTTTATTCCCAACTTTTGTCCCAAATTTTGTTGTTTCTTGATACTGAAATCCTTTTTCTAGTTAGAAAGGGTCAACTAAAACTATCAATCAGTTTTTAAGTGGGTCTGGCTCGTTATCTATCTATCTATCTATCTATCTATCTATGTTTATGTTACACATATAGGCTGCACCAATGGGGATAGAGAACTGAAAATTTAAACATTTGCTCTCGATAAGTCTCAAACTTTTTTCTGTTTTTCTTAAATTCCCTCCTATGTTCATAATGTAAGCTTATGCTAAAATGGCCCCTTTTTTGAAAATTCATTGACCACACCCTTTTATAATTTTTAAATTGATTACACCCAACATGGTATGCTACCAAAAGACCTTTGTCACTTGAAGTTACTATTGAATGACTAACCAGACCTGTTTTCGTTTTGTTGTTGTCTCTTTGTATCCAAAAAATTGAGATTGGATCACAAATAATACTCTCTCATCGTAATGGCTCAGGTGCTGATCCCCCTCCACGCTCAGGCTAAGCACAATAAGAAATTTATATTCAAATATCTAAAAGAGATTTTATAAATAGATAAAATAGTCCTAGTAATCATAAACCAATCTTAAAAATCAAAGTTTTGTTTTGTTTTTCATCTAATACAGATGAGATGTCTCTTGTCTTATTCTCTATAAATCTTTTATTAAATGGTTCTGTGATGAATTTTTTTCATTAAGTTTTTTACTCGACTCTTTTTTATGACTCAAATGAAATTGAAAAATGCTGGATCATTCATCATCTTGTTCTTAATTTTGTAAATCAGTTTTCTTTTTCACGTATTTATTTGTGAAAAATAAATTTTCCTATTCTGACCTTTTTCTGCTCAAAATCCATTTGGACCTCTCACTACTGCTCCAAAACCTGTATCTGACCCGGGAGTAATGGTGGTGGTATAACCGTATTTGAAACTTGCTTCTCTGTTTTACATTATCTTGCATGATTTCCTGATTATGAATAGATAAATAAAACACCAGGCTTTGTCAGTTTTCATGTGGAAAGAATTAATTATAATTTCAAGTTGCTTACAATGGTTAGGGATTTGATTATAGTCGAACTCTTGGATTTTCCATACTTTTTGATTTTTGAAGCCTGTACAACATAAAGTGCAATTCACACTATGTAATGAAAGAGTTAAAGATTCTAGATTCAAGAAAATTATCAGTTACTGGGGCGTAGACAGACTGTGTACCTTAGTTACATGAAGTTTTCTTTCAAAGAATAAAGTTTAAAGAATCTAGAAAATGAAATGGTAAAACCTTAATATCTGTATTGCAGGTGCATTTGATAATTACCTGAAGTTGGGTGCTCAGCTGGGAGTTCCAACTGAAAACTATGCAAATATTCAATATGACTTGGCAACAAAGTTGCAAAGATTACGACATGAATCCCAAAAGGTATTTTTTAAAAACTTTTTCTTTCAGTTGTCTTTAATAATGACACAATCATAAATATCCTTTCTTTCTCCAAAATAGTAATTTTCAATCATTTCCTGTTTACTTTTGTGGAACTCTGAAATATTTTTCTGGTGTTGAGGACACATCAACCTGTATAAACAATAGTGAAAAGGCAGATATTCTACACTTTAACTCTCAGCCAATATATATTTATATCATATTGATCTGATTCTTGTATGTATGTTTGTTTGTATGCTTGTTACCATAACACAGCAAAAATAACACATTATAGTAAGATTTAGGATGGCATAATACTATTGCTCAGACTTTGAGAATAAAGCAGTTTTCAGTCTAATTTGCAACTTGATAATAAAAATAGTGTGAGATCCGCGTTTGGACTCACCCACTATAATATGATGATTTAATTCCTCAAGGGAGATAACTGCTGGTATATAAAATGCTGATTGTAGAGTTGTTTTCCCATATTTATTTATTTGCAAATGATCATTGCATAAATTCTATAAATAGCAAGATGATATCGAGCTTAATGATCACTGAATGGTCTTGAGCGAGTCCAAATAAAAAAAACTTATCAGCCTGAATATGGGCATAGACACAAGGAAGATCAATATGGAGTACAAGATTTAAACCTGTTTCTCTTGGTACAATTATTGAATTTTGTGTTCAATTGTTTACAAACGCACAGCCATGACTATAGTTGATCTCTTGCTTTACTCCTAATATTTGTCAGAAATGAAGAAAACAATTTGCAGATACTGAAAATCTCTACCAAATTTGAGCATAATGCAAAATATTTTATAACAATTTTTGTTTCTATATTTTTGGGAATAATGCTCTCAAGTATATTTCTCCAGGTATTTATCAAAGCACGTCTACAGATATCTACATTTATTCTTCATGTGGTGTTTTCACTTTTTCTTTCTGGGGTGCTGTTGGAATCACTGTAGCCCCATTAATGATCTGCCCGTACAGCCAATTAGGGCTACAGATTCATCTCTCTTTTGAGTGTCTGTGTGTGTCTGCAGGGTTACAACCTTCAAAATTGTGTGTCTTGGGGCTACAACCTTGAAAATTTGCATGAGTACTCCACTCGGCACTAAAAACGTTTTTTTCTTTCGTTTTTTTGCTTTTCCAAAAATTTGCTTTTTTGGATCAACAGTGTATGAATCTTGTGCTGGTGTTTTTTTAGATAATTTCAAATAAGAGATCTATTTTTAAAAAATGATTTAGGCAATTTTTTAGATAATTAGTTCTGCTACAAGCACTGGCTAAAGTGATTTATTTATGTAAGGTATTATAAGAAGTATAGTTCTTATATGTTTATCAGGGTCATCAGTTATAAAAATATTGTTCTTATATTGTGTAAGAGAGAGCAGAAAATAGCTGTTGGTTAGATGTGGTGAGAAGATATTGGTGAAGACAAAGGATTTTGCTTCCACATGGTTTGGTGTTAGCACCATACACTAACGTCACTGGAAAAGTTGAAGAAGGGAAGGAGATGTAAAGAGAACATGTGTGCCAAGTACGAATGTGGACGCAGATATTAGAGTAAAAAAGACACATACAAGTATGTAGATGATAAAATGAGAAATACATTTAATGCACAAATGAAGAATGAACATGAAATACATTTAATGAGAATAATAATTTGATCAATTGTGTAAGGAGAAGATAAAAGAGGAGAAGAGGCCTGATTAGTTTAGGTTATTCTCATACATAAAAATGAAATGTAGGAAAGAATAAGAATTTAGGGAACTCATGGCATAACAGGTCTAATGTCGTTTAGTTTATCGAATGGAGCCTGATGAGTCCTACCTGTAATAATAGGCGGTATAGTTTACTAAGCAGGTGGTTAGTTCAAGTTAGGTGCAAGAAGAAGCAAAAAGTAAGTGCCTCATTTGTGTGGTCGCAAAAAATAGTATGTCAGAAGATGTAACCGCCTTGAAGTGCCAGGGCCAATGATTTTTTGACCTCATGCGTTCAGGGCTTTGATAAGGAGTTATCATAAGAAGTGATATTTTAAATATATAGATAAGAGACGGGTTTTGTATTTAATTCCTAACTAAAAGTATAGGAGTCGCCACAGTATGGATGTCTCTACTTACATGTATATATACCAATTCTTTCCTTGCAACTAACTGATTAATATTTACTTTTCAAGGTTGACTTCAATACAATGAAAAAAGAAATGTGTGATGCAAGCATGGAAACCGATCCAACCATAGAAGAGCAAGCACATACGGCTGACGCTGCCACCTCCATCACTAAAGACTCAGGTTAATTACCCAATAATATTAACATTATTTGACGATATATATTTTCATCCAATTCAGTTCTATTATGCAATTTGTCTATGTAATAACCTTATTGCCATCCTGACCAGTGACAGGTATTTAGAAATGGATAATCCATTCTTTCCTTAATTACTGCCATTGATTAAAAAACTAAACAAATAAGGATTTTTGCTTTTGGTTATTTAGTCATTTTAATTTCTCATTTATAAGTTGATTAATAATATATTAGTTAGCTTAGAACCCATAAAAGATGACAGCATTATTTGGGAGTGGATGAATCATACAAATACATATTTAAGTATAAATGAATTTATTGCAGACTAAATGAGGATTGTATTTTCTTTTAATTTGAATTACAAAAAAAAAAACTTTGATAGAATTGAAGAAGACAGAAGATTAGTCAAGTTTTTTAGAGAAATGGATTCGCTTTTTATTTTTATATTAAAAAATTTCCATAAAAACTGTCTGCTGAGCAGTTTGCATAGTGGCAGATGGGGTGGGGAATAAAGTCTAAAGTGCCAGAATGTAGATTATTGGATGGAGAATATTGGAAGGCATCTATATTGTTTGTTTTCTTTCTTTCCTCTTTCTTTTAGCTTTTAGCTTTTAGAAAAAATTCATCATGGATTCATAAAATCATTTTCCCCTTTCTCGTGACTGAACTGACAAACAAACAAATTTGATTTAGGCTTTAATATGATAATAAGATACTTGTTTGTTCCAATCTTTCTACTTATCTATAGTGTGAAAAATGCTTCTCACATCATTCCCACCACACTGACTCTGCTGTTCAAGTTCTATTACGACCTATAGAATCATTAATCATACATACCTACATTGGGGTAGCAACAAAAGCAACTAAAAAATGAAATAAATAGTCCAAAAATTCCTTGAAACAATAGTAATTTAACTAATTACTTGATTACCCTTATCTGGTTATGGTGTGTGCAATAATCTTGAGAGTGTCATGCTGGGTGTTTCATGGTATCTTTAGGACGAGAGGAGTTACTTGACAATGTCCAGGTCTTCTCTAAATAACATGAGACAGACAGTATTATGTTACATGGTATTCATGGTTGAGGAGAATCCCTGTCTTTTCTTTCAAATATCATGGTAGGCCATTGAGAAGACTTTAGTTTGAACATCTGGTCATTGGATGTAGACCAGTGACAGGTCAGTTCATATCTTTCCCAAGAGCGTTACTGCAATGCAACCTCAGTTGGAGTTCAACTCTGTTTACTGATTCTATTTTTCGTGCTTATAACTTTTATGACACTTCCCCCCATCTTTCTTATTTGATCTTCCTTTTGCTTTTGTACCAAAGGTTGTGATCCAGTAATTGAGGCAATGATGGCATACAACCGAGTTGTGCAAGGAAGTTTCCTGTCACCAGACATTTACCTACAACTTCATTCTAAGGAGCCCAAAGATGACCCCAAAGAAGTTTATGAAATGGTTGATAAAAGCACCAAAGAAAAAGTAAGTGTTACAATTTCTTCCCAAATCATTGGTGGTTGCCAGTTTAGTAATATGCTGCCAGAATCTGAAAATTCTGTAGAAATGGTCTAGGAATGTATATTTAAAGTAGGAATATAAAAGATTAATTTAGGAATGAGCCATTGCTCAAATGCTGATATCAATTTGAAAAAACTGGTTTTTATAACTTTATAGTATTTGAGTGTTTTATAATGAATTCATATAGAAGAAGCCATTTATTGCAATCATTTCAGGATAGGATCTTTTAGATAACAATAACTGGCTGATAACATTAAGCAAAGTATGTACAAAGAAAGCCACTTTAGATAAAGTGTTTGGGGCTAATCGATTTGGATTCCAATAACTGTCTGTGAATAAGGAAAAAAAGAACTAAATTATCTGAAACAGAATTATTCACGGTAGTGAGCAAAAATAAAGAAATGAGCCCTGGGTGGAATTTGAACCTACAACCATTACCATGAGAGCACCTCTGTAGCCTAGGTCTGCACTAACCGATTGAGTCAATGGGACTGACGGTAGACATATTGAAATTGTTTATGTGTTCTTTTAGTCTCAGAACTATGTATATACTCGTGTTTCTACAGATATATATCTACATAATTGTTCTTATGTTGACAGTATAAGTAATAGACAATGTAAATAGGGAAACACAGTTTTAGAAACTAAATTTGCTCAAACCAAATTATTTACAGTTGTGAGCAAAACAACATGATATGATAAACAGCTTCCTCTGTATTTATGTTTTATAGTTTTACTTAATGACCATATTGTTTTTTTTGTGTTTTTTCTTCAGTATAACTTCTAAAAGAGATAATTTGTTACTGTATTGCCATAAAATCTCTTGGATAATGTTTTGTCTCTGACAATGAAGGATTCCTTAAAGGATGAAAGTAAGTCAATCGATGCTAATCAATATTGGATGAAACAATCTGTTAATCAAACATTGGTTATCTAAAAGCAATCTTGAGTTATCTTCATTCTTTATATATAGACAAATTCATGGTTGTTAACCATGTATGTCAATACTTTACACTGTATATCACTGCTTTTTGTTGAATTACAGTTTTGTTGAACAAGTTTTTGACAAATCCCCAGTCTGCTTGGATAGAATAATGGTTAGCATGTTTGCTTCATGTACAGAAAGTCCCAATTTTGATTCCCAATATGAGCGAAAAGTGTAGAAAACTCTTCAATAGGGCAAATTCCCCTGTGCACTTGTCAGCTAATTGAGCACACTCTAAGCTTTGTGATTTTAGTGGAGATATTTTTTTGATGGACTTGCATCCAGCTGAGGGGCTGGTCATGAAAACTTGTTGGTATAAAGTTCTGGTCTCAACCAGACAGGAAATTTACAAGGATCACCAAGCTGATGCATGCAATAGAAACCAGGACTTCATTAACAGCCGTCATACTCCATCAAGAGTGTGTCTTAAGAGACAGATGCTTTGCCTTACTTTACTTGACAAATAATGCTATCATATTTGCTTAAAGTAACATTTAATTATGGTACTACAAAAACTGTGTGCATTCTTCTTTCAAAGTATAATGAAACTGTTGTAAAGAAAAAATTTATTATGGCTTCAGAACTAATAGTTTTTATAAATAAAGTGAGCACTTGATTTAGTATCAAGTGCCAGGCAGCTCTATTTTGTAGGAAAGATAGAAGAGTTATTTGGAACATGAACATTTTTTTCTGATAGAAGTCACATGTTTTATGTTGACTGCTTATTCAAATGATTTGTAATTTTAAATTAGCAGATGTTATTTTAATTTAGTTTCTGTGGTTGGGAAAGGCCAATCTATATAGTTAAGAGTGGAACTCTATTAACAATATAATTGCTGACAGGGAACATTATCATCATCTGAGCCACTGCCTATACCCAGAAAAGAAGATAGCTTTTCAAGACGTGTATTGTTTTCACCAGAATGTTAAGATTAAAGCTTGAGCATGCTTCCATTTTTTTTTAAGGAAAATATCAATTTGATCAAGATTTTTCACATAAAAAGATAAATGGATTAGAAAATATACAGGTTTATTCAAAATGATTTTTTTTCTTTCTGTTCATTGATTCAGGGTGAGGATACAAAGCACACATTTTTAAATGTTACAGACATTCCTTGTTCAGTTGTGATGTCAAACAAGGCCCCAACTTTGGATGTAAATGAAATTGTACAGCCTCAAGTAACAGCTGCTGTTGAATCCCTCATATTGACTTCCAAATCACACCAAGAGATGGCTCAACCAATAATATCAAACCCAGGTAACTGTCAGTTTTTTTTCTTTGCTAAGCACTTACTCTTAAAAATATATTATTATAAATATGTTAGAATGTCTATAATACAGTCAATAGGCATACTAAGATGTGTGTGTCTCTGTCTCTTTCTCTGATTGGTTATCATGCATTCATATGTGTAGGCATACTAAGATGTGTGTGTCTCTGTCTCTTTCTCTGATTGGTTATCATGCATTCATATGTGTATGCATACTAAGATGTGTGTGTCTCTGTCTCTTTCTCTGATTGGTTATCATGCATTCATATGTGTAGGCATACTAAGATGTGTGTGTCTGTCTCTGTTTCTATCTCTGATTGGTGAAATAGTTGTTTCCCACTCGTGCCTAATATTGGTGTTCAGGCTTGATAAAAGTATTTTATCTTCCATTGGGGAAATGAATTCCTGACTAGTTGTTATAAATTATTTATACTTTAAACACTTTTTTTTCTTTTTTTTCCATCAGTGTGTTGTTAATCCATCAGCTTTTTGTGGTATGTATTTCCTCAAGAAGTACCTCTCCCTACCTTTATATGCCGTTCAGTGTTAAGGTTCACTTTTGCATAACCTTAGTTATTTATGTTTAATTCACTTAATTTTGTTGGGTTTGCATCTATATATCTAAGATAATTTTGAGAAGGTGATTAGGTTGTTCTCAAAGTGGCTGGTGGTATAATAATACTACTGATAATATTAATAGTAATACTGCTACTACTTTTACTAATGATAACAAGAGGAATAAGATGGTTATGGAGGTTGATTTTTATATACCTATATGTGTGGTGTTAGATTATCTTTTTTAATAGAAATTTTGAGCTGTGCAGACAATTTATAATTACTTATTTTTTTCTATTTGGTAAGTTTGTTTTATATATATAAATATGTATATAATCTTAGTGTATGTGTTGATTTGTTGACAGTTTATCTTTATTATTTATTTAGCAGATGTAAACAACCATGTCACTCAAGCCTGGGAAGAGAAGGAAATTATCTCGGCAAAAGATGTTTCTGAATTGTCCATTCCACGGATGCAGGTGTGTTCATCCTCAAATTCAGCTCGCATTCCAGATTTGTCCCCAGAGGTGCTATCTCCCCCACCGGTGCCTTCAGTAATGGAAAAGAGTCTTGATTTGTTGAAATCAAGTCCTAAATTGGAAAAAATGACTGAGAAAAAAGAGCATGTCAGATTCAAGTAAGTCAGTTGTTTCTACTGTGCATTTTACTGTGAAGATGTTTTGTATTACATCTTGAGAAGAGTGCTTTTTTAAAGCGTCTTATAGGTTGTAAGACAAATTTAGTAAGTTTGATTCTGTATTTTTAAAAGCTAAAAGCCATATATGCTGGACTATATGCCAAAGGTTTATAAGAGTATTTGGAGGACTTTTGCTCAGTGCAACTCATCCAAGCCCCATAACTGCACATATCAACCTCCGGTAGATAGCCTCCTAGTCATAATACCGGCACATTGGATGCTGTGTAATATCTATATAGTTTTTTTAAATATTTTTGTAAAAGAACTGGAGTTAAGTGTAGCAGGTTGAACGATCTTATTGCTTCTTGTCAAACACCTATTATTTATAGTTAATGGAATAGGTAGGTATTTCAGGGCTCTCCCGAATGCAGTGGGTTCAAAATTATTGACATTTAGCATTGTGATTTTTTGATCTTAGCAGTTTTCTCCTTTTCCATCTTGATAAAAAAATGTTACTTTCTTTCTTTGAAGATTTTTAGAAGCTTCTGCCAAATCTAAGGATCTCCAAGAATCTTCAAAGAATTCTTTATTCAGGAAATTACACCATATGGAACAACAGATTGCCATGATGGATGAATTAGCATTGAAAATGGAAGATGAATGTCATCGAACAAAACTGGTGAGAAAATTCTACATCTTTAGTTTCTTACATTTTGAAATGTTAATTCGTTACATTTCATCCCATGGATAAAGACAAATTAGATATTTTGTCAAACTCTGGTCTGAGTCTAGAGTCAACTCAGTGTTTCTGCTGTAACAATAACAATAATCGTCACCTAATCTTCCAGGTTTAGAGTTGATTCAAGGGAGTGAATGCTTCACTTTTTCTGGCACTTTGAAAGTGACATAAAATCATCATCACTTTCTTTTAGTTTTCTTAAATGTTTTCCGGCTTTATATGGCATGATACCATTCATCAAGTTCAGAAAGGTCTCAATGTTCTCAATGGCTTCCATGCTGTCACAGATTGCTCCAAAAATCCTCTAATATAAAGTATTTAAAGAAGTAAACAATAGAACAATCCCCCAAATAGCAAAAGGGCAATTTTGGGTGGGGCGATTTTGAAACAGAGCCATATCTTTGTAAATCATAATATTTTTTTTAAAAAGTTCAGGTAAAATTGATGTTTTTCTTTTTCAGTTTTCATTTCGAATGGATACTTTGATGGCACTGGAACCTGAATTGGGAGGCACTCCACATCAGGATGCAGCAGTTAATCCTGAAGAAAGCTCCCAGATTTCTAGATTAACATCCAATTTTTATCATTCCAAACCCCCTCCTTCACCATCTGACAAATCAGAAATTGCACGAGGGTTTGTACCTTCTGAATCTTCTGGTAAAAAACCAAGCCTGCAACCTGATCAGCGGGAACTAAGGAAAATTTCTGTAAGTTTTGTTTCTTATTTTATCCTAGAGCTTTCAAAAGTGCATTTTTTCTTTACTACAATTCTTTAAATTATTAAGAAAAGCAATCATGCAACTCAATTTACTTTGCTTGAATCTACCTGCAACAGAGGAAATCAAAACTTGGACTCTATCATTGCACAATAAGTGGTGTTTTTGGAAACCCTACTTATGTTGGTTGGGTGTTGAAAATCATCATATGCAGTGTGTGTCAAATTATTATGCAAATATATTTTTCCTTTCTAAATTCTGCTTCAGTGGAAGAAGTTTGATAATATTTTATACACATATGAGCATTGCATTATTATGCAATGTTTGCAAATATTGAACTTATATGTACAGGTGGTGAACCATAAAGGTTTTTTATTTTAAAATTCCTTGATTTTTATTGTGCCAAATTATCAAGCATGGATATTGATTAAATCATTAAATAGCATACAGAATTAATAAAGTTTAAACAAGCAATAAAAACTCATTTTCATGAAATACTGAAGCTTATAAGTTAACAACATGCAATTCTGAAAACGAAAGCTCTGATACAAGTCGTTCACTTTGAATTGGAAGATCGTTGCCTACTAATCACAAATATCAGTTCACCATCCATTGATTTTGTTAAATTTTAAATTTCTTCAACTGTAATAGCTTCAGCACTTGTCAAAATAGCTTACCATAAGTCTTCTTTGGTAGCAAACTGACACTCATTTTCAAAGACTTTCCCCGGGAGGATGCTCCAGAGAGTTTCAACAACCATGAAAAACTCATTCAACAATAAAGGATATCAAAACAAAACATCTTTGTCCAAATACAAATGGAATTAAAAGAAAATGGAATGAAACACCCATTATAAAATGGGAATTTTCAAAATCAACAACTACCAAGAATGCCTATTATGTCTAGAAGAAAAACTAAACATAATAAAATTCACAAAAGAAAAATCACTACTAAGCAAAAACAACAAAGTGATAAGAAATTATAGACACAAGTTAAAATTCTTACTTAAAAACTATGACAAAAAACAATGAAGATTCTAATGACTAAACTAATATTACTAATCAAAATACTAAAATATCAGAAAAATAAAAATTGTAGAAATCAGAATTAGTAAACCGTAATTAAAATAAATTAAAAAATACCAAACGTTGAAACAATCACACCACAAGAAAATTATCAACACCATAATAAATTTAATCATGTACAATGAAATAAAAGAATAAAAGAAACAAATATAAAAAGTAATACAAAACACTGAATATAGAATTTCAAATCCAAATTTTGTAAGACAGTAAATATCACAAAAAGATCAACACAAAATTAAAATAGTTAAACAAATGAAAAACTCTACTCTGAAAAAATTAAACTTAACAAAAATAAAATATATAAAGCAAAGGAAAAAAATGAAAAGAAAACGCTCAAGAATCATAATGAATGTAAGGGAAGTAACTCAAATTTAACTGAATAAAAGTGAAACCAGAAAAACGGGAAATTCCGAATGATTGTTCAATCACAATACCTGAAGATCAATATTTGTGTAACAAATTTGTTGTGGTAACCATTATTGTAACAATTATACCAGCTCTATCTTTTATAAAAAGTACTGTACCTATTAACCAATACCCAACTGATTAATTGAGTGTGTGTGTGTATATATATATATATATATATATATATTTCTTTTCTCCCCTCTCCCTCCATGTCTATCACACTTATAGTATCAGTATCAGCTGAGGCTGTGGTTGTACACTTATGATAATCATCAGCAAAATGTCTAGTCATGGACTAGTTACCAATAAAATTACTAAATGAGTGGTTTCTTGAATGATTCTTCAATTTTTTAATGTTTTGGAAATTGAATATCAACTAACTCCATCTACTTAGGACTGGATTTTAGAAATATTCGTTTCTTGGGTGAGTGGGTGTCTAGATATTATGAATACTGTAGTTTTTAGAGTTTTCAGGTGTAACTGAATAACGATGACCAAAACTCATTCAGATACCAGATAAGCCTATTACTTGTGTTGTAGGTATCTGAGTCGCAGAGCCAGATCCTTACACCTCATTCAAGTACCCAGCCTCCTATTCAAAGAAATAGTTCCGTTTCAAATAATAATCAGCAGGTTGATCAAAACATGGACCAGAACATTGACAGGTAAGCAAGATTTTTTATTTTCTTGGTTTGTTTTTCTTTCTTTTTTTCTTTTCTTTTCTTTTCTTTTTTTTCATTTTTTGGAGGGAATGTGAAAAAAAGAATACAATGATATCAAATTTCTGTAGATTTTAGGCCAAGTTGTTGTTTGATACCAAATGGAGACAGTTTACTTTAGATGCTACTTATAAAAATTACCAATGTGAATGATTGTTTTAGTTTCCTTCCAGAAGACGTTTTTTTGTTACATTTTTTATTATTCCTAATCTTATTATTCAAATGTATGTACAAGAGTGGATCAATAATTCCATTATCTACTGTTATTAGCCAACTCTATAACGTTTCCTGGAATTCAAATTTTTTTTTTTTAGTTCTTTATTCCATGTATTTTTTTTTTTTAAATTTCTATTCTAATATTGTGCCATTACTTCACCACCACTAAAAAAAAAGCCTTCTTAGCAATTAATCACTCAAGTAAATATTACACTATTACACATATACACATGCCTTTGTATTTATGTATATATCTGTATGTTTGTGTATATATACGTTTGTGTATGCATGTATAAAAATGTATATATATGCCCAGATTGAAATTTGAACTCATGTTGCCAATTCAATTGTCCAACCTGACACAACTATGCCAATTGTACCTCTATTATGTTCACGTTGCACTAACGCTATTGAGAAAAGCATTAATCCACCTCTTCTCTCAACCCTCCACCCCTGAATAAAATAGTTGGGCAAATGGGGCTCTCTAGCCTTTGGAAGGCAACCAGTCCAGTAGAATGATGACCCCAATTCCAAACCAGAAAGTAGAGCCCCCTAAAGGTGGTTTGACGTATATATATATATATATATAATGTGAACTGAAAAGAGTGAGACAGACTCGGGAGTAAAGTGTTCAGAGGTAAAGTTTATTAATCCTTATATATATATATACATATATATATATATATATATATATATATATATATATATATATATATATATATATATATACATATACATAAATATATATATATATATATATATATATGTTTGTAAGTGTTTATGCACATAAGCATGTATATATACCCAATGATGTGATATGGTAGCAAATAATCCTCTGGGTCAGTGCTATGCACTGGGTAAAGTAGGTGATCACTGAGGGTGCTAGAATCTGAGAGTGCCATGCAAATTCTAAACAACTTAGACAAAGTTTCCTATCCCAACTAAAAACATGGAAACTGAGTTATGAAGAGAGCGGCAGCTGAGATAGATGCTAGCAATGTTGAGAAACAGCCTTATTGAAAGTATTCGATTGAAAGAATGAGGAAATTTTGCAACAATGCTTTGGGGGTGAAGTGAACATTGAACCCTCTTTCCTGCTTCACTTCCACCCTCAACTTGTTCCCCATTCTCCTCTGTCCTGCAGGTGTGGTCACTTGGAGGACAGAGGTTGGGCTAGAGCAAGTGATTGTTGAGGGATAGGTACACATTGTAGAGCTGGCCTGAATACTGTGACAGGCCTGGGGTGCTGAATACGCTGGAACCCATGAGAGAAAATCCTCCTTTTCCCCAGCTTTTGAATGTGGGCTGAAACCTCCTACCTCAAACTGGCCACTTTTGAAAAAAATCGAAAGTCTTTTGTGGTTTAACAAAAGACAAAGAAATCCAACTGAAAGAAAATAAATCAACTTCACTGCACGAAACCAACATTAAACTGAATAGGTGAAAATTTAAATACCAAGCAAGCAAAAATTTAGGTGGCGTTGCACGCCTGTGGCCTTTGTTTGATGTAAAAATAAACATACAGTTTTCCTCCACCATCAGAAAGTAGACCATTCCTATAGAAATCTCCTGTGAAATTACCCCCCACCTCTGCCAAAAGGCAGCCACGGACGTCCGTTGTTGTGGCTATCTGTGTATTTCCATGTATGAAAGAGAGATAAAGAGTGTAATGTTTATCAGTATGAATGTTATATTCTGAGAAAGCTGTTTATTATAATCATTGTTATCATCATTCAACGGTTATTGTTATCAAAATCTCCAACACTTTTAGAAATAATAGAAAATGATTATAGATTTATCATAAATTTCGTATCAAATTTTCATTATGTATAAGTTGTTAACAGTGAATTCACTAATATAACAATGAATATATCCTTTGCTTAATATTATCGACCGGTTATTGTTATCTAAAGGGCCTTGTCTCAAAATGATCACAATATGTAGCTTCCTCTGTACTGTTTTTAGTGTGTCTTCTCATCATAAATAGTAAAAGTCATGATCCAGTCTTGAAAATCTTTTTTTTTCTTTTTTTTTTCTCAGAATAACGAATCTATCAGCCCTGAGTGGTGTCAGTGACATTATTGGTGACCTCATTGGCAAAGGAGATATTAATTTGACAGATGTTGGCCTCTTGCCTGAAGATATTGAACAGCTCACAGACAAAGCACTAACAAGGTAACTATATTTTGGCTAAGTCAGTGTCCTCATTAATTCTGAGGTTAATTTCAACCCAGCGTACCTGAAGATTGCTTAAAATCACCATGGTGATAATCTCCAGGTATTTTCTTGACAGATTTGTGGTGATCGTTTATTGAATCTCTTTTTTTTTAACCTTGTGTTCCTGTGATGCTGTTACATATAAGTTGAAGGATTTACATTAATCAAGATGATTTATTTCCTCTGTCAACAAATTCAGTTGTGCCCATCTTTTGTCTGTCTGTCCAAAAGATATCTCTGAAGTTTTACTGAAGGATGGGCAATGGGGGTAAGCAGTTGATTGAACTTTGGGGTGGATCCAGGAATTTTCCTTTGAGAGATATTTCTCTGTCTTTTTTTTTGTTTGTTTTTTTCATACATTTATGTTTACTCTCATGACTGTCCACACAATATCTCCAAAGGTTCTCAGTGGATTTCAATGAAATGTTGTGCAGGGGTGAGCAATATGCCATGAAAGAAGTGATTAGATTTTTGGGGTGGTCTATGCACAATTAGTCCTCTTGATGACGGTGTTGACAGAGGTATGTGCTCCCCTTCTAGTTTTTAGTATTAACTTGTTTGCTGACAAGTATATTTTTAATGTTGTAACTCCTATGCCAGGTTTTTTTAATCTTTAAAAGGGGTTTTATCTACATACAAATTGACTAATATGTATAGCAGAATGTCTAATAAGTGTAATATAGAGATTAAGGTGTTGAAATATAATATTTTAATGATTTAAACATGTATGAAATATCTCTAAACCTGGATCTACTCATAAGACCACCCTATGTTCACATCTACTCTCATACTGTTTTGCATTTTGTAAACATACTTTACACTTTTTAGTTTGGGTTTTACTTTCTTGCAAAAGAATAACACTCTATTATAAAATGAATTACCTCATCCATGCCAATGGTCTGTCAATTTGCTGAGACAAGTTATCTCATCTGCTTCATTGGACTGACGGCTTGGCAAGATGAGTTATCTCATCTATAACAGTGAATGGGTTAAGTAATCTTTCATAAAAGTGGATATATTTTCTTTTGATTTTTTTTTTTTTTGATTCACTGTCATTATCGTTATTGAAGCATTTTATTTCATTATGAATAATACCTGTTTACTGAAGAATGCTTATGTTTTAAAAATACTGGTGAAACACATTTTATCATAGCAAGAAGAAGAAATTGACATTGAAAATATCAGAATAATGTAACAAGAAATAATATAAACTATGAAAAATTAAAACAATCATTTCAAATATGTTTGAAAAACGCATGCGAATTTTACATAAAAATGTTTGAAAATACTTCAAATTATTTTCCTCTTACGTTCATATACAGCATCACGTTTTAAGTCTGTATCCTGTTTATAAGGAATAGCTTGACCTTTTGAAATTCCATGGGTGTTGACAACTAAGATATCATTACTCTCACATATATATTTCTGCTATTAAAGTGTATAATTCTGTTAAAGTAATTTATTACCAATTGATTGTATCTATATTGATATGCAAAGGCAAAAGAAATTGATTGATCTGTTCTTATTATTATTACTATGATTGATTACTTTTGCTATTTGTTTACATTTATAACTTAAATTATGTAAAGTCTTCAGACTTGTGAGTGAGGACTAATGAATGAAATGACACTTATAGTAAAGGTAGAGTCTCTTCTCATCCCATTCAAGCATAAGCATATCTTCCATTCTTACTTTTATTCATTACATTGCAAGATGTGGAAGGGAGAAGAGAAAGGATGACTCACACATAGTGTGAATAATATTGCTACATAAATCATGAAATTTACATATCTCAAATATAAACCCGTTACATTTAGTGCTGTGTCCTGAACTGTTACAACCATCTGATTATAGTTTTGATTTTTTTTCTCTTGTGTAGACCATTGAATGGTAACAGCATGATGGAGATGAGCATTGAAAAACTGACCCAGATGGCACGTGAGAGTGAGGTTAACAATAACAACAACAGCCTTGACCAACGGCAGGAGTTACGGCAATGGATGAGTCATAGACGAAACCGGTATCGTCAAGATTACCTGACCAAACAGAAAGAGATGCGTGCCCAAGAGAAACGGCCATTTTGCAGGAAGCAGGTAGGATTTTTCATAAAATTCTTCACATCTTCATCCCTCTAAAAAAGAAGACCATTTTAAACCTTTCAAGACTCTTAAGACAAATCTTTAGGTTTCTATTATTGCTCAAATATATATGACTCATTGATCTCTTTTAGAAATCTACTAGGATGTGTGTGTTATGAAAAAGAAATTAAATGAGATTTTCCCGGCTTATACAACCACAGACAGCATAATATGAAACCCTAGCAGAAATCAATTTGCTTTACATGACTAAACAGGACAAACGTGTAGGTGAAGTGATCTGCTAATTCCCTATTTTTCATCTATCTTGGGATAAATATCTAATGAGACAAATCGATCCCATCATGATTTTGGTTCTTCAAAATGTGAAAAATCTTTGATTTCATGGAAGGAATAGTTTCCTTCAACCATTAAATAAAAATTGATACATTTTGGGGTTTAGAAATTTGGGCATTAAGCACCTCAACTGGGTAGTCTTGAAAAGGTTAAATAATTTCAGTTTGATGAGACAAAATTGTTTTTCCATTCAAGTGAGACAAATATAAAATCATCCCAATTATAAACTTGATTCTGCCATTGATCAAAGCTTACCACCTGTTACTTTGTTAGTGGTGCACATTGCAGCTGCATCTTCTGCTATATGTCAACATGTCTACAAACGTTCTGTCTTTGCAATAATCTTATAATATGAGAACCAGTTGTCAGTTTATTTCTGTCAAATTTAAGCAAACAGAAAGTGACTACACCACTACTACTACTACTACTACTACTATTGAGATGTTTGTAGCAATACAAAACAATTCCACTAGATATAGGCATCTCTGATTTTTCATGAATAAAACTGATGTTTTTCTCATTTGGAAAATAAATGTTCTTTACTCAATTCTATTGTCTTATGGTTTTAAAATTATTGAAAAAACAGAATATATGAAGAGTTGTAGAAAATCACCAGAAAAATAAATTTTGTTCAAAATATGAGTTTTTTTGTTTCCAGTGTGCACATTTATAATTAAAATATATATTTGTATGATTTAGCCATACGTAAATAATAATCCCCCAATTTTTGATGAATATTATGGTAATTATTAAATGTATATTAGAAACAATACAAAAAACTTTCAATATGGATTTCTGAGTGATCCTGGTTGGCTATATATACAAGTTGCACCAATGGAGCTAGAGGGCCGAAAATTTAAATATTCACTCCTTATCAAGTCTAGAAAAAACGTTTTTATCAAAATCTCCCCCCCAATAAAATTTTTGTGTAGGATTCAATTTAATTGTAAGTTTATACTAAATGTATCTGGCATCATTCACACTTGTTTTTTGAAAATTCGGACTTTATTAGTGATTATCACCCAACAAAAGACAGAAATAAATTATTCTTTGATCACCTCTCTGTCCAATTTTTCAGTTGGTCCAACATGGCATGCTACTAAAAGATTTTAGTTAGATGACAGTTTCTATTGAGTGACTAACCAGACATTTATTTTCTTTTTTTTTACAACAGATTAATTAAAAAGTCTTCTATATTTGGTTAATTGGCCAAAGTTATTATCCGTATTGATGAAGTGGCCATATCATTGATGAGGAAAGCCAGTTGTGTATTTGGTTTCCATCTCTTCTTCTCAATGGAAATTATTGATTTCTTGTTTTAATCTGGACGTCTTATCAGTTGGGAATCACTCTGATTTGAAAAGGGAGTCTAGAAAGTGTGACTACAATATTAGAAACTGTCAACCACAACTATCACCTAAACTGCCAACATAGGTTTCTTCAGTTTTTAAACTTGTCTGGCTGGCTGGCTATGTATGTATCTTGTGTACAGGTCAGACCAATGGAGCTGAGGGCTGAAAATTTCAGTATTTACATCTTATGATATCAAAAAACGTTTTGTTTTTTTTGTGTGTTTTTTAAAAAATTCCCTATTAAATAAGTTTTTAGTGGGTTCTTCAATATGCAATGTAAGTTTATGCTAAATTGGTCTGTTAGTTTGTGTCCAGTAGCTTTCATGATTTTTTTTTTTTTTTTTTAATTTAGACATTTTTAGTTATCACAACAAAGGGCAGGAGAAATAACTGATTCATTGATCACCCCTGACACTGCAGAGTTAAAAGATATTGGTCACATGACGGTTTCTATTGATTGATTAACCAGACCTGTAATTGTTTATCATTTATGTGTGTTTAATATTTGTTTATACTGAAATACATGTTCATACTTGTGCATCTATCATATCTCTCCCCTTATCCCCTCCCCTCCTTAAGGTGCAGAGTGGCATAAGGATTAACAGGTTTCAATCATCTAAGACTCCTTGCATTCACTTCACACTAATACTCTAAGGAAAGGCATGAATCCACTTTTTCCCCCGACTACAGATAAATAGTTGGGCTGTTTGTGTCGTCTAGCCATGTAAGCAGCCTAAGAGAAGTTTACTTTGACAGAAAAAACTTACAGCTTGATGCAGTGGAATGAGCTACCATTGACCCTCATGCAGTAAGAAAAAGTGTCGAGGCTGACCACAAGAGACTTTGTTACTAGTGTCTCTTTGCAATTGGAGAGGCCTCTCATCATCTCAGCACTACTGTGCCTTGGATTTAGGGGGGTTTTGACCAACGTCTTTTGGCAGCATGCCACGTTGAGGGTGATCAATTAAAAAAAATAGAAAAAGGGATGATCAATGAATACACCTTTTGTTGGGCATTGATTATTAAAAAATGTCTGAATTTTAAAAAAAACAAGGATGAATGCTGGTGGACAAAAACTGAAGGACTAATTTGGCATAAACTTGCATTGCAAATTGAGCTTCTTTACTAAAAATCTATCTCAAAGAAGAAAAAAAGCTGTTTTTTCTAGACATAATGAGGAGTAAATTTTTAGGCTTCTAGCTCTACTGGTATGGACTGTACATGTGATACATAAATACATAGCCAGCCAATCAGCAAGACTAACTTGAAAACTGAAGAAACTATTGACAGTTTCTAACAGATACCCCTCGTCCGACCTCCATTGATATTTTATCCCTCCCCTCTTCTCTCATTCTCTTCAATCCAGGGATTTGGGTGTTCAACTGTAAACATCATTTATTATCCTCAAGCTGCTGCTGCTACTGCTGCTAATTAACAGTGTATCTTGTCTTTTTCTTTTCGTTCATCAGGAATCAATGTCGAACAGAAAGATTGAAAAGGAGCTGAAGTCTCGCCAGGAAAGCCGAGAGGAGCAGCAACAGGAAAACTGGGGGAAAAGAATCATTGAAGCTGAAAAACTGATCCTAAGTTTTAAATTGGATCAAGAAGAGGCTAAAGTACGAATCCCTCCCCCTTCATCCCCGTGTAAATCTTCAAATGTGTCACCAAAGAGGAAAAAAGCCACATCACAGCCTTCATCAAGGCCTCCATTGCAGGAGACAAATTTTGCATCCACTCGGACAATTACTCACTCTGTCCTTCATAAAGGGCATCAGGAGGCAGATAATTTTGAGCTTGCGGAGATGGGAGATTTGGAACTAGAGTCATCAGTGTATGACTTCATGAATATTGAGCACCCCCGTGCTAATATACCCCAGCCTAATTCACAGTCGACATGTACTTCAGACCCAGCTCTGATTCATGCTGACCACCATGGTCATCGTCCTTCCCAAGAAATACAGAAGACAAATCCTGCCCAACGGCCGTATCAGGAGATTGTCCGTTTACAGCGTCCTGAGATAACACGGAAAACTCCGGCCAAAGATCAGAAGCCGTATGTAGAAAGATTAAAAGAAATCACAAAGAAAAACCTCCAATCTCCACGATTTGGAGACAAACAGAAACTTTATGGTGAGTCAATTTATTTATTTTCTTAAAATCCTGTGTTATTGTTTGATTCTCTAAGCTATCATGTTAAGCTCATGCAAGTTTAGTGTAACATGTTTCCATGTACTCAAGTGATTATTAACTTGCTCGGCCCATAGAAATTCCGTTGGTGTTGATACTTTGGCCACAGTACATTATCACTATTCTGATATATTCAATGATAAGTGTGTATAGTGCTTCACCTGTAACCTTTTTTTATTCCATATTCATCCCGAGAAGTAACAAAGAGCTTATTTACATATTTTGGTCTGCTACTAATACTACCGCTGTTACTGTAACTTATTATTTTTGGCTTCACAATTGTGAGGCAGGAGTAATAAATGACATAGGAAAAGCTATCCATTTTACTCTCATTCAAGTGTAAGCACCCTCTTTCATCTTTACCCTTGTTCATTAGATTGCAAAGTGGCTATAGAGCAAGACCAGATGAATGATATAAGGAGAATGAATAATGATCAAGAAGCATAATTGTCTTATATACAAACAAACAGAATAATAATATAATGATTTTTCCATTTTGTTAATAAGAGATTTAAATGGCTGGTAAGAATTTTATGTTCAAGATGTGTGCTCATGTTATTGACTCGTTAGGTTTCTTTGAAAATCTTTTATTCTGAAAATTTCAATTAATTTTAACTGATTCCATTCAATCTGTTTCCCTTTCAAATTTTGTTTAATGTGGTCTAAGCTTGATTCTCTCCGTTATAATAACCATGAAACCTTTTAGATCCAATAGGTATCAAGAATATCAATGTTATCAAAAAATCTCTCAGTAGGTAGTGTTATCATGATTAAAAAAATATACAAATCTTTAAAACTTTTTATTTCCAAATTATTTTTCTAGGAACCAAAAAAATCCCAACTGGTCGGACAGAAACACCTGTCATTCAACGTGAAGTTAAAACTTATTCTGAACGTCTGCAAGAGATGAAAAAGTGTGCCAAGAGGGATGAGAGTACACCAATTGTTCCCCCACAGCTACATAAACCCCCAAATGGTAAGGATACTCTTCTATCATCTTTTTGGCATTGAAATAGGATTAATATTTTGCAAAGTTTACAATCTTAATCTGTGTGCTATTCATTATTGTAATGTTTAGAGTATGGGTATTTTATTGCCAATAAACATTTGGATCTCAAACAATTATTCCAACAGTTGTTCAGACTATCAAACTCATTCATTTTTTTTTGCTTTAAAGTTTAAAATCTATCACCACTTTGATTATTTTTTAAACTAATAGTTAATCCCTTTATTACTGGGAGATTGAATTCCTAGAAGAAAAATAAAAATAAAATGCAATAATATTTTTTTTTCTCATATGGTGACTGGGATATTAAGTTGCTAATTGCAATAAACATTGGAAGTAAGGCTTATATTGTTTCTAAAAAATGGTGTATTGTTGCTTTCATTGATTTTATTATATGAGTGCAAACATAGACCCTATACTGTCTATAGTTTTGAGAAAGGTCATTAACATTCAAAGAGTTTTTCAGACCCGTGAACTCCTTGATGTTTGTATTTACCACCATCACATTGAAGAAGGCTATAGAATGGATACCCTAAATTCAATCTAAAAATATGGGCTGCGGGTAAATTGAGACCTGCCAATTCCAAATACGCTTTCATTTTTCCTCTGTGATGCATAGTCCTCAACTTGTAAGAGTACATAGACACACACACTTTATAGTATAGATTATAACAAATATTTTTCCAGTGATTTCTTTTTGTTCTAGCAGTTTCCAAACCAATTGCTAAAATGACCCAGAAAACTTCCCGACGCCAGCCTGTCCCTTATGTTGAACGTCTACGTCAACTATCTAACAAAGGAACCTATACTGCACAAGGTCAGTATTTGGGATTAACATTTTGGGCCAACATTGCAAAGAAGCTTTTTAAAAAAAAAAAAATTACTATGTCTGTTGATAGCCTTAAGCCTTATTTATCATTAAAGATAAATATGTGATAGTTTTTTTCTAATTTAGATCATATTGCAGTAAACTTTATTTTTATTTCTGATAAAATTCTCAGGATTTCTTCATACGTTTCAGAAAATAAGTTTCCTCAAAACTGCCATTTTAAATTTTCATCTTATAATTATTTCACCATTATACTCTTATTACAGTGGTAATAATTTAAACAACAATTCATTCAATTCCAATTCCTCCCTTGGGAACCAAGTGGCTCCCATTTGAGAATCACTGATATAAATCATTAGCAATGCATTTTTCCAGTAGATAACTCATGATTATTTTCCTCTGTGTATCCAATTGATTCATAATAGATTTTTGTAATGAATTAGAAGATTAAAAACAGAATAAGAGTATGTATTGTATACTGTGAAATATTAAAATTCAAGATCTACTGACTCTGAAGGAAACCTGAACTATTCTAAATTTTATCTACAGGCCACTTGCCTATGAGCACTATTACCCTGAAGCGACCTCCAACTCAGCGGCGCCACACAGGTCCCCCTCATAAGCCAAAGACATATGTACAACAGTTACAAGCAGTGAATGCAGCTGCAAAACTCAAACAAGGTGAGTCAAGACAATGCTCTTCAGATCAATCTTTCAAGGCTCATTGAATTGAGATTTCTTTTTCATCAGAAAAGTAAATCTATCAGATCTTTTAAACAATTAGATTTTTTTTCTAATAGACTAATATATTTTTGGAATAAGTTGCCTAGAAATGTTAAAAATAACACTAGTTTAGAGAGTTTTAAAAATAGTTCAGATAAGTTGAGAAATTATGGAAAGAGCATCAACGTACTAAGACATTTTTAGAATCTGTCTGATTAGATTTTCAAGAGAATCTGATCTGTAAATTGTAGATGTTGTTTGTATCTATGTATGTTTGAATATGTTTAAATGATTTTTGTATTTGTTTTGAAGTTTATGTGTAAATATTATGTATAGTTGGAGATGCCCAAAGAGGCATAACAAATAAATAGATAATTTGCAATGATTTCCTAAGTAAATGCTTTAAAACCATTTGATATGATTCTATGGTAAATTTTCTTGCTTTCTCTTCAGAATCAGCTTCTCACATGCTGAAAATAACTAAAGAACGAAGTACCAGTCGCCAACATCCTTATGCCAACCCCTACAGTTTCTCAGATTTTAGGTCCATTACAGATCCTGATAGTTTGTCTGATATAAGTGAATGGGCATTGGATGAAAGAATCACAGATATTTTGTATGGAAGCCAAGAGGTAATGTTATGTTTTATAGCAATGTTACTGTTATAACAAATACAATGGTCAAAAACTGATGCACTGATTCAAAATTTGTACTTTAGGGTCCACCAAAAGATGTATCTTAGTAAAGCAGATATATGATTTTTAGCCCCATAGCTGTTCATTTTGATTTTTCATAGTTGCCCCCCTAGTTATGATACCAGAACATTGGACACAGTGTAATTCTATGTTTTGAAAAAAAATTTAAATGTGTGTCTTATATGTCAGCAAATACTGTAATTCTCAAACATGAACACATTAAAATATTCATCTGATCTATCTAAAGAGAAAAAAATCCCATTAAAATATTCTACATATTAATATTAACAATGCAATCAATTCACATCATTTAGAAAAACTGAAAGACTTTAAACAATTCAAATATCATAATCGTATTTTATGGAATTGAGGACACGCCAGCCTCAAGGAGGCATCCCATTTTTGATTCCAGAAAGAAAGAATTAGGTAAGAATAAGCCTACAAAAAAAGTCACCTTTGGCCAGTAGAACACAGGATAAATTTTTTGGACATATTTTGAGGAAAAATGGCCTCTTCAACACTGGGAAATATGATAGTTTTTTTTTTAAATTGTAAAAGAAATCAGCCTGCATCTATCAGTGCATATCATATAAACTAAATTCCAAATAATTTTTTATCAATCCTAACTTTTTCATTTCAAATCCATTTTCAGATTGAAGATGCATATGCCAGAAGAATGTCCGAATCCGGGTCTGATTATTATGATGAGGTGTTTTCGAATGCTGCAAGACCAATGGAATCACTCCGTGCCAACTCTACCCTCAGCTCAGAAGATGTCAGTCATATTGACTGGGTGTCTTTGGAGAAAGGCTTATCAGAGCAAATGAATGATGCTGATCCTGAAACCTAATTTCTGGCTAATGGCTTGGTGGTAGAGTAATATATAGAGGCTATAAAGTCTTCAATTCAATCTCCAGTATAGGACTTATGATATCAGTTAAAATAGTTCTTACTATGTAGATACACATTTTTTATTTTTATTTTTTTGAATTGATACAAATTGAGAAAGTGGTCAAATAGTCATTTCGCTTCCCATTTTAGTTGAAGGATTGTAGACGTGTGAAAAGAAATATATAAATATTTACAGGATCTTGTCAAGTATCCACATCTTACCACCAATAGATTTGATATTTACTTATCAATACTATGGAAGCAACTTTGCTTTGCTTGAATGAGTCATGCAACACCTGGGAAATGATTTTTTGCCTCTTTCACTTGAATGATCCATAAAGACCCTATCATTGTTTGTAACAATTGTGAATTTTTTTCACCGAGCCAGGTACTAGCCCAATGCCCAAGATGCATTGCCTTATAGAGCTAAAGGGCTCCAACTACCTTGCTATTTACCCATAACTTGGAGAAGTGGATTCGTATCTTCCCCAAGGCCAATGCATGCAAACAGTCCCAGCTATAGTTAGCTGGTTCCATTCTCTGTGCTGCCAACCATTAGGCCACTTGCACCATCAAGGCTGAGAAAGTAAATTTGTGTCCCTCCAAACAACTCTGAAAAGATATAGTTTAAATCTTTGTTGCAACTACCACTGTCACTCTCATGCTAATACTTTGGAAAGGCATGAAACAAACCTACTTTGTCTCATTGCTGATTGACTTAGCAATTATAGCATACCAAGTGACAAGAGGAGAAAATGTGAATATATGAATAGTCCCTTCTAACCATACTTACTTGCACATAGTAGCTGCAATATCCATTGTCAATAATGATAGATAGCTCATACCCATGTATGTATGGTCTAAATCAAATTGGATGTCATCTTCCGTGTTATCTCCTCACCTTCCATTAACTGACTGAAGAGCATTAATATATTCTTTATATAGTAATTTGCTAACTGTAGTTTAGTCTGGCACAAGGCCACAATAGTTAGGCGCCCATGTAGATTGAACTCTCTATACTAGCAAATTGGTCTATCCTTCGGTTTTCTTCCAACCAAATTCTTTATATATTAGAGTTATCACAAGTCAGACCATAAGGGATGGGGGGGTGCTTTATGTCCAAATTTGATGTTTAAGTTTTCGGTACCAGAGTTTGGACTTACCACTGAGCTGTTCCTGTTGGGTTCTTCGAAGATTTTGGTTTTTGAAAGTCTTATCAAAAAGAAAAAAAACTGTTTGTTTAGTTTCTTGCTCATTAGGTAAAGATGATGATTCTTTGATCTAATAGATTTGTCTTGAAAGAGTTAAGATGCTTAATGCCTCGTAAAATCCTAGAAGCCTACAGGATATATATAATATATATCCCAGGAGTCTCTAACTGCAACTGGCATCACTCTTTCCACCATGAAATCCACAGAAAAAGAGAAAACAGCCAATAATAATGCAAAGACTTTAAATCCGTCCAATTTTCCAAATAAATATTTAAATATTGTTGTGGAGTTTGTATTACAGTTACACAATCTCTTTGAGACGACCGTGGTTGAGTGCAGGTCACAGTTAGTTCCGAATCTAAGCTTTCAAGTATGAAGACAACATACAAGGAAGAAATGTTCAGTTTTCAGAATTTCTGATAAGAGTTTGTGTAACTGTGGGAGTAAACTTAAATGTTGATGGAAAGAAAAATGAAATAAAGAGAAATAAATTTTTCAAAAAAGAGTCCCTTAAAGAATGTGTTTGTATCTGTGATGTATGTATTGGGAAAGCTAGTTCCTCAAAATTATTTTGTGCAGATTATACGGTTCTTGAATAGAACTTCTACTTATAAAATTTCAACAAGTATTTTCTTTCTCCTATTTCTGCTGCTTCCTAAGTAGCACAGATTGGAAATGGAGATTAAGGCTCCGCCAAGATTTGATCTTGCATCCACCAATCTTTGGAAAGCTGGACTGTCCAGGGTAACTGCTTTATCGATTAGGCCATGAACAATAACTGATTACAGAAGTTCAAATCTAACTCTATAGCTTTCATTCTCTTTTCCTTGAACGCCTAATATGCTGCTATCTTTGTTTATATACACCAGTAACTAACATGACGAATATTTCATCTTAATTCTATTGCAGTCTGAGATTTACTATGAAAAGTAACAGAAATAAGATGAAAGAAATACTAGTCAAATTATTGATGATTGAAAATGCTCCATCTAAAAAATTCTAATTATATCCTTCTTTCATGTTTAGATTGATGCTTTTCATATTCCTCTTGAAAAAGTCAGAAGATATACCTTTAATTTACAGAAAGATAATCTGAGACTGCCTTGTTTTATGGTGAATGAAAACTAGTTATATCCATGAAATTTTTCAGAGGGATTATCTGAATTTCTCTGAGTTTTTAGGATAGAAACCAATAAGGTGTTCAGAAAATAATGGCTAAGTGTAAATACCAACTTTTAGTCATATCCACGTTAGTAAATTGTAATTATATATAACTTTAGATGATTAATATTCACTAATATTCAACACTTATTTTTGTAGACCCTTAAACCCGAAGTTGAAAAAAAAAAAAAAAAAAAAAAATTTACTTGCATATAATCTTGCCGGAGTATAAAATTGTCTAGAACAGTTGCCAATATGAATTTTGCCCTATCCACAATATTATCCGAATCTGTCGCCTACAAATTTCCATTTTTCTCCAAGCAACTGGACAAGAGATCGGAGGCAGAAAACATATTCATGGAATTTCTGGAGTCCAGATCATGGAGGAATGATTAGCTTTTGTTCATGATGGCAGGAATGTATATAGATGCACACAGTTCTTGTTTCAACTGATTCTAACATTTGTACCATACATTATTTGATTAAACAACTCAGCATTTGGAATTGGCCATTATTTTCCAACCAACCTAATACATGAAACTATCTACCCGTATTTCTGTGGAGATTGTTTAAGACTTAACAGCATTGAAGTAAGGAACAATTAAAGTATATGAGTTTAAGTAAAACCTTAGATGGAATTGTTTAGACAAAGAGAAAAACAAAAATCACCGTACATTATTATAGATAGAATAGTTCATAAAATGTTGCTCAACAATTTCTTTTTATGGAGGTAACTCATTGAATCAAACAAGTCCAAATCAAAAATAAAATATATCTCTTTATTCATACAATTAGGAGAGCATCAGTTACACAGACTCTTCTAAACATTGGACGTGTCAGAATTTGGCAGCTTTCAGGTAATCAATAAGGCAATTGGTCTGTGAGAACTGACGTTGAAATTCTTCACATATTGCAACATTCTTGGTATATAAGAGTCGAAGATCTTCACACAATTCAGTGTTCAAGCTGATCTCGTTGAAATGAAGCTGGAAAAAAAAAAAAAAGTTTAACAAATACAAAATACAGGTGATTTTCTGGCAAATTGACATCTATATGGTTCATAACTGTGATTGTTACCTTTTCTGCTTTAAATTCAAAACATTGACAGCATAAACCATTTTTTTCAGGGGCAAAACTACCATTGTGATAATGAGTTTTCTCCATAATATACTTAGCTCCTTTGTATGTTATCAAACTTAGCTACAGTTTTGAAATGGTTGAGTTTTCTGCTTTCATTTGAAAATTAAATATTTGGAATAGAAATTCAGATAAAAAAAAATTTTTTAAAAGTGAAAAGACTGTTCTGAAACAGTGCAGCAGAATAGATAACAATTGCCCATATAATATCTAATTTACTTTGAAATGGAAATCAGTTGAATAATTATCAAACTAAATTGGGCCTCACTGTTTCCAACGACTGCAGCCCAAAACAATTCACACATATTCAATAAATTCTATACCAGATTTAGCAAGGGGGTATTTATTGGGTGGAATTGCTTCCACCTCATTTTTTTGCCCTTAGTGGGAGGCAGGAATTGATTCCAGAGTTGCCTTTCTCCTAGATGGTGTCTCCACCTTGGTTGCCAACCAATCAACCCAGTTATTTCACCCATAGGTGGGGGTGAGCAGAGATGGATTTACACTTTTCCCAAATGTATTAGTAGAAAGTGAATGCACACAACCTCTGCCAAAATTTGAACTTGGCTCACTGATTCTATTTTCTATGTCAATAATCTTTAACACTGACCTCCTATTCAGTTTATATATATATATATATATATATATATATATATATATATATATATATATCCCCCCCTTATCAAAACTTCAATTTTCAATTTCTACTGAGAAAAAGAAAAAAAAAAATTCAATATTCCGTTACTGTAAAAAAAGAAAAAAAAGGTCAATATTTTTCTTACCTGCAGGAATAATCCAAGATAGGCTTGCGTTAATTCAAAATCCCGTTTTTTCTCCAACAAAAGACTGATTAGCTTTACAAACTGCTGCATCACCTGACTGGATCCTCCTTCACTTGGAGCCAAGCTCCGTAACTCTAGATCAATTGCTGATGGTCCCATTTCTTTCAGGTTACCAAAAACCTTTTCAACTGCAAAAGATAAAAATAGTTAATTTAATGGAGAGGGAGAAATCCTTCTAAATAGCATCTCTCAATATTGTATATACCATTAACGGCTCAAATTGTCCACAACAATTACCAAATGAGAGGCTTTAATAGTAAAATAAATATCTTATTTCCTGCAATATGTCACACTTATTTTCCCCAAATATACTCCTCCAAAAATCACCCTTCATCTTATACCCTGATTGTAAAATTTGGATAAGCTTTGAGGAAGAGGTTACTGGTACAGAACCAACATCTAAACACCTGTTTGACCCCAAAATCAAATATATATGATTATACATGATTAAATTATGACCACAAATCTAAATATTAAAATTAGAAAGAAAAAAAAGTCAGAAGTACATTGTTTGATAACCCGCTTTATTTGTTTCCCAACATTTAGAGACATACCACATTTATTGACCATAGCATTTTGTTCTTAACTGATGATTCATCCATACTCAGCAGTAGAAGCCAAAATCCTACTTGAAATCTTAAAGATTATTATGGTACTTTGAATCTGTAGATATGAGATGACCGTTGTTGCCTTGATATTAACACTTGACACATATGAAATATGGTATCATCAACAGTATTTACTAGGTTAGTATATCCGTGCTGTTAAAAAATGAAATGTATGGATACACATTGAATTTAGTGCACACGGATAATAGAGATTTGCGTTGCAGTGAGCTTGGTGAACTGTGTTCTGTTAACAACAAATTTTTTTCAATTCTTTGTTTTTGCTAAATTTAAGAAAGATATAAAAAGTAACATTTTTACTATGTCATCATAACAGAATTCTATATCATTATTAAGTAGGTTGAGTTGCGTCCCTTAGTCCGACAGAACAAATGAATAACTACATGACAGTTATAGGAAGAGATTGCATGTTTGCTTAAGTAGTAGGATATCCAGGGGCCTACAATCTTGAACCAAAAGCTTTTTGAGAGGAAGAATTATGGTTTTTTGGGGGGCTTTTTTTTCCCTAATAATTGCTTGTCAAATTATGTGTGTGTTATATAGCCATAAATATAATGAATAAATAACATTGTGACATTTCATGAGTGGGTTTATTACTTTAGCTTATAAATGTAGAAAAAAAAAAAAAAAGTCATACATTGAATTAAAAGGAAGTGCTGATATTCAAATGAATCTTGACAGAAGAAATAACAACAGCAATATGATGATCAAGGTAGGTACAAGGAAAAAAAAAACAAAACAGATCCTGTATTATTCTGATACCATAAAAGGCCTCCCCTATTTATCTATTCCAGTTTTCTATCATTAACTCAGAAGTTGTATAGAAGTCATCTATCTATCCAACCACCCATCTATCCAGTGTTTTTGTCAGTCAGTCTACACAATATCTCTGGAAGTTCTCAATGACATTTCAAAGAAAAGTGGCCAAACGGACAATTGATTAAATTTTGGGGTTGATCCATCACAATGGAAGTGTAGTGCAATAAAAAAATTTAGAAAATCATAAATAATTAGTAGAAGCTTTTGTCATGGCATAGTCCACAACATGTAACTACATTGTTCAGTTTTACTATGGATTATACACCAGAAAATGACGTTGAAAAACGTGGTAACACAACCAACCCAAAGAATGAGTTCAGTAGTCTGAACAAATCTCAAAACGTAAATATGACTCACTTCCAGAGTGAGAAACAACAACAAAAAAAAAAACAAAAAAAAAAAAACAGGTAAAAATTCACTCACAATCAGCATCAGTTTCTGCATCTTGAAGGATTTTCCCAAATTCGGTTAAACTCTGTTTCAGTCCAAAAGATACTCGAGAATTTGTCTGAAATAAATTTAGAAAAACAAGAAAAACTGGTAAAAAAAATTTCCTCACGTATGAAATGCCAATTACAAAAGGAAAAAAAAAAAAGTTATTATCATATCAATTGTACAATTTCTGAATTCTTCTAAAATCCAAATGATTATGTAATATAAAAAATAAGCAGAATGTAAAGACTTACCTTGTTACCCTCAATGGCATCTTTTTGTGGAGCGAATTTCAATTTCAGTCCAGGAATCGTGGGCAGGAAAAATGGAGCTGATTTTAATTTCTTTGGAGGCATCTTTGGTTTGTTCCTTAACTAGAAATAGAAAGATTAGGAAATTTAATAAAAAGCAAAGCACATTAATATTACTAAATTGAACCCCCACCTGCTGTCTTCCTCTTCGTAGAAATGTTTTGTTCATTCTGACAAAAGGCTCTGTGTATTATTATCATAATTATTAAATTACTGGTTCTTCTTTTGTCTTGTTTTTTTCCTATCACAATCACACGACAGCTGTTAACAAGTTCATTGCAGTATGTTGTGTGTTGCCTCTGGTGCACTTGTGCATACATCTCAGTTTTATTTAAGGCAACATAAATAGCTACGACAACATGCAATAAACAAAATATACTTATTTTGCAGAGTTGTGAATTGTTCTATAGAAGGTAGCAGTGAACATGTTAAAACAATCTACATGAATCAGAAATGAAGTAGCCTATGGCATAATTTGAACTTGCATCCCACATCTTGGAAGCATGTCTAACAAGGACATGGTCATAACTGATTTGGTCAAAAGGCTTAAACATCTCAGCACAGAAAAAGTAGTAATAGAAATAGGTTATGAAGGTTGTGGTAAAAAGGAACAAAGCCCTAAAAGAAACCAAGTTAAAAATTTATGAAAATATTTCATCAAAAAATTCATTTAAATTTATATCCATTTCACTGTTTCAGTTCGATGGAAGGGAGGCAACTCGTGTATTCTTCAATTTAACTCATCTTCATCAGTTCGTGAAATCTTTTTCTCCGAGTTGAGTTGTACTCGAGCTGGAGATGGAAGTCACGTTTTCTCAGCCGACAGTTTTATTCTCCTTTATTTTACTTGAGCAACTTATCATAACCCACTTCTGGTTCGATAGGCCCGTCAAAGCTCATGACGCTAGACGAGAGGCCAGACTTTCCCCTATTGGGAATCAGTTGATTGTCTCCTAGACTGGCGGCCAACCAAAGCTGAAGAGCTCAACTACCCTACTATACACCCATAGCTTAGTGGGGATGGGGAATTCATGCCTTTCCAAAAAGGTATTAGTGCGAAAGGAATACAAACTGTCTCATCTGGAGTTTGAACTTGATTCACTCATTCCATTCGATGTTAACTATTGGGCCACGTGAACTTCAGATACATATCTGAAGAAACTTGAAGAAGAAGAAAAGTTCCTAATATCAAATTTTGTATAGTCTGACTTACCCGAATGATGTCCAAGTTTAGAAGGTTTTGCCAACGAGATGACGGCAACAGCGATAATGTGATAAGTTCATTGCTGATTTGTTCAGGAGATTTGTAGGGGGACGAATCAAGATCTTCTGTGGAGTATTCCTCATCAGATTCAGCTGCTAAAAAGAAATAAAAATTTAGAAGTTTAGCCAAGAAATGAATGAAGTGACGATAGGAAACACAGTGACCATTATAGAAGAGTTGATGTGCTAAGACATTAATTACGGCAAATCCTATTTTAAAAAGTTATTCTTTAACCTATTTATTGAGCATGCCTATTTTTTGTCTGTAATAATTGTCAAAGGAAATGACTATTAATACTAGTTAGAGAGTAATCTCCCTGATCTTTTTTGCAACTGTGTAAAAAAATCTGGATTCATTCTGATTAAAAATGAATATGAAAATGCACAGCAACATGTTTTTCCATATTGTTTTAATGCAATTGCAAAATTATCTAAATACTGACGTCATTTTTTGATGGCATGGGTAAAGCAGTAGAAAAATATTTCATTTAAAGTTATTTCCTAAATTATACAGATGTCAGATGTAAATTTCTTACCTTGAGATTTGCTGCAAGTACTTGGTGCCTCTATTAACATTGGAGTGAAATCATCAGGAAGTGCTTGCAATGGAATATGTTCATACAATGTCTTGTTGGACCACAAGTAAATCCCAATGTCATCCACATGAGATGTGGCTATGAATTCCCCAGTTGGAGACATACTGAGAGATGAAACGGGAGTGTCCACCTCAAAACAGTCTATTAGCCTGCCAAACAAAAAAGAAGTGGTCTTTCAATGCAAAAAAGTTCTTTTTATTGAGCAATTTTCTGAATTTCTTCAGTTAAAGCATGGTCATTATTATTCATTGGGACTAATATTTCTTTTATCGTATTTTTGTTGGTTTTTATTAAATCAAATTTCATATTTAATATGTATAAATTTGACCGAATCTACAGTACCCTACCAAATGACAATAATCTTCACTTAACCCCAATCTTAACTTCTATTTCTATAGTGTTTATTAAGTAAAAATTTAGTATTTGTAGTTAAAAATAGTTTTGCTTGTATTCAAGATCCACAACACGGACCTATTCATCTTGTATAATTGATAGATATACATGCATGCATGCATAAACTCATGTATATAAGTATATACACTCACAAAAATATGATGAAATAAAAAGATCCACCACACAAACATGTTTATGTTTCTGCCCAGTTTGGGCTTCTTCAGGATGCATAAATTCACAATGCAGGTGCATATATACACACACATATGTACTATGAATACATATATCTATATACATATATAGATATGTGTAACTATAAAACAAGGTAATAATGACATTTGAAGAAAATCCCAAAGGAGAGGATGATAGTATTGATATTATGAGTGGTAAGAAATGGTAAATAAACTTACTTTCCTGACGGTAAATCCCACGTTCTTACAAGGGAATCCATGCATGAAGTAATCAACCACCGAGCATCTGGGCTGAAAGTCTGGAAAGAGATTTGAATGAAAAAAAGTTTCCAAATTGAAAAAATTTTATAATTAGATCTTTTATTCTTCAGCCTTTCAGAATTGCAACAGATCGAGTAACAAAAAAAAAATTTAAAAAAAAGATGAATGAAAAACTGAATCAATCGATTTTACACATCAGTTTTCTTTCAACAGTGATATTTTTCAGAGGCTTAATTCTTTTAAAATTAAGAGTGAAATTAGCAATAAAGATTACATATCAAAGTATTGAATATTTTATGCTCAAGTAAAATAAAACAATTGTTCAAAAAGTTTCCATAATATATATATATATATTGTACTAAATGGGTATATTCATTGAATAGGCTCATATTTTTAGTGAAAAGTGAAATGAATTTGAACAAGAAAAGAATTTAAATCAATTTTGAAAAAAAAAATTCCAGAATGAAATAATATACTGGAAGTATCTTTTTTTTGTTTTTTTTGTGATATTTCCATATGAATACCAAAAGACCAATGAATATAAATACTACAATAGAAGACCATGAGTATAAACACTGCTTCTGCTGGTACTATCTATCCAACTCTATTTACAAGAAAAAAAACTTGTTCCATTTATCAATTTGAAATATTTAATATTCTTTTAAAATCTCCAACACCCCATCTAAAAATATGATAAGAAGAGAACAGCAGGTAACACTTTATAATAACAATCATTAATAAATGGTAAATTGATGGTTGATTAAGCTTTAGTTAATAGATATTTGTTTTTTAATGATCAATAATTGTTAGTAAATCAGCTGTAAACATTATTGGATTAGGGTGTAACTGTCGTTATCAATGAATTTTAAATAACTATTAATTTACCATGGATTAAGATAGTTGCAACTTCACAATAGCCATCCAAATAATGTTTATAGAGAAAATAAAGTAAATATCTACCAACTAAAGTTTAATATACAATTTATTATTGATGGTTAGTTATTATAAAGTGTTACCAAATAGCTTGATGCATCTCATTGGGGGGAAGAAAAAAAAGGAAAAAAACGAAAGAAATGAATGTGAACTAATTCATTTTTTGACTGTAAACTTGGCTCAAAAAATTCAAAATTGAGAATCATGAACATTAACTAGTTCCTTTTAATGTGTGAACTGGACTAGGAGCTAGCTCTTCTGAAGAGTGTACTAGCACAACACTGAATATATATGAATAGGTATTAGGGTAAATAACCATATTTCATGGTCAAGTCCACAAACTTTTGGGTATCACCTTGTGAGTGTGTGTGCGTGTGCATATACAATTGCTGGATTGATTTGGGAAGCCAAAGTTGATGTTACAAATGAGATTTCTTTATATATGTTTCATTAGTCTGAACAAACTTCCTCAGAAAATACGCGAGTATACAGAATGGTGTCTATTCATAGATTCTAAGCCAGTTGTTGGTATGATGTCCCAGATGTAGGAGGGTGTTGTCCACTTTTTAACTGAACTTATGCGTCCCGAGAGAACTGGGGAGGAGATTCTTTTAAATCTCAGTTAAAATGTGTTATTGTAATCCTGAGCAAGTATGCATTTGTTGAGAAGAATTTCTGTAAGTGATGTTAATCAGCTATGGTCAGAGAGATTCAACCTGATTCAGTGACAAGTTTCATATTGAATTGAAAAAAGAAATCTCATTGGTTTTCCAAATTGTCTCTATGAATTGAAATCCACATCCATACACTGGTCGTACACAATTATAAAATTACAAAATGAAGAAGAAACTAAAAAGGACTTTAACCCACCATCTATATCCAGTCCTCAGAGCCCCATGAAAATACCTTACCATCTAGGTTGCAAATGCCACAATGCTTCGGCAGTAATTTTTTATAAAAACTCACGTCTTACTTTTAATTTGTAACATATATGACTGCCATGTGTACAATAATATTACATCTGTTACAAACCAGCATCCTAAGACTTATATAAGGAAGAAGAACTTACCATATCTGTGATTTGATGATGATGTCCTGAAAATATACGGATCACAATTTTGGTTTCCATGTCAACCACAACAGCCGTCAAATCATCCAATGACACAGCGAGCATGGCACTAAATTTAAAAAGAAACAAAACAATTAATTTATATTCAATTCTTTCAGCTGCAAAAAGTGGAAATGTTAAAACAGAACAATGTTCCTCAAACAATAGTTTGATATGGAATATTATTCTGATTTATTATCTTTCAGGTGAAGCTCTGTCAACCATTATTAATTTTTGACTAATATTTCCTTCATTACTAATGATGTTTTGTTACTATTTACCTTCATCTCAATTTTTGTAATTTTTCATTGTAACTAAACTCAGGCCAGTTTCCCTATGGCAGCAAGTAAATAAAAATAAAATAAAGGAGGAAAAAAAGAATTTGAATTGAAGTCTCAACAGAAACTCGGTCTGAGTAGTTGCTAGGAGAAGCAACTAAAACTAAGACGAGAGAAATACTATTTAATAATCAATAATGGTTAACAGTTTGACTTGTTTTAACAATACTTGTATTTAGTGTAATATCTTAAAAAGTTCCCTGGCCAATATAGAAGCTGCAAGGATTATTTCAGAGAAACTTTTGCATTGTTTTCTGCCCTCTTATTAAAAAAATTCAGTCACACCTACCCTTAGTATCAACCAGAATCTAAAGCAATTTTGGGTTGGATCAAAATAGGGGGGAAAAATACCAACTTTGATCTCCTTATAAAAGAAACAGAAGACATTCTTTCCATTGGTCCACAATATCATTATTAATAGTGTATATTCAACTATCAATTTACTATATATTAATGATGGTTGCAACTTTACAGTAACCATTCAAATAATGTTTATAGACAGTTCACAAACAATCATTAACCATTAAAAAAAAAAAAAAAAAAAAAATCAGTCAATAACTATGAAATTAAGTTTAATTAACTGATAGTTATCATAAAGTGTTAATAGCTCGATGCAGCTCATAGAGAAAAAAAATCCCCCAAAATAGAAGAAATGATTGTGAACTAGGTCATTTTTTAGACTGAACCCTGTTAAAAAAAATTCAAAATTATGAACGTGAACGAGTAGGATATTTCAGCAACTCATTAGTTATTTACTTATGGAGTTAGAGGGTTTGTGTAACTGCATCTGAAACATTAAGACAAAGGCAATAAGGATGAAGTAACTGAATCGAAAATCACGGAATAAAAAAGTAGATATTGTTGCATATACAAACCTTGGTAATTCAACTGAATTCACATACGAGTGAAATAGTTGAATTCCATCAGAAGTGGTGAGTTAGTTTTGGAGCTTCTAGCATTAGAAATGAAGAGAAATTGAAATTCATACTTGAAGTATCACTTACCTGTCTCGATGGAGAATCAACTTTGATATGTAGCAATCAAGTTTTAATTCGCTCAACATTTCCTTGGTCTTGAACTTCCAGAATCGAAGAGTACCATCTGCTCCACCCGTGACAGTCACCTGATTGACTGAATCTACAACCACGCCCCGGATCGCACAATCATGAGCTTAAAAGAAATGAAATTATACATATAATAATCTGGTGGATAATGCTTGTATCAATTTCTAACCACTGGCAGTTCTTTTTCCTGGCTTTCAATGCATAACATAGATTAATAGCTGAAACTTGCTACAAAAAAATTCTTAATCAAAAATAGAAAAATTTAGTGCTTAACTATCAATTTTTTATTCTCACTGCTAAAAAATTTAGTTTATTGATGCAAAAAAATTCATGTGAAATAGGGGAGTGGTAGAGTAGTGGTAAAGTGGATGGGTAGTAATAAGAAAGTAAAAACTTTGCCTGTGCATACCGAGTTCAAATGCAATTATAAATATCTTCTAACTTATAAAATACCCAGTGAGGGTTGGCTGATTAGTTGGTCCCACATGTCACACAAGAGAAATTACAATAATATTTAAATTCAATGAAATAGTTTCACACCTCTTTATATTCTGAGCTTTTAGACAATTGCAAAATTACTTAGATATTGTTGTTTTTTTTTGACAAAAAGGATATTTATTTATTTATATATATTATATATATATATATATATATATATATATATATATATATATATATATACACACACACACATACTTTAAAGGATTAAACCACAACTAAGCTAAGCAGGTTCACTAATAAATGATGTCTTACCTGTTGGTGTTCCATACGACCCTCGATACATCCCAGATTGAAGGTTATATGTGTCGACATGACCAGAGCTATAACCAATCAAACCAAAGTTACCACAAGACGTCACTTCGACAGCCTACAAAGCAAAGAGAAAATACAATACAATGGAACAATGATTGGAGTAGCAAATTAAACCATCTCGTTCAGATATATTATATCACTAGTCCAAGACTCATTGTTTTGCTCACAATTATCATGAGTGTACAACAGTGATGGCAATCATGTGACACACAGAGATTCTAAGGTGACACACCATGAACTTTATTTCGGGTTTTATTATGATTAATTCATATTGCATATCCATTCAAATAAAATGAATCACTTTGCAAAGGACGTTTTACAAATACTTCTGATTCTATATGCTACATTTCTCTGGCCTAAATAATATGAAAACAAACACGAGAAAACTACTCTCTTCTGGAACTTAGCGATAAAAGAGTCATTAATGCTAAGGTAACTTTTTAATCTAAATAATTTTCCTAGTTTTATAAGTACATTTGGAAATTTCAAGTTATTTTGATAAACTCCTAGTTTCAAAATACATTTTTTAAAAAAAGAAAGAAAAAAGCAGCTTATCTATCAGCATTTACCTACAAAATACATGTATACACATGAAATGACACTGACAACAAGATAATTCAAAGAATTAAAATGCTAAAATGGTTTGCCATCACTGATGTACAAAACAGACTTGTGAGACGGCTGCTACTGATACTAAAAGTAAGACAAATATGGTAGAAAGGGAGAGGTGAGAAAAGAAAGTTATGTAGTTTATTAAGAGGGAAGGAGGAGAGGAGAAAAGATAGTTCAATGAGAGGGGGAAAAGAAAGGTGATTTAATAAGCAGGTAAAAAAGGTTAGGTAGTTTAATAAGCAGGTAGGAAGGAAGAGAAGATGATGACTAACGCTGATACAGTAAATGTGACAGACATGGCTCTTATCATTTATATGATTTACAAGGTTGAAAGTCTGGGGGAATGAAGAAAACTAGATAAATAGAGAGGGATGAAAAATGAAGATCTGATGTGAAGCAGCAAACGTGAGACAATGATTAGGAGGTTAATCTCCGAGTGTAGTGATTGTGATCTTCAATGGGAGCCCTACTACTGTAGCTTTGAGTAAATACTGATAGACCTTGAACTCATTGTACAAAAGAGGACATTTCTTAAAAGGCAAAAGAAGCACAGACAGTACGAGAGTGGCTGTGCATGATAAGTGCCCAACACACCATTTTTAAAAAGTTGATATTTTTGTTATTCTTAGAGTTACGTTCATTTAGAAGTTTATACAAATCTATCAATCATAATGTAGTGTTCAAGCATCAAAATAAAAAAAACTGAACCCTGTCACTTTAATAATGAAAAAAAAAAAAAAAAAAAAAAATCAATCAACTTTTTAAAAATGAGCACTTATGTATTCCTAATATGACTGTCTCAAAGATCCTTACTATCCTAAACCTATCCTTTATTACAGATCCCTGCTGTTAACTAACACTGTAGACTGATGGTAGAAGTAGCTGTAGTGTAATGCAATTAAAATTAAGATGAAAGAAATGAGAGTCAGAAACTGATAATGGTTGAAACTACTTCATCTGATGGAAAATAAAATCAAGTTAAATAAGCAAAAAAATTAACATTTTCTTTTTTTCTGTCTTAATTTCTAAGATGAGGAATTGTCATTATACATTACACAATTTGGACCGGTGTCCTTATTTTTTTTTCCTGAGAAGTAATAACAACATACCGTGGCTGTTGTGTGGTGATGGTCACTTTTATCCTGCCGTTTTTTGAATTGGTCAAATTTGTATTTGCCCATGGTTGAACGTAGGTAGCTCCACGTGGTAGCCATCCTTCGGCCACGGTGACATGCCAAGATATTGTCCCAATCACTCTGACGACGTGGCTCTGAAAAAAAGGATTGATAAATAAACAAAAGCATAGAAAAATATGAATCACTTATGAAAGCATACATCTATATCTATGAATCATACACGGAATCATATATGTGTATCATATATCTATATATGAAAGCATATATATGTATCCACGAATTATACATGAAATCATATATAAGTGGGTGGGGTATACATGACAATTTTTTCTCCCTTAATTTCTGATGAGATTGTACATACTCAGGTTAGAATTGAATAAATTAATTGGATCTGGCAAAACAATCATAAAAAAAGAAAAAAATAAAAGAAAAAAATTAAAAGAAAAGTAATGAGATAGTCAATTGAAAAAAAAAAAAAAAAAAAAAAAAAAAATTGAACAAGTTCAGACTTTTGTGTCTTCTCAACAGGAATGTTCAAATTGAATTTTTGTCTCTTACCTGCAGCAAATGCTGTGATGGGGGGCATTTTAATCTCCTCTTTTGTCAAACCTGATTGTTTCAACTGTTTTTTGTGGAATAAAGCTCTTCCTAAGCTTTTGTTGTATTTGTCATGAACAATTGAGAATGATCGAAGTGTACTGTCTTGACCTTAAAAAAAGAAAAAGAAAAACTTATTTCTTCCCTGTCAAGATTATGAAAAAGAATATGAGATTATGAGAAAGAATAAAAATTAATAATTACATAAAAGATCATTTCTGTCCAACTAAAAATTGCCAAGATACAAAAATACTACTTAATAACAAATATTTTGTCTTTTCATCCGAATTGAGAATGTTTGCTTTAACACCATTCGCAGGCCAGTGCACAAGAGAATTATTTCTGAGGGAGGGGGCGTCAACATATGGCCGATTCCCCAGAAAAAATAGATTTTTCTAGTCTTGTCTGCAAGGCAGTGCTACTCGAAGCGTGATATGCAAACCATTGCTGCTGGTATGTGGCTAGCTTTCACAATCCTTAATGACGTTTAAAGTAAATATCTTATATCGATGAAAAAAGTTTTGAAGACGATCTGCGAACAAAATTATACATGACTTAATTTTCTCCTGATCTCTCTATGCTATATTTATAATAGTTCTTCCACTAGTAATATTAGTAGCAGCAACTAAAATTTGGATGAAAGAAAATACTAATGAAAAAATTAAATAATAGCTGACTAATATTCATCTAACAAAAAATAATTCAATACAATATTATTGCAACTAAATGAAAGTGTCAGTCCCTTAAGACACTCCAAACAGAATATGAACGGCTAGTGACAAAGTCCCAGTTTCTGATACTTGGTGATCCTTGCAAGTCTCTAGTCTAGTCAAAATCAGGATTTTATACCAACAAGTTTTCATGATCACCCCCTTGGCAGGACAAGTACAATTAGCTACTGAGTGTACAGGGAAATTTGTCCTTATGAATGGATTTCAACACTCTTCGCTTATACTAAGAATTGAACCCAGGACTTTCTGCAGCTACTAATACTACTAGTGTAAAAATAATGAAAATGGTGCTGAGATAAGGGATAAATGAAGGGCAGGTTTGAACATTAGATTTGAAATTCTGCCAACTGTAGGGTTCGCATAGCTTAGTCAGTAAGAGCAACTGGTACAGATAACCAGGCTTCTCATGATGTGCGTTTGGGTCTCACCAAGAGCATTTCATCCATTTATAATACGTGAATTATCAAACAAGAAATGAATAAATAAACACGCTAGTTCTTCTTTATAAATCTTCAAACTTAACAAATGTTTCTTACCTGCACTGAGGATATTTTGTCCATTTTCTCCATAGTGTTGGATCTTAACTGGTGGGGCACTGTGACCTTCCCTCTGTCGCAACAAGCGAGGTCCACCATCAGGCATATCAAATATCCAAACCTGCAAGAAAAAAAAGTCTTAAAATACATAGGTAATCTCAATTTACCACAAAATATCAGTTTATTAATCAAAGGTATAATTTTTTCACCCTTTTGTAGAAAATGATTGAAAATTTTTTTTTTTCTTCACCAATTGTGAGTATTTGGGCACTTACAAGATATTCATTAAGTATACTTCCGATGCTCTTATTTACTTTAAATTTACACAGGTGATGTATTTTGATATAAAATTAACAATTATAAAGAAAAAAAAATACATATTTTCGAACATACAATACAGAATAAAATATAAACTAAATCAACGGAGGAAAAAGGTATTCAGACACATTGATTTCCTATTTTAATACTCAGTTGCATAGACCTGGTTTGCAATTAATGCTAGGAAACATTTTTTGTAAGCCTTCAAAAAGCTCCCCATAACATTCTTTTGAAATCGTGGCACACTCTTCCTAGCAAAAGACTTTCAAATCAATGTTTCTGGGTTCCCTTGGATAAATTCGATCTTTTAAGCATTATCAGAAATTTTCAATTGGATTCAAATCAGGAGATTGACTTGGCCACTGCGATACTTCTACAGAGTTCTGAGAAAACTATTCACAAGTCATTTCAGCTAAATGCTTTGGGTCATTATCTTGTTGAAAGATCCAACCTTCTTCAAGCTGTTGCATCGAAGAGAACACATCAGCATGTAAAATATTAATACATCGCCTCATTCATGATTCCTTGTGTGAAAGTGAGTTTTGGTTGATGGTCCTCTAGTTATAATACCAGTACATTGGATACAATGTAATTTCTGTATGATTTAAAAAAAAAATTAAATATCTGTCTTACACGCCAGCATAAACAGATCTTTTAATATCAAAGACAATAACAAAAAAAGAAATGGTACCTACCTTAAGTGTGTTGTCTCCAGATGAGGTAACCATAAGTGGCTCTGAGAGCAAACAATACATTCCAGTTACAGAGGAACGATGAGCATCTCTAACCTGGCACTTTATACGCTTTTGCTCCAAATCCCACAATACAATATGTCCAGGAGCACTTCCTGTCACCATGACAGGATGGCCATCTGAATAAAGGAAAAAAAATAGATACATAATTGAAAATCTACATTCGTAAAATATGAGGTGCATCTATTCACACACACGTGCATATATTTTCTGCATAACACATTTCAATGGGCACAGAGACACTACACTCCTATCCTAAGCAAAGAGTCTATTCTGATTGTTAAAGTCCCCTCTCCTCTAAAAACTGAAGGCACTCCCAGTACTAGATGATAATCTGGAAGGAAACAGTTTTGAAAGTAACTATAATTGACTTTTAAGTTTGGAAACAGAATCCAAAAACTCTAAATTTGACAACTTTCAATGTTTATTCTAGCACAAAATTAGACATTTAATTTTCCTGAATCTTGAAATTATTTTTATACAAACAATTAAAAAGCATAAACAAACACAAATAATTTCCATTTATCATTAAATCATTTATATTATATCTATCATGTTTAAAATGTATTGTTCCATTTCCCACACAATTTAAAAAAAAAAAAAAGAAAAGAACGATTAACAACTAAAATTCATTACTTAATAGTATGAAATAAATGGATGTGTCTGAGTCCGATTTACTCAAGAAAAAAAAAATGCTATTATGTAATTATTCCATTATCAAATCAAAGTAAGTTGTGAATGTTATTCACAGAGGAAAAAAATCAGAGTAACTCATAAGTAGTACTTGAAGATTTAACAGATAAATATTGAACATTTTGACCTTGCAAAATTGGGGAGAAAATGATTGGAAATTGATGCAAACTTTACTGACAAGAAGAATAGAGATGTTATATGTACAGGATACCCAAGTTAAATATCAATTCTTCTTTGGACAGGGGTAATAAAATAGAGACTTTATGGACACCCGCTATAATTATTTCAGAGAAAAATATTTCGGTCTACCCACCTGATCTGAAAGATATTGTAGTGACAGCTCCCCAATTTTGAGAGAACTTTACTATTGTTTCATCAAATCGAATATTGTGCACGATGATACGGCCATCTTCAAGACCAACAGCAATCACATCCACAGCAGGAGCCTGGAGAATAGAAAAGCAAGAAAATTCTTATGGCAGATTCTTGAGATTTACAAAGCTTAGCTTAGAACAAACAAAGGTAAAATGGGATTTGGAAGATTATTGGCAATATTATCTTTACTTTTGATAGCATGAAGCATTGTTGGTTAAAGATATTTCATAATGCAGAGTAGTAATTTTCAACAGGGCATGGAGCTCAATATCACCACTGAAAGGGTGGAAGTTGAGCTGAGGGGGTGATATATCAAAAAAAAAAAAAAAAAAAAAAAAAAGAAAATAGTCAAAAGGAGGCGAGAGGGGTGAAAGAAAGGTCAAGAAACCCCGAAAACAATAGAAACAGACCCCAAATCCCAAACTCTCATTTACCATTCTAATTCTTCATTCTGCTAGCATGCAGTATCTTCATTAAACTAAAAAAGCAGCCATAGTGTATTATATACCTAACATAAATCAAATGCATTTGTACGTCTTTATTCTGGCAACCTTGGGGACTGGATATTACTCAGTTACATAAAATAACAGAGCACAGTTTGGATTTTTAATGATTTTTCTATAATTACATTAATTACATTATGATAAATGAAAACTGTGCTTTTTTTTAATAACTTCTCAATTTGTGGTATTATAAATAGCTTATAAGGTACAGAAAAAAAAATTGATAAATACATGTCTAATTCTCAGCTAAAACAAACATTGAAAGTTGTATAAATTAGAGTTCTTCAATTTGGTTTAAACCATTGTTAAGTTTTAGCACATTCAGTTCAACAAGTCAGTTTATAAACTGTTAAATTACAGTTCAAGCCACAGTTTGAAACTAAACTGAAGGACTTTGGTGGCAGGTCAACAAACTAATAGCTGTAGATTCAAAACATGCTGAACCCCAGAGCAGCAGATTAGAGAGGTACCATCTGTGTTAGTTCCATAAAAATCAAGAAAATAGTTACCTGTTGAAGAACGGTAATTTTGGAATTCCATCCAGTGAAAGAGTAAATAAGTTTATTGCTTTTTAGATTCCAAAGCTGCATGGTTCCTTGTTTACTACCAAAAAGAACTTTGTTTAAATAAGTAACTGGATGGACCACTGCAGTCACTTGAAAAGTACTGTTTGAAAATCCAATCTCCAAATATAACTCTGTATAAAAAGAAAAAAAAAAAAAAAACGATTGAATTTTTCACAAAGAAATAGAAGGATTAAGTTGAAATGAAAGAAGCTATGAGAAGTGGAGCAAAGACGTCATTTTGAACCAGCAGAAATTGCTCTAATCAATAAATAACAGTAATTCCAAATTCTTTAATCAATCAACCCAAACCTCTGTATAAAAGCTTTTTGAAATTACATTTCCTTGCTTCTCATATTCCATCATCACATATAAAAATAAAGAGCAATAAAAAAAATTTTTTTAAATGGCCTCTAGTAAGATAAAAAAAAAGCAAACAAATGCAAACAAAATGTCTACCTGCTGTTTTTATGTGCCAAATTTTGACACAACTGTCTTCATCAACTGATATGAGATGCCCAGCAAATGGAAGCAGGAGATGAATGTTGCTTTGATGGCCTTCATATGTTCGGATAACCTGATGACAAAATAAACAAGAAAATGGTAGATAAAGATCAATCTTATACTTGCAGAAAAGATGAATTATATTTAAATGCAAGAAAGAGTACTATGGGCACTATACTGGATCTATTTAGACAAGACAGACTGACCAAGTCAATGGTACTAATTCAAATAACATTGATAAATTAAAAAAATATATAATATATGTATAAAACATAATATATAACTGTTGTTATATGGTTATGATAGAAGTTTTCAGTAATGCTGCAGTTGGAATCAGAATTGGCACATTTTTGCCTACTCCAACCCAAATTTGTTCCAATTTAGATAACACCAACTCTACAGTGCTGGGTGGAAATCATCATGATCAATAATCATAATAAACAGTATAATCTTTCTTATTCTTTTTTCTTAGGAGTAAATTGTTATGAACTGGACTTGATGCTTGTGAAAATATCAATTTTTCAAGCTTTTCCCAAAGCGATTAAAGAGTTGAAAGAACAAAAAACAGATGACACACCTGTTTACCCCGCAGGAAGGCACGGATGACATTTTTACTAGCAGTGAACACCTGATGGTCGTTAGCAGCAAGACATGCAATATCGTCCTCATGTCGGTCACCTGAAAGAAAGTTTTTTTAATTAAATGATGATTTTATGAGTATTCTCAAAAAAATTTTGAGCACAAGAACAAAGAGCAGAAAATTGAAATTTTTTAGCTGAATCTTAGAAGGTACCAGCATGAAAGAAAATCTATATTAAAAATGTTTTGAATTTTGTTAACTCAATCTGGCTTCCTAAATCTGTGGTATAACATCGTCTGGATTTCTGAGATGAGTTATCATCATTTCAAGAGTTATTCAGACTAATATCCACATCCTTCTTTCAATCACAATATCTTAGCTGATGCATTCTTTAGCATTAAAAGAAAAAAATCTAAACAGGAGAATTAAACACCTAGAGAAGACTGAAGAATGCATCAGATGAAATATTGTGATATAAACAGATATTAGTTTGAATACTGATTCCACCATTTCTTTATTGATGGAGACCATTTTAACAATTATTCTGATGCCAAGTTGTTAACATACACATATTATTGTTTGTTGAATTATTTGTGAATTCAGAGTGCTCAATATTTTCTAAAAAATCCTCCAAATAGAGCTTTAATGTATATTTTTTTTTAATGAAATAAATGTATATATATATATATATATATATATATATATATATATATATATATAATATATATCTATATTATATATATATACACATACATGGGTGAATTAATAAGTCTACAGTCTAATATACGACGATTAGCTGAATTTTTCATCAGAAATTCTCATTGTACAATATTTGATATATGTGATTAATATTCACCACTGATTTTAATGCATTGACAAGGAACATTGTTTAATAATATTTGTTGAGTAAAATAAATGCTTTTTTCATTTAGCTGCAGACATATATATATATATATTATATATATATATATATATATTATATATATATATATATATATAATATATATATATTATATATATATATATATATATATATATATCTCCAAGGCCAACAAAGAAATATCCCTATTGAAGCCAAGCAACCCATAATTAATAAGATTTCTCTTGATATGGATACAACCAACATGTGACTTAAAATGCAGATATAATTCAAGAGGCATCATAAATGCAAAATTTAACACCGCACGATTCAGGACTTTAATGCTTTATTCTTGATGCTGACCAATAATGGTCAAAAATGCTCAAATGAATACTTCTTAGATCATTGGAAAGTTCTTATATTCCAGTGATCACAGATCAAGACACCTCATTTGCCAACAGAAAAAACAGGTCAAAAGATTGAATTGATAAACTTTAAATGAAGACTGGCTCTCTTAATACACATTACATATATTTTACATGTGTTTGTTATACACAGTATGATTGGGAAAATAGTGATTTTGTGAAATCCCTGAACATTTCAGCAATTTCATTATATCCTTAGTCTCACGGGTGGACTTGCAATGCTGATCATTACAACAGTACTGAGTTTGATCTTCAGTGGGTGCCCCATTACCGTGGCCATGTGTTGAAGCTAAACTTAGTAAATGTCACACATATTCTGCTTTTTATATTTACAGTGTTGATACAGCTTACTTTGACACAAAGCCACAGTAGTGGGGTATCCAGTAAGGACTGAACTCATTACAGTAGTAATGGTCAGTATCATAAGCTTGTTAACCATTACTACATTGATTGTGAAACAACAGATTTCACAAAATGCTGAGGGATTTCATTTCACAATCTTACTGCAACATACATAAATAGATTTATGTTGGTGTGAGTTTTATAATCTAAACTTATTGTCGAATCAAATATTTGATATAATTTTCAAAGTATTCAGTACTTACTAATATCAGTGATGCCAAGCTTGGAACACTGGGAAAGAAAAGAAAAGAACAATTCATAAATATACAAAAGACATTAAATCTGTTTCTTCAACATTATTCAAACACTAATTCATGAAATCCAACAATGCATTCCTCCAAATCCTAAATGCACTTGTTGACACTGCCATACTCGAACTGGAGATTGATGGGGGGGGGGCTCAAATTGATTGGTTGCTTTTTTCATAATCGTTCGAACCACATTTGTAAGACTAAGACATTATTTTTCTCGTTTGAACAGAACAAAATAGCTTAGATAGTCAGAAAGTAATAGAACAGTCCATTCATTAGAGTTTTTATCTTCAATATAATTACTAGTTCAAACAAACTTGGGATTTATTTGTAGGATTTGATAAACAAATATTCAAATAATATAAATAATTAAACCAAAAATATTGTTGACAACAAAGTTGTCTCTAAGTGTAAATGGATACTATGTTAAGTAACAAATATTTCATAGTGAGACCGTCGGTGGCCGATTTGAAAACTTACCAACAGTAGATCAAACGATTGATTTAAAAAGAAAATATTGTGAAGTATTTTTTAACAATCATTTTCACATATAAGATTCGTAAATACTACAGAGACTTATCAGAATTTCAAGCTTAAATTTGTAAAAAAAGAAAAAAAAAAGGCTACTTACATTTTTAAACACTACACACAGAATTTGGATTAATTTTGTAATAATTTTTAACACACAAATTGAAACTTTACTCAGGACTTTTAATAAATAATGATCTTATCAAGAATTACAGGAAAATTTAAACTGCACTTACTCCGGAGAGAAAAAATTGTAGAACAAATTAAAGTTTGATTATGTTTATACTTACATTGTAAGTGTGAAAGCTTTTTCCAACACTGGTGATGACATAATGCTCTTTTCTTTTCTCTTGATATCTGATCGCTAAGGGAACGTGATTACTAACGTACCCTAAAGCACGATAACCCGTGAATATTTTACTCGCCGAAGGCATTTTTTTGTACGATCAAAACCATTTAAAAATCTCAAAGAATTGAAGACATGAGTCCCCACGTGGAGATACCGGAAGCGGTGATTTGATAAATTGTCCCTGCTATTGAGAAGGTCGAGGGACGTTTGAATTCTTTCAACGAATTGTCAATTTAGTAAAACATCTTGAATAAATAAAGATGTTAGAATTGAAAATTGAGAAATATAAGATTTCATTTCAAATTTCAGGTTGGTCAAGATCATTAAAAATCGCGAGTCAAAGAATAACAAATCCGTTTCTCAAAACTATGTCAAAAACAGTAAAAAGACCCTACGAATAAGTCACTCTTGCAAATAAGCGATATTTGTTTATTTAAAAATATGTCACGAAGAATAGAATTATTCACTGTGAATAATGGTTTGAATGTTACTGAAATTAAATAAAATGAAATTTTAATTTTCTTCGATATTGAATACATTGTCCATTCAAAAAAGAAAAGACTGGTCGGTGTGAGGGGGAAGTTTGCTCCTTTTACCGGTCCAACTGAAAAATAGTCCCTTTCATATGAAACGGAAGATAAGGAGCGATCGCTATAGAGCAATTCTTAGAATTCTTGTGCTCCAAACTATTGAAAGTGAGTTCGTTTCTCTTTACGATCTTAATGGTTATGATATGGAACTATAAAGATTCAATTCAACAAATACCTGCATAATTCAATTAGAGTCCCACAAGATGTACGTGGGGCTGTTTATTGCTTGAAATCTTCTCTTGTCCCTAGTGATCCAGGTTTCCTCAACTCCTCCCCTATTCTGAATTGTAATAATTCTTTTCACTATTATACTTTCCATTATACGTTCCCCCCTAATAGACCAGTGACTTTTATGTAACAATTTTACGAGAGCAACTAAAATCAATTCAAACTATTATCAGTTTTTTTACTAGTATTTCTTTCATTTTAATTTCAGTTATTTTTCATCCAAAATATTCTGGCCATCAATAAATAGTTGTAAAAAAATTATTAATGGTTTACAATGCTTCTTCTAATAAAGATTCAAGATAAAATCAATTTCCTCGGAATGGTGACTGGAAAAAAAAGTCATATGAAAAATGTTTAAAAAACAAGTAATATTTTCATTCGTTTGATATAGAGTAATAAAAAAAGTAAAATTTTTTGTTGAAAAATAATATTTTCATTTATTTAATTCACTGTAATGAATCTCTAGCCTTCATTCAATGTATCTTGCATTCAATCCTCTAAGAAAAGAATAATCCCTCATCTCATTCACATTTTTATTTTTTTTGTTGATCAAAACAACAAAGATGAAGATACATTTTCATAGTGCTGGGCCTATGGTTAGTATCTAGAGTGGTAATTGATGGTATCCCCGTCACCTTCCAGGACCAGGATATCTAAAATTTTGGTGATCTTTTTGTACATTATGATTCTACCATATTATTAAATGTGATGGTATTTACTAACAATTCTATTCATTAGGTTTCAATTTTTCAGATCTGAATTAGTGAAGCATAAAGGAAATAAGTATGGGTACTATGAAAATGTTTTTATTAAGTATCTTTTATAAAAATTATACAATAAAACTAGAGGCACCTAGAGAGCGCATACTTCTGCGAACATCATTGTCAGGGGAAGTAATTTTGTATGGATCAGCCCCAAATTCGAACATTTATTTTGTAACCTATTGTCCTCCCTTCCATTAGATTTCATTGAAATCTATCATGAACTTTTGGAGATATCATGTGGACAGACATGAACTCTTAGCAATATTATGTGGTGTGGCATATGACTACAATAGTTATGCATGGATTTGACTAAACATTCAATTACTCTTTTTCTTCCACTAAATTTCATTGACTAAATTTCATTGAATCCTTTGAGAACCTTTGGAGATCTCTTCTTGATAGACATGGGAAAATGTAACATGGGAAAATGACTGAGAGGAAGTAATTCTGCAAGGATATGCCTCAAATGTAATTCATTGAGATATCAGGAGGTGAGTCATGAATTTTTGGAGATATAATGTGGTATGGACATATAATTATGAAGTAAGGGGAGGAATTGGGGAGGAAGGAATTGTGAATGAATTTGACCCAAAATTTAATCACTTCTTTTGAAACCTGTTATCCACCATTCCATGGAATTTTATTGTAATTCATCGAGAACCTTTGGGGATATAATGTTGAGATATAATGTGGACAGTTATAGGCATATATAAAAATCTATGGAAAAAAGAAAAAAAATGAGAAAATATCTCTCAGTCAACTGAAATCCTGGATCCACCTTGAAATTCAGTCAACTCTAATTAACCCCATTACCCAACCTTCGATAAAATTTAATTCAGAACTTTTGGGGATAATGTGTGGACAGTCTCAAACTTTTGGCGATAATGTGGTGTGGACATATAACTATGACATAGGGGAGGTAATTGTGCATGGGTCCGCCTCAAAATTCAATCAATTCTCCCATTACCTATTTCCCACCATTCTTCAAATTTTCATTGTAATTAAATGATAACTTTTAGAGATATTGGGTGGAGAGTCATGAACCTTTGGTGATACTATGTGGTATGGGCATATAACTATGATGTTGGGAGAGTATTTGTGGATGGATCAAACGTCAAATTCAATCACTACTTCTGTGGCCTATTGTTTAGCCCTCCGTGGAATTCCATTGAAATTCATTTGGGATTTTTAGAGATATAGTACGTAGAGTCATAAGCATAGACATAAATGTATGAAAGAAGAGAAAAATATCCCTCGATCGAAAACTTCCTTGAACCCATGCAAAATTTAACCAACTCTTACTTATTCCATTGCCCACCTTTCCCCCAAATTTTCACTTTTGGAGACAATGTGTGGACTGACAGATGCCTTATTAGAAAAAGAATAACCAAGAAACTACATAAATGAAAAATAATTAGACAGTCATCTTGGTGTCACTGGCGCAGGCAGTCCCCACCTCCTGTTGGTCCAGCACTGAGCTAATCCAATTAATTCATGGAATAATGACAATACTTCAACTAAGAAGTACAGACGACACAACAATCCACAGATTTGGATACATTGAAAATACGGATACTAGTTTGAATGATCCATGGAATAATATAAATGTGATTCCCCATAAAACTTAAGAAAGCAAATATAAGACACAAATACACAACAATACCTTGACTAGTGCGGGTTTTAATATAGTAGATTGAAGCATTACTGTACATTGGAGTATTGCTGTACAAAATGATTTATAAAGTATAAGCAGAAAAAACACATTTAATTATGATAAGATCTTGACCAGTGCAGTTTTGAACAGTACAGAAAATTTTTGAATGGTAACTGCACTATTCATGGTATACCTGTGTTTCAAAAGCAAATCACAGCTAAGCTGTACAACACGTTTTCATACGTTTATTGGTACAAATATCTTAGGTTCCTTTTAGAGGATTAAAGTACAATTTGATCATATTAAAAAAAGGGGGAGGTGCTGGTTTAAAAATCGCATCTTGTGATCACAGGCCATAAAAAAATATTTATATAATCTTTATACATCTTGTCCAAATGCAATCATTCAATTTCCAGAACATTTTTATGTAGGAAAAAGATTTTATTCGAAATTCCAAAATACATAGAATTTTTCAGATTCAGTCTTCTAACATTTAGAACCTACAACTGGTTGTGATCAGTTACACTTATTCAATAAACCTATATTCATGTTATATTGTAACCAACTTCTCCAACTTCAACACGCAGCGAGGAAGGGAGATTCGCACACACGTTACTTGAACAGATTGATTTTCATACAAAAACTGAAGTTGATAAAATAACGGAAAATAATCGCCAAGTTTACCACTTGAGTTCAGTTACGTAGTAAAATAGAACCCTCCCCAGCTAAACCTCGAAAAATCGATTTTACTAAAAAGTAACGAATTCCTGGGAGGTCCTATGTTCAAACAGATTATAAGCACAAAATTACTGGCGAAAAAAATCTCTTAAAACTAGATCTTAATCGAAAAAGGTATTTGGCACACAAAAAAAAGGGTTTCTTTCAGGAAAGATACTGCCTTTCTGGCTAGCATTGAATAAAATTTATGTTTTTAGTTAACCTGAACTATCAAACATTTGCACCCTTTTTAATCTGATTCTAATTTTCAAGAAACGTATGTTTCGAAAATTCAGTCATTTTTCTTAACAAACTAAAAAAGATTGTTACAGTGAGTTGTCATAAAATGTAATGAAATTTTTTTAAAAAAACATTTAGTGAAAGAAAAACAAATAAAACAGTCCAATGTAAAAATATATCGGCCTAAATTGCTAAATCAGAACCACCAGGAGGAATGATTGGTTATTTTTTATGATATTATTGTAATAATATACGAATTTCTCTCCGAAAAGATCTTTGAATTCATTTGTAAAATATACGAATTTGAAGTCGCAGTAGTTATACGCAATTAAATATTTGGCTACTCAAGCGCTTCCGGTAAACATCGGTAGAAGTCGGCAAATCTGCTCGGTCGCTTCCGTTACTTTACGTAATCGAACCGGAAGTGGCGAGAAATAGAAAAAGTTGTTTTCTTTTTATAGGCTTCCTTTCGATTTCAAATTTTAATGAATAAAAAAACCATCGTAGCACATGACTCCGATTGTAATTTGTTCAATCTTTCATGGTGATATTTTGTTTTTTGTCAGTCCATGCAAAAGCAACTCGGTTAGGTTAATTAAGGTGTAACCAACATAAACGAAAAATCGCCTAAGAATAATTAATCACGGTTGGAAATCATACCATGACCTGCAGAATCGTGTAGTTCATTATAATATTAGCTTAGATGATCCAAATTATGTCACTAGTATACGAACAGTTTTAAAGGCAACTGGTCAAATATTAAGACTGTGTTTCGTAACATGCATGGCACGATTAATGGCTCGTGGAACATAGTTTGTTTTTCGTGGAGATTTTGCCATTAGATTTTGCTATAGATTTTATTTATTTGATTGGATACTATTATCCGCTGTAAACAATCGATCGTTATCAATAAATGATTTTTTTGTAACTTGTTAGTCTTACTTTTATTTTTGTGATCTAGTGGCAGCAGTTGCCTTCCTATTTGCCGATTTGAAACGAAAAATCGCTGCTTGTAGTGCGTATCTGCATTGATGCGAGCGAAAATCAAAAAGGTTCAATCCCAGTCTAACGCTATAAGTTCAGAATTATTCAAGGCGCGACAAATTTTCTGTTAAATGTCATATAATGTAATTATTTCGTCAGAGAAATTATCTATGAATTATTTTTCTTTTAGTTCAAGTTTACGAATAATTTTGATGATATTAAAAGATAGCGCCTGATATGCAAGCTTTTTAGCTGAAATGATATAAATTAAGAACATCAATTTTCCGGGAAAAATTCATTTTCACTATTTTTATTTGGGAAACGAAAGGTTACAGAGATTAAAAAGGAGCGAATATCATTTTCTGGTGTACATTATAACACAGAGTTGATAGGTTTTCCCCCTTCAGAACTCTATTGTATTGTATACCTTATTTCAAGTCTAGTCAAAATCGAGAAGAGTTTTACCAGAAGTGTAAACAAGAATGCTAAGATCTTTCCAATTGCCAAAATTGCTGGTCTAGCCATAATATGGCTAGATTTTGCCTCTTGGAAGAGCATTTGGACATGAACTTTTTGGTTCGGCCATTTTGGACATTTTTTCATTTCCTTTGAAAATTTTAATTCTAAAAAATGAAAACAAAATTTGCATGTAATCGTTTGTGATTTCCATCCATCTTTAATACCTTTGTTCCCTCAGGAAATTCATCTGTTTTGGAAAAGTTTATTTTTCTAAAGGTTTTGGAAGGTATTTGTATACAAGGTTACTGGGATGCTGAACTAGACCCTTATTTTCTACAATTCTTACTGAACTAACAAGTAGACTTTGCTGCAATTGCATTCTTAATAAATCATGAATTGATAATTTCTGTGTGGTTGTGTATAGCACCATTTTTGTGTATGTGAGTTTCGGGCTAGAAACATCTCCAACTATCTGGCAACCGTGACAAAATAAATGAATTGGTTACCATTCTCTATGGGTCCATGTCAATGAAATGAGACGAGAGCAAAATGATAGGTCCAAGTCCTCTGAGGTTTATATCTATTTATCACTCTCTCTCTCTATCTATCTATCTCTCTCTCTCTCTCTCTCTATATATATATATATACATAGACAAATATGTATACATACATACATATGTATACACACATATATACATATATGCACGCATATATATACACACGCATTTATATATATATATATATATATATATATATATATATATATATATATACATATATATATGTAACACACAAACATATATATACATACATGTATATATGTATACACACACACATATTCATACGTATATATATATACACATATATATATAAGTATACACACACACATATACACACACACACACATATATATATATATATATATATATATATATATATATATATATATATATATCAGCATAGTACCCATAAAAAATCAACGGGATTATATACACATGAATTTGCTTTTCTGTGTCGAATCAATTCTGCTTAGGATCAAAGTTTAGTATCTGTGCACTCTAATACACATTGATATTTCACCCCCTTAAAGGGAGTTCCAGCAACACCCCGTCCTTCCTTCTCACAACACTCACCAACAACTGGAATTTTATGACACCCATGGAATCAACTCAAATCAAGATTAATGTACAAATAACCTGAAACCACCCCCATTTACTGGATGGTGGACTGTAAGTCCACAAGCAGAATCACATTTGCCTTCTGAAGACATATTCAAGATTAGTTAAAGTTTATTAAAAAATACTTTTTATGAAAACCATATCTCAGAGGTTTGGCTTTCCTTTTTTTTCACACACACACACGCGCACACACACACACACACACACACACACACATATATATATATATTGCATTTTATGTTTGTGTTGGTGTGTTATTGTGAACATTTTCATTAATTCCAAGAGAATTATGGAACCAAAGGTTTAACTTTTGATATTGGAAATATAGATCGCATGAACAACTACCCTTTTAATTCAAGTATGATCTATATCGAACGATGGCTTTGGGAAAGGCATGAATCCACTTCTCCCTTTGCCATGTCCCATCGCCAGATATCTTGACAAAATGTCTCGCCACTGGTACACCACAATTGTTGAGTGAGAAGAGGGTAAGTGAGTGAGTACTTTGTATGTATGTGTTGTAAATATTTATACAAGAGCCCAAAGGAGGGTCACCAATTTAGGACAGTCTCTTCAAAACTTCGAAAACTCAAGGCCCCTTCTCTGAAGGAAATATTCAGGTGGACTCCTATCTTTAGGATTTTGTTTTTAAACTCTAATCAATAAAACAAAATAAACAATTTTTCACATTTATCAATTATATTCATTCTTAATAAATTACTTTTATTTGAATTCTATTATATGGTTCAGGTCTGTGTCCAATAAGTACTTTTCTGATTGCTGTGTGATTGATGATGTTGTTTCTCAGCCACAAGATTCACAGTGTCAGGTTTAGATGGAACGCTGTGGCATTATTTGTCTGACCCTCAGGGATCTATGGACTCAGTTTTAGAATCACTGATCTTGTACTCAGACCTAGAGCACATATCAAAATTTAAATGAATGTAATGTATTTTGAATAAATGTGATTTTCAAAAGGTAAAAAATTATCTATTATTGTAGTTTATTCATTAGAGTTTGAAAACTAAAAGCAAAAATCAGGGATCCACCAGAATATTTTCTTTATAGAAAAAATCCTTCAGTTTTCAAAAATTGGAAAACTATTGATCTAAGACATAAGTCTCTAACGAGTGGTGGTCTGCAATACTAAAACATGTTATGCTTTTTCCAAGCTACGACAGGTGCAAAAATCAATCCTGGAACAATCAACTTTGACAACGAGTATAGAAATCTATTGGCCAAACAACAAAGCCAATGATTGGGTCTGTCTCATGGTTGTGTTTTTCTCAGCAGGACCAGTGATCAATGCTTAAGCCAAGATTATACTGCATTTTTTTTTCCAGACAAGCTTGTCCTCATTTGGGGGCAACTCAGTTTTCCTAACTCCATTTGTTCTTGGTACCATGGTACACCATACTAAACTACTTAGGTACTTGGTGGCCCATTTATCTTTGACATATTTCAATTACTGATATCTTCAATAAAATTTGATTAATATGGGTAAAATTTGCAAAAAAGTGTTTATAAAAAGTTATACTATAAAAATCTTTATTGAGCTTCATCAGTTCCATCGTTAAATTATAGGTCATCACTGGAATATCCAATGACTTGATTCAGTCTCTCTTTATAGATTCTAAACCAACTTCTTGTCTCATGTCCACTGCTATTTCTTCAAAACCTCTTATAATCTAAAATTTCAAGTAAATCCAAGATTAAGGAAAGACTTCTTATATCCATGTATAACACATATCAATTTTATCTCACTCAATCGAACATCATCAGATTTTAAATGAAAATTGTCAAGAGATAAATGGGCCGCTCGGTATGTCATGGCCAAATCTGACCTTTTTGAAAATCATTAGGCCATGAACTTTTTGGTTTGGCCACATTTGATTTTTGGCCATTTTATTTCATTTACTATTGAAAAAAATTGCAAGTAATTTCGACCCATAACACTTGTTTCCTCAGGAAATTAGTCAATTATTGAAAAAAGTCAATTTTTGTCAGTTTATGGGTTTTTTATTTACAATATAAGTGTAACGTACAGGAGAAAGAAGTTAATTTTGTTGCAATAATATTTTTGATAAATTGTACAGCAGTATCGCAACGTTTTGTAAACAATTTTGGTATTTGGCGATTTAAAAAAAAGTTTTTATTGCATTTATGGCCAGAAACGCCTCCAATTATCTGTCAAGGTAAGAGAGACAAACTTTCAACAAATAAACCCTCACAGATTTTATGACTTCTCTAGACCCAGTTTAAGTTGATATAGAAATAATTCCTCATCTACTATTACTACAAAGACAACGGATTCAGCAGCTTTAATTTTACTGCCAGGAGAGACAAAATGGAATTCGAAGTGTGTGACACACATTCGTGCACTCACACGGGAAAATGCACAACACTTACATACACCCACGACGCTTGTGGTTCGTCAATGGTCGGAGCAAGTCGGAACATGTCTTGATCTGAATTTTGAAAAACACAGAAATTAATATACGATGGATTGTTCGTGAAAAGAATCTGCCATTCTGTAAAATCTTCGATTTAAACGAAAAACAATAAACAAAAATTTTGAAGATTTTTTGCCAATGTACCCATAAATGTAAACACGATGTTTTGTTGTCAATATTTAGTCACGTGCTCGTCTTGAGCAGATAATTAGTAGTATTTCTTTACCATGCTCCACATTACGAGTACATTTTTTATATATATATATATATATATATATATATATGTATATATATATATATATATATATATATATATATATATGTATATATATATATATATATATATATATATATATATATATATATATATATATATATGTATATATATATATATTTATATATATATATATATATATATATATATATATATATATATATATATATATATATATATATATATGTATATATATTTATATATATATATATATATATATATATAATTGTGACCATGGTATAAAACTAGAAGGGTCAAAATTTAAACTCATGACAACCTTTATATGAAAACTGAACAATTTTAGAATTCCCAGACACTACTAGTCACGACTAGAGTGAAAAAAAATTAAAACGAATAATAGAATCAACAATTTTATCAAGAAGAGAAGCGACGTCCTAAAATTTCATGAACGAAAGAGATAAGTCACTAAAGCCATCTTTAATAGATTTTCTATTACTTCGTTGAAATTAATTTTTCATTTTCTTTAGATACCATTAAAAGTAATGTGCTCTATTCAGTAACAGATTTGTCAGTTTAAATTTTGTTTCTTCGATTTTAAAACATGGACAACCTTCTAAGTTACTTTAATTCTTACTCAATTCATTTGAGAAATATGTGTTGTTTAATCATTAAAATAGATCATTCAAGTTTTTTTACAATACCCAAAAGGAAAGTATCTTGGGTTTTAATATCGTTTATAGCAAATAAAAGAGTGTTAAGTTTAGTTTTAAAAATGACGTATCAAAAATTGGGTCGTCATGCCTAAAATTTGTGAATTATTCGATACGTCTGAAGACACTTTACTATATCAGCTTTCGGTGTAGCAAAAATAGATTAGTAGCTCATTCCCAAGATCTAAAAAGAAAAGAGAACTCATACTCTGCTCCTTCCACGAAATCCGATTTAATCAAAATCCCACAGGGTCGTAATACAGCAGGAACTTTATATCAGTAGTCACCGTTCTTCATTTAGCAGACGAACGAATTAAATCAAACACAAGAAACAAAACTAACGAATAAAAAAGGCTGAAAGTATACTTAAAAAAAAAAAAAGAAAAAATCCCACGAAATAAATAAATCGATCAAAATTACTCTGTTCGTGATAACAGTGTGTATTTTCAAATTTTTCATTGTTTTTTTAAAACTCATTTTTTTCTCCTGATCTATAAATGAAAGACATTTTTAACTCAGCTCAGTTTCGATTTTCTATTGTTTTTGTTTTCAAGAAAATCTCATTTTGAGATTTTATTTTTTTTTGTAAACTTAAATGATTAAAATCAGCATTTTTATAAATGTCAGAATAGAAAATATAGATAATAAAATAAATTATTTAAATTCCTAGTTTTAGTATTAGAACTGAATAAATCTGATTTGTAATAATTAACTGCCGGTATTTATAATTGTTGTAAAAAGAGGTGTCACAAATAAAAAAAAATTGATAATTAATTATATTTTAGAAAAAACAAAAGCAATATTTCTAGCCAAGAAAAATAACACAAAACTTTCCAGTATGACCCAAGAATACCTTTTTCATATAAGGAAGTAGGGTTATAAAATAAGAACCAGAAACCGTTGATATCCATTTTATTTTCCAATAATGGAGAATATTGATTTTCATTTATTGTCATGTACAATCTTCATCAATAAGTCTCTGTGAAAAAATATGTCTATCCATTGGTAGATTTTCAAGACCAAGATTCAAATATACCATTCACAAAATGAAAGCATAAAAAATGAGTAGATGATGCTAATAAACATTTTAATTATCCACTTCCGTTTCGGCGGGAATTTTATACTTCTTGCGTAATAAACACTTCGTGTGTAAATAGAAATGCTGATTATTTGTTATTAGTGCGTCTGTATTTTTGGAGACAAACATTTATGAGTACAATCGAGTAAAGTATAAGTGTCTCTTTTGGTAAAGTAGTTTATTTAGCAAATCAACAACTATTTGAGCTTATGAATGGGCATCTAGACATTGCATAATGAGTTTAGCTTATTTGTTCTACCATCCAGTTGACGTGAGTTACATTAGTCACTCAAATATGCTTCAATACCAAAATGCACGCTGTAGGTTCGCACCACCCTAGGTATTACTTCATTTACGACTACTGAGGTTAGTCTGGTAGGGGGCGACGTGGTGTGGGAAGGAAGATTGTGTTGCGTCAGTGGAAGGTGAGCTTCCCTGCCTCTAAAATTCACATTTGACATTCTGGCTTTTATCTTGGTTTCCAGACAGGCAACTACTTCAATCACAAAGCAGACATCTTATGTATTCTGCAGATGAAAAACTAAAAAATCGATATTGGAACTGTAATACTATTTTGCTTGTTTGTATGTACGACTGTTACACTTTCTGATTATCATTACAAACTATCAATTAAAACTGTCAACATCAACATAGCTTTCTTCAGTTTTCAAGTTGGTCTGGCTGGCTACGTATGTGTGTGTCACGCGCACAGACTGCACAAATGCAATTAAAGGGCTAAATTTAAAAAAAATAACTCCCTATTATGACCAGTAGCCCCCAAATAGGTTTTTAGTGAAGGTTCAATTTTCAACGTGATTTTATGCTAAATTGGTCTTTTAAGAGTTGTTATCGCTCGAGTAAAAATTTGTATGTTCTGAATAATACATTTTATGCAATAGAACCTATCTAACAAAGTCCCAACAAACATGACCCTCCTGTCTGAGGATACCAATTTGTTGATGTACTGATTGCTTTGTGTCAAACAAAAGCCCTTATTGATGAGATAGAAAACTGCAACTTCCTATCCTGCATAATGATGCACTCGACTGCTGTGTTGATTGATTTACATCTTAACGGATCGATGAAGATTCATCGATTATTATCCTCTACTATCCGTTTCAGCCTCTCTTTCATACAGATATTTCCCTTTGTTCGTGATACTTTTGATTTACAGTAGAACTTTGTTTAGGGCGCAGATTGAAAATGTTTTTATGTCTTGTAGGCCAAAGCGAATGAAAAAAAATGAAACAATAATCATGAAAGATCATAGAAATGGTTTGTTTATCTCTGCGAACGAAGTTGGAGAGATAAAATATTTGGTCACGTCTTTCCATCTTTCTGTTTATTTGTCTCCATGATATATCCGAAAGTTCGGATGGATTTCAATGGGATTTTGTGTGAGGCTGGAAAATGGGACAAGGAAGAGGTGGTTAAATTGATTGAAAGATATTTTCCCGTTTTTTCCCGTATATCTATGTATATGCTCGTGTCTATCCACGCGATATTTTCGAAATTTCTCAATAAATTTCTTTTAAATTTTGCGGGAGGGTAGATAATAGGCTACGGGAGAGTGACTGAATTTAGTGGCAGATCAATGCACAATTTCTTTCCCTATGTCGTAATTATATACCTGCAACACATAATATTGCTAAAATTTCATGTTTGTCCACAAGATATCTCTAAAAGTTCTGCATGAATTTCTTTTTAAATTTTGCAGAAGGAGAGACTATTGACTACGGATGAAGTGATTATAGTTTGATTGGATCCATCCATAATCAATTCTAACAATGACGTTGGCTGAGGTATACCCTCTCTTAGTGCTTTCTCTCTCTTTTTTTTTTTTTTTTTTTATCACTTTACTAATATTTTCCTTATAGGAGCTTCCATAAATAATATCAATAAGTGAGAACTGATTTTTTTTTTTGATGGGGAGGAGGGAGACAAAACATTATCAAATTTTGTGGTTCCTGTTTATCAAAACTGATTGGAAGTGGCGGTCTGTTAATACTGTACCTTTTTTAACGATTCATTGATTCATTTGAGGCCACTACAATTAGTGACATTTTTTATCTATTTTTCGATTCTGATTTTTGTTATTTGCTCATTAAAAATAAATGAAGAAAACAAAGAATTGTTGTATGCGCCGTATTTATTCCGCAGGCTGTAATTTGCCGACCCTTTGGTTTAGAGTTAATCGACGTTTATTAATTCTGCTATAGAATCCAAAGCAAGTTTAGAGATTTTCACTTACGAGCTGTCATCTTTTTTAATGAAACCTTCTACTTTTTAACAATGCTGATGAATAGAACATTGTTACAAAGACATTTCAAAGCATGCCTGAATACACTTCCGTTTTTTCAATGCTATTCGGGAACACGTTTCCTACTCAGTCCGTTACGAGCCTCTCACGACACTGGAATAGGGCTTAGACTTTCCTGGTTTGAATTTAGGGTTGCCGTATCCTAGACTGGTTGCCAACTAAGACTGAAGAACCCGGTATGTGATGCGAAAATACGACACCATTTAATTTCTTGAATGCAGGCTTCGCGAAAAAAGATTTGTCAGTGTCATCCACAGACATTATGGAATGTCCCAAACCATACCCTTTAAATAAAACGAATTTGCTTTATAGTTGCTGGCACGCTGCAGCTTTCTCGCTTGAGAGAGTTTTAGTCCTGAAGACCTCTGTCGTCAGAATTTAAACATAGAAAGTTAATTTGTAACAACTAGCTTGTCCATTGTGAATTTTAGAGTGAAACCATCGGCCAGTTCCAGATTCAGATTGGCTGTATAAAGCTTGGAGACTACTCGTCTATAAATTACGCAAGAAAGTCTCCCACATCTTGAAAACGCGTATATCTTTCACATTTTTTGAGGATTCAACTTGAATCCGACACACCATCCGGCCGTTCAGCTTGAGCCAAGCATATAATTGCATTTGAAAGAGAAAAAGGGCTGTAACAGCAATTTTTCTTCACAAATTTTCAAATGGTCTCTAATCACAGTTTTATGGTTAGGGTTATATTAGTCAATTGTGAACAGAGAAATTGTCGGAACTTGTGGAGAAAAAATGTTAACACCCAGACATTAGACAAACATAGTAAAGCGAAATCTAACGCGGAAATCTTTTGAATTGAACGCAGAGAATATAACAACCCGTCAACATATTAGTGGATTTTACAAGTACAAAGTTAACCACTGAGATTAAACAATGTTTTCGTTCGTGTTGAATGAATTATTTTATCACTGAGTGCATTCAAAAAAAAAAATTCTTTTTTTAACTTTTTGAATCTCTCTTCGCTTGTTTATGTTCGCCTAAATTAGGTAAATGAAAAAGAATAAGCTCAGATTTTATTGAGAAAAAAAATCACCCTGGCTTTCGTGTAAGGGCTTCACAAAAGCTCTCCATTTATATCGTACGAACATCCATTATTCCGACAATTTTTTAAAAAATGGCGCATTGTCCACGATTCACGCTTCCCATTTTTGTGTCAACACTGATTATCTACGAACTCGCCATTGTCCTCGAGAATCTTGCCAAATGCCGAGGAAGTTATTTTCCCAACCGTTAACTCCTACTTGTTGCCATGACAATGAAGTGGTGTACTCGGCGATGCAATATCCTGCTGTCAGTCTGTCGCCATCTTTCAGAAATATTCAGCGTTTCCTTTAAAAGCAGTTGATTAAAAACATGTTTAGTGTAGCCCTTTGTGTCCTACACTATTATATTGGTTATTATTTTCAACAGTGCGATCTCCGTGACATTTTTCTCTGATTATTATCGTAAAGTAAACAGAGGAAAAGCAGAGATTCTACTGTAGTAAATGTGATTGTAGTGTTCGACCTATCATTTTTTTCATTTTCATCATCACTGCTTTTATTGACAATAACAACAACAACAACAACAACAATAATAATGCTGCATTGTATATCTGTCTAAAAATCCAATGAGCTTCGGTGGCGTAGCAAGGGTCCTTAACGCTCCCACGGATGACTGCCCGCACTCTTCTCCCTCTTACAATCCTAATAAGCTTGATATATCATCTTCAGTAACATTAGATTTTTCTTCCACAACCACTATGGCGACACTGGCACCGTAACATCGTGGAGCTCATTATTTCGAGTACTTTTACCTGCGATGAAATTATGCAACATAACTATTTCGTCTTATTTATCGCCATTAAAATGAAAGTTTTTTCTTGGATATTTTCGTTTTTCACAACATTTTTCCCCTTTTTTACTTATATTATATCATATTATATTATTGCCCTGATAACTGTGCTCCTTTTGTTTGATATTCCATTTACTTGAGCAATCTATTATAATTCACTTCCAGTTCGCTAGGCCCGTCGAAGCTTCACCAAAGCTTCGTAAAGGCTGGAGAGCATAGATTTTAAATATCAGATATCACAAGATATTACAGCAATTAAAGGTTTATCTTGGATGAGCTTAGGGTAAATGTTATATTATCATTACGTGTTAATGTAAGAGTGATATTATCACAATGCTACCATACAATAGCGATACAAAAGTAATTTTATTCCCAATTCATTGAATGAACCATTGTCAATTATTATTAACTAGTATAGTTCTCTTCAAAGCTGACGGGATTTTTACGTATGGATGAATTATACAAATACATATTTCATTATAAATGTATTCATTGTAAACAAAAAATGCATTGCATGACCAAAATGTCATTAAAACTCATTGAAAACTTTCGAAGATATCGTGTGAACAGTCATGAGCACATACGTAAATGCATAGAACGAAAAGGAAAAATATCTCTCAATCAAGGAAGAAATCCTTGGATCTGTCCCCAAATTCAACCAACTCCATTTCCCACTCTGACATAAAATTCCATTGTCTTTCCGTCTGTCTGCCCACAAAATATCTTCAGTAGTACAAGTACTTTGCTGGATACAAATTAAGGGATCAATCTAGCAGAAATATACGTAATGGGTGTGTGTGATAAAACAACAACAACAAAAAAAACCCCCAACAACAACGCCTCTTCTATACGTAATAATTGAATGTTTAAATTGTCAGCACTCAAGCTCCAGTGCTGCGGCCTGTATGCGTGAAACATACATACGAACCCATACATGGGCAGACTAACTTGAAAACTGAAGAAACCCATGTTGATAGTTTGGGTTGACGGTTTCTAATAACTTATGTTGTACTGCTTTAAGACATATTAGGAGGCTCCTGGTTGACTGTTGTAAGCAAGGATGGCTTATGTGACGGAACATAATTGAAATTGAATGGATGTGCAGGGGAATTATAATCATCGAAGTCATGGTGTAGAAAGGTTGAATCTATTTGCTATCTGACTCCTATTTTAACTACAAGACATTTCCACCTACTTTTTTGAATTTGACGAAGCAGTGAGTTGGGATTTTCTCAGCGGTAGTTCTGCATAACAGCAAGAGGTTGTTGGGCTTCTACAGAGGCTTTATTCATTTTTTTTAATTATACATATAGGAGGTTCAATTCCTGCAGCAGCCTCGTTTTCTTCAATTGTTTTTTCTATTTATGTTGTCTACGGTGAGTGATATATTAACCGTGTAACGGCAGGAGATAATTTCAAATAAGTTTCTAAATCATATAATGCAATTCAAAATTCATTCTATCGGACCAAATATGTCCATTTCTTATTTATTATATATAAATAAAGAAGAAAGAAAGAAAATGCGTCATATCATTCGAAAGGATTCACCGACCTCTCCACAAATCTTAATGCCCACATTTGAACGTTGGGGATCAATTTACAATGTAAGTTTATCCTAAATTAATCCCCATGTTTGTGTCCAGCATCGTTCATGCTTTTTTTAAAATTCGGACCTTTGTAGTGATCATCACTCAACAAAAAGTGAGAGAGGTAACTTATTCATTGATCACCTGTCTTCTAATAATTTAGTTAATCAACCCCAACACGACACGCTGTCAAAAACGTTGGTCACGTGACGCTCTTTATCGAGCGATTATAACCAGACCTTTTCTTGTGAAGTTTTCAACTCGATCTCTAATTATTCCCTGCACTGGTCCTCTGGTAACCCGGTTGAGAATTGCGATCTGAGGCAACTTATGAACGACGTTTCATCATTCATTGCATTTGCCAGCGTCTGCACATAATTACCTCTTCCTACGAAGTTGGAGAGAATGATGTATTTGGTCGTTCCGTTTTTCCGTACGAGATATCTCCAAAAGCATTTCACTAATCTCAATTAAGTTTTGTGGAAGCGTGGACATAGAGGTAAGGAAGAGACAACGGCGCGATTAGATTTGGGGGTAGATCTCTGGACATTCACCTCCTCGTACTTGTTTACTCCATAATATCGCCAAAAGTCTGCCCACAATATCTCCAGAAGTTCTCAATGAATTTCAATTTTGTCTAAGGGTGAGCAATAGGTTACGAGAAAAGTGATTACATTTGGGGGCGAATCAAGAGAAAAGGTATGCGGTCCAAGAGTGCTTTTTAGTTTTATTATTTGGTACTCAGCATTAGTCTTGCTACGAGCTGTTCAGAAGCAGCATGCACCCTTTTCCTCCCTCTGCCCCACATCCAGTCTCTTGTACCGCCCACCACACCCACTCCAGCGACTCAGCGAAACAAACCATCATCACTATATTCGGTGTCAGGAAACGCTAGATTAAATTCACCATATGAATTAGCGGTAATTTTTTCTTCGTTATTATTTGTCATTTCGACTTACGAATAGCTTTTCATCGGAATGCTTTACTTTATTTTCGACAAGAAATTTATTGAATTCGAGTGGAAAAGACACAAGACCACAATTGCACGGCTCGCTGTGGGGATCAAATCTAGAGAAAATTAACTATTACTCTACAAAACAACCTCTCAGCCTGTCGTACACAATGATGTAGTATCAGGTTTAGTGAATTCCCAAACACTTGTTTTCGTGTTTGTACATCCATAGTTTTCAACGTTCTATTGTCTATATTCATGTATTAAAAAAAAAAAAAAAGAAAAAAGCCATCAACATCCTCTTAAAGTGCAAGCGCTTCCATTGGTTTCTATGGTTACAAAGCGACTATATTATTGAATGAATAGAAATCAAATATTCCTATTGGCTGGGCTCACTTGGAACTGTTGTTGTTAGTCTTTCTGCTTATTTATTACACAAAACTACTCAGAGACCCGGATGATTAGTAAACAAGATTCGAACGCGTTTTTGTAAAACCTAGTTAGTTATAGTTTTTCTTTATCATCAATAACTAATCAACATAAAAATAAAAAATAAATAAATCACGGATATACATGTTTCCCCTCGCTATCTGAAAGTAGTGTACACATAAAAGCCTTTCGTGAGCCGAAATGGCAAAAAGCGAAGAAGCAATTGGATTGTATGGAAGTTTTTTTGAGTGTTCCCGTTCTCAAAAAATGGTTAGAATGGTATGGTTTGCCTTTTGTCAAAAGTGGAAGAGACCGTCGTTACGGACAGAGACCCAAGAAAATCACATAGTTCATTATAAAAGTAATGTTTTGGCTACTATTTTCCCCTTTTCTCAATTTTTAGCCTTTTGTTACAACTTGACCCAGACCATTGACAGCAGCGATTGAACGGTGCGAATTGCAAGTAAAAACGAGCTTCCACTGCGCCGTTCACTCACTCATTGCCGTAGGTCAACGGCCCGAGTTAAGTTGTGATAGAAAGAAACCAAGAGTTACGATGGAGGAAAATATTAGTAAAAATTATTAATAATAGTTTACAATACTTTAATAAAAATTTAAATTTTCAATGCGGTTCGTTATAGCGAAGATGGATGGCAGACCTCAACATATCAATTTACCACAAAAATGACAAAATTACTATCGCATATGACGCGGTCAGTTTTCTTAAACCCCAACACCCGCGTTAACAAATAAACATGAATAAAGAAATAGAGCAAAGCCCCTTCAAACATTTGCATTATTTTAAACAGTTGAAGACACTAGGTTTGTAAGTATGAGAGAGAGAGAGAGAGAGAGAGAGAGAGAGAGAGGGGGGGGTAGGTTGTGTTGAAACAATTGTAGTTTCCATCTCCGTGGTATAAAAAACGAATTCTGCCTCATCAAACCACGAAGCCTTCAAAGCAGCGCTAGAATTTCGATGCAGAAGATGCATGTGTTAAGCGAAATGGATAAATCTAGAACAATTTCAAAAGTACAAGAAGGTACAAAGATTTACTCGAGATGTATTCAAACGGAGACAGAGGGGCAATAGAAGAAGGCAGGGTTTCCAGATAGTTGGAGACATTTTTGGCCAAAATACACAAAAAAAATTGGCCAAATGCCAATATTATTTATAAAACATTGCAATACGCAACAGAAAAAAAAATTTGTTCAAAACATTATCGCAACAAAGCTAACTTTTATTTTCTGTACGAATGGCAGAAAGTGAGGCCTAGTTTAGCATTTCAATTAGATTGTTAATAGAATCCATCCCTGCATAACCTCAGAAAATTGACTTTTTCTCAACTGACAAATTTCTCGACGAAACGAAGGTTTTATGGATTGAAAGCTCAATTTTCCCCCTATTTTCCTTAGATAAATGAAAAAATTCCCCAAATCGCCAAAAATGTTAATATGGCCAAACCAAAAAGTTCATAGCCAAATGCTTTTCAAAACCGTCAAATTTGGCCATAAAAAAGGCCAAAATCGCAACTCTGGCAGACGAAAAAACAAGGGGAAACAGACTATGAGATAAGTATAAGAGAATGAGGGGGGGAAAAAGAGAAAAAGGGTGAAAATCTAGTGAAGAAAGAGACATTGAAGCAGTGTGCTTGGTAAGCTGATTTAATCGTGTATTTCGCACGGGTGCTAGTGGTTGGTTTTCTCCGCTTATACCCTCATCTAACTAACGATATTGGTAAGACCCACTTCCTGCTTGCTAGGCCTGTCGAAGGTTCGTTTTGCTTATGGCACCGTGTAGTCCCTAATGATCACCCATCTGGGTACTGGCTAGGCTCGAGGTTTCTCAACTTCGGTGATCTAACGTAACTTAGCTGAGAATTATCGTGGCATTCCAAATGTCTTTGGTATGACTACAGAGGATTGAAACATGGCCAACCGAATCAGAGGCGACTACTCTACAACTGAGCCACGGTAATAGGTCCTAGCTAAGAAAAAAATATCAGGATTTCGAATACTTACTTTCAGTACTTGATACAACACGGTCTTCCTAAACATAAAGACTTGTATCGCAGCTGAAATATTTTTTACCATAGGTCGAATGCTGATTTTCAAGACCGACAAGCTCTCCTCACTTGAAAGATTAGCTCAGCACTATTTTCTTAACCCTGTTCCCTTCAATTTGATCATGTGCCGTACTAAGTAAGGCTTCACAGATATCAAGATACAATAGCTTTCGATTAATGTGATTAATATTCACCATTGAATCAAATGCACTGACTAAGGTTTTGAAAAGTAAAATTTTTTGTGTATAATAAATGCCTTTTCATCATTAGGCTATGGACAATGGGATTGATGCATAAATGTTGACCGAAAGTAAAATTAAGACCCCCCCCCCCGGCATTGTTGAACAGCACTTTTACCATTTTCTTCCGCCATCTTTCAGACAACTTCCTAATTCGATCCCCGAAGAACATCCTTTCTCAGCATATAACCAACTGCTTTTTTGCTTTAAGCCATTTCTATAAAGACCGGTTGAGCTGATGAACACCAATAACGGATTAAGGCATGAAATAAAGAGATAGAAATAAACGAACGGATTGAAATAATGAAGAAAGAAGCCTGCTGGGTGGGCGAGATAGTTGCGTGTTATCAATGACGGAGTTCAAGCCTAAGTAAAGCACGCAGACCTTCCATTCTTGAGAGATTGGTGCAATACAATCTTTCTAACCTCATTTGGTCTAATACAGGATTATGCTCTGAAAATAAGCGAGAGGAAGGAAATGCATGAGAGAGAGAAAGAGAAGTTGATTTTCATTACGTTTAGCTACGTAACCTTTAACCGTGTCCATTTAAGAAAGAAAGGGAGGGAGAACGAAAAAGATAGAAATGCACAACGAACGAAAAGGAATTTGAAGAGAAAGAAAGGAAGGAACAAAAGGATCAGATAAAAAGAAGAAATATGAAGAGAGAAAGAAAAAATATATATATGGAATGCGAGAACAAGAGAAACGTTGAATAAAGGTAAAGGAAAGTACCAAAAAAAGCAGACGTTGATGTTGTTAAGGAAAGATTAACAAGCGGTAAAAGTCAAGATGTAGAGGCCAAGAGTAGCAGCCAATGACGACATACATGCATTTGCTTTTAGAAATGCAAATACAACAATAGCAATGCATCCACCACCGACTGCTGCAACCAAGATCACAGCAGCAGCCCCAACTGCCAACTGCTGGTCGTTGCCCGAACCTGCTACCACTGCCTCAGCTGCTGATGGTGACGTTGGGGGATGGGGGTGACTGATACCGTTACTGCTATTTTATTAACCAGATTCACATCTGTTGGATTTTTGTCTCAACTCTTTGTTAGCTAAACAAACTATGCATGTCTTCCAGATGTCATTGGAAGCTCCAAGAGGCTCAATTAGAGTCTAGGATTCGAACCGACATTGAAACTAATAAGTGAGGTTTGAAAATAAAAAAAGATTCTTTTCATTAGAGAGCATTGTCAACCATTTTCTTTCATCTTAAATTTATTGTTGCTCTTTATCGCAACTCACTCAGACAGCCAGTAAGTAAATAGTGCAGATCGGAAATGAAGAATAAAGAAGCTCTAGGCGAGACTCAAACTTGCATCTCTTTCACTTCAGGAAGCTGCCCATATAGAGCACTGCTCTATAAACTGAGCTATGAGATCTTTCATTGCTGGCAGACCCGAAACTCATCCTCCCTTGATCGTTCAACGATACATCTATTATTCTTTTCATGTACACAATTTATAGTAATAGTAATATTTTGATTCAATTTTGGTCATATGACGCATTGTGAATCAATTTTCAACTAATATTTTTTTCATTGCAACTTACTCCGAAGGTCAGTCAAAGACAAGTAAGACACCAACGAGGATTGGAAATATAGAATAAGCCCTAATCAAGACCCTCCTACCTGGGGGAGCTGCCTATCCACTGCTCAACTAACAGAGGCATTAAAGCTATTGAAACTGGCAGATCAGAGTGATCTTGATTCAGTCACCTACTGACCCTCCAACTACGACAGGAGGTACTTAGTTGCCGTGTTCGAAATATCAAGGTAGTTTGGGGCGGCGCAAAATAAGCAGAACTGTCAACAATGGACCCTTCCAAATAAGTTACAGACAGAGAAACAATCTAAAAAATCGTCCGTAACTTCAAGTGGAAGGGCTCATTGTAACTGAGAAACTTCCATCATTCGCAGTGGAACCATAGCACTGCAATGGCCGAAATTTCAGTAATCTTCAGTTAATAAATTTTTTTTTTGGGGGGGGGGGTGATTTGTCGTTTCAAGATCTGTGACAGTCTCCTTACAATTTCTAATGTTGGAGATCCATTAGTTCGCAGTAGCTACTATTCCCAATTCACCTCGCCGTATACACCGACGTGTCCATCATAATCATTGTTGCTTTTGTCAACATGTCTAAGTAAATTAACAGCATTCTAGTGATATCCTTTTTTTTTCTTCTCTCCAAGCTCAGGACGTTAAGTTTTTTCGATACCAGTCAGCATCTATCTTAGCTTCTCTGTCTGTGGTTTAAGAATCTTCCTGGCAGCCTTTTTGATTGGGGCTGTTAAGTCCTAGAGTGACACTTGATAGTTGCGACATTTGTTTATTACGAACCACGTTGATCTTTCAACTCGGGGCCTAAAACGGCCGTGAATGTTCGCGGTCAACGGCTGTCGAGAAGATAAATCCAGGTCGTTGCAAAAATCTCATTTAGATTGTTATGTTTACCTAAAATCATACCTGAAGTGACCACGATAGTAGAGTTTACCTCAGGGAAATGACCGTCCTACAGTAACTAGACATCCGTGTGGATAAGACTTCTTGCTAGCCGTCGCTCGACCCCCAGCAGACGTTGTATAGGTATAGTTGTACCTTTTTATGGTTGAACACAGGAGGACAAGTTATATATATATATATATATATATATATATAATATAAATAAAAAAGATAGTGAATTTCAAGCGAAGTACCACGACAAGATACCAAGGATTGATAATTTAGTAGACTTTAATAGCAGGGTCATCACGGCAATTTCTTCAAGAGTGAATGAAGTTCGTAGCTTAGAAACATTTAGCAGTGTAAGATCTTTTGTTGCCAGGAAGGAAAAGATATTTCGACGACTTTTTCATCTCACTTCACGTATTGGTAATGGAATACACCCATTATTTAATGGACACGGTGATTCCCAAAGGCAAGCAGAGTATTTCCCAGTGTCGAGGTCGTTGGAAATTGAAAACTTACTCCATAAAATATCATGAACTTCACAATTAAGACTTAGCATGAGGAAATTACTAAATTTCCATGGAGGTAAAAAGTGAATAGTGCCCATATGCGGGCTACGGCTTCACATCAATGCTAACTCAGGTGTTTTACACCAATCAGTCAAGCCCGCACTATTACCCAACTGAGAGATGGATTCCTACCCCTCACCCAAAGAGCATTAGTATAAAGTGAACATGGTGCATAGGCTTGACAAACCTACTCTCCAAGCTTTCATCGTCATGGCCGATCCACACCTAAATTTTCATAATTTGTCCAAGAGCATTAGAAGTCTTATTGATAGTCTTTGATTGCATCAAGATAAATGAATTCCCAATTACCAGTGTACTAAGATGGCATTCAATCTTTACTTTTTGGCTTTGTGCTATGCATCATATACAAAGTTTAAGGTAGACATCACTCAAAAATATGTAGTAGAAAATAGACAGCCTCGAATTGACAAGGGCAGATGAACATTCAATGTATTAACATTATTGACAGCAATTGTCTGGTAATATTAAATTCAAATAAATATTATCTGGGTTAATAAATGTCTGAAATGAGGGTTTGTCTCAAATGTGGATCTAATTTGAACAGGTAGTTAATAACTATCAAGAGGAGGTTTTTGCCTTTTATAATCCATATTCTTGATAAAAAACTAACCTGATTTTAGTAATGTGGATTTCACAAAGGACCAACAAAAGTAGAGATCTTAGCGTTAAATCAATTTGTTCTATACAAAATTCAGTTAGATACCTGGAAAATAACTAAGAGAATCCATAATTCTTAATACAATGAAGTTTTAGAAGTTTCAAGGTTTCATTTAAGAAAAGCACAGAGTTAGAATAGTTTGAGGAATCCATTGTTTCAAATAGGGGGGTACCCCCACCATCTGCAAATTCTTACCCGAATCAAGCATTATGGACAGAAAACCTAGGAGAAAAAAAAAACAAACAAAGTATACAAGTAGAGTAACTCAGCATGAATTGGTATCAGACCATCACTAACAATGGCCAGCAAGATCAGCTTGCCAATGATTGCTATAAAACTGTCCTAATCTGTTTTCATTAAGATGATTCACTTAATCCTAGTGGAGGAAAAAATATTCAGATATTTGGATTGAAATGTTTTTCCTTCAAGAAAATACCAAATTCCTCAACTGGGAATAGTTTGAAATGGTGTGAGCAGTATTTTTTCAGCAAAATTTACCCAACCCCCATTGTTACAACCAAGAAAATCGCTGTTCATTATCACTGGCAGGCTCATAGGGTTTTAACCAAACTTACCATTTCTTCTTTTACTTTACATCCTGAAAGCCCAAAATCCAGGAGAAAAATAAGACACTGGAAATAAAAAGAGATCGTTCAGCTTGATGCCTACCTATAAAAAAGGTAACACAGTAAGACCACTGGAAATTAAAAGCATCAGAATTCTGACACTATAAGACTCAAGAGTGGGGGGACCAAAACGATAAGGGGAAAACTTAGTTTGATCAATATTCCGATGTTAAAATTAGGGTGCATCACATTTTAGTGCTTAGAAATTAGTAATACCCACCTCATATGATGGTTTATTTAGAAGAAGAAAAAAAAAGTGTCATATACCATGTACAAAGAACTATAAAAAAAAAGTCCACATGGGTATTTGGAGGAGTACAGCTTACTCATCCAAGTCCCATGTGTGTCCATATCGAACCTGGGTCATAAAACTGGCACATGGGATGCACTGCAATATTCGCTTTCTTCTTTTCTAACAAAAACAAATCAATCAGTCATATACACAGTATCATATAAGCCACATATCAAATGGAGCAAATTGAGAACTGTCAGTCACGTATTAAATCTGATAACTAACACTTCAAAGCAACCAAGTTTCATGAAGAATGTCTTTGATTGTCTAAAGAAACTAGAAGGAAAAAAAAAAAAATAAAAAAAATTCAAGGCGATTTTACTTTCTGTACTTCTATATAATTTGAAATTTCTATACAGTTTGACTTTCTGGATTAAATCAGACTCAAAATATGAACCGAAATCTGTGTCAGCTGAGAATTTATAAAACTTTACAAATCAAAAAATTAGACTCAAAACAAATAGCCGTTTTCGGAATTTTTGATAAGACAAGCTAATAAAATTTAATCTAAATTCTCTCAACTTCTATAACATTGATAGAGCTTTCACTAACATTCAGGTGTAAATGTTTTATTATAGATAAGTGAATCAATTTAGAGGTTAACTTGAGAGAAACTTGGAGCAATTTTGTTATCAGCAATGCCTTTGTGGGTGAATGGATGAATTTCAAGTGCTACAAGTCAATTGATCTTTTTAAGACCAAGATCTTAAAACAAAATTCAAATCAGGTTTCACATAAAAATGTTTTAAAGGTTAAATTCTCATAAATTCAAATAGATCAGCAACCTGCTTACTGTCCCGCTTTTATGAACCTGTGAACTAGAATTTGTTAAAAACTAAAACCAAGTTATTATGGTTCATATTTAAACTTTCATTTCAATGAAACTTGGAACAGCTAAGATTTCCTTTTCAAGGTTCAAAGATAGAATTCATCTTTATAAGGGAAACTCGAGACAATACAAGTCACAGCAACTCTTCATTCAGGATGAGAAGACATTAGTTGGAATAAACAGTTTCGTTTCAAGAAGTCTAAAAATCGGCCATCACCTATGTGCTGGCATTTTCAATCTGAATATCATACACTGATATGACTCCTGTCCTCCTTTTAGTTGTGATAGTCACAAGGCTGGGAGGGTACAGCACCCAAAACACTGATCGTAATAACCAAAATGAAGACACTAGTCAGAGTAAATCAGTATATTACTCAACCTAAATAGGGAAAGAAAAAAAATACAGCCCATATATATATATATATATATATATATATATATATATATATATATATATATATATATATATATATGGGAAGCATGTAAATTTTTAAAAAAAAAAAAGGTTTGGTGGGAAATTTTGATTTCTTTCCAACTGCTTGAAAAATTCTTTTGATGATCTAAATCTTTTTGAAACAAAATGTAAAATTTTTGTAAGTATAAAAAAAATACTAATGTATCCGTATACTTTCACCTTTCCCCTCTATTGAGGTCTTGGGGAATAAACATTTGTTTTCCAATATCGATCCCAGAAACACACTTCATCCATATGAGAACATAATACAAAAAATGCTCAGATGCTAACATACTGGGAAAGGATAGTTTGATGAAATGCTCATAATTCTTCATTTCAGAAAATAATGTGACGATTTTTCTTTTTCTAAAGCTGCTAATCAAAGCCCGATGTAGAGAATCCAGAATCAATTGAGGAAAAATTTCATCAATCATAGAAATTTTTGCTGACCTTCAGCATGGATTTTAGTTTACAAAGTTCCGCAAAATTTGCTTGTAGGATGCATGTTTACAAAGCAGAAGTATTTGGCTTCAAAGATCCATTAACAATATGGCAGCATTTGAGCATTGCTTCAAGTTTCAAAATGTGGAAGTACAAAGAAAAAAAAAAAAAAAAAAAAAAAAAAAAAAAGTTTTTCCACAACCAAGCCAATAACTTGTGCTTAAAAATGATCTCTAGAAAATAGCATGAACAAGAGAAAAAGAGTGAATCGTGCAATCTGACAAGTCACAATGCCAATTGTTTGCATATATTTATTCTCTTATCACTTTCATGCTGATTGTTAACTTAACTGAAAATATTCTTCAACATAATGAGGGAATTGTTGTGGTCATATCTTGTTTGTTAATGCATTTGAGATGATGGCAGCTGGATGAAGGAAAAGAGGAAGAGAATATGGTGTTGCTCGACAGAATCAGTCGGGCCTAATAGACTGACTGATTAGAGAGGAGAAAAGGTAACCACCACATAATCAGACATGGTGACCATTAGTGAACAGAAAGAGAGATGAACAGTAAGGAAGAAAAACAACATGGAAGCAGAATTTGAGTCAGGGAGAAACGGTAACAAATGTGGAGCAAAAAACTGAATGCCTTTTACCTAAGAGTGGATTTTTCAAAGGTACAATGACACCCCCCCCAAATCTCCACACCTGCAGGATCATATAAAAAAATGCATAGGATAGAAATAAGAGTGGATAGAAAAAAGGCAGAGAGAAAGAAATGGTTTTGCGTTTAGAAGCTTTTTGGTCAAATGGTGCACTTGTTTAGACAACCATTTTTCTTTTTATCACAGCACCTCATTCAAATTCCATTCCCATGAATTTTAGAACTTGCATCTTAATTTCTTCTCAATTTAATGATGGATTGTCTTCGGACAGACAAACCATACTTCTATTAGTCAAACAAATTTTCATTTTAAAATTTTTTTTAGTTTTTTTTTTTTTTTTAATAACCTTTATTGAATCTTCTCTTCCAAATCCAGCAGTCAAATGCCAATAGCAATCGGACCTTATCACTTTACAACAATAAGTTATGTCTTGGGGATTGGGGGCAGTGATGGCATTTCCATATTAATTATCAATATTTACATATGGTAATAATTCTATTCTGCTCCCTTCAAGCGATTCTGCAGACATAGTCTGAGTCCAATCCCGCCACATCCCCAATGAGTCCCTCATACCATTCACACCTGACCATTGTTCCGAGTGCAATCGATCAATATCCCCATCACCAACAGGCTGGGTACGCTCAGGCACCTCGTAATCGTCTTCATCCCAGTTAATCTGGTCGAGGTTCAGAGGTGGAAGCGAGTTGTAAAGATCCAGCAACGATTGCTGAGTGGCCGACATTGGTGCTAGTTCATGGGCTGCAGACATTGTCGGGCCATCAGGAAGGTTGCAGTCCAGTTGCAACCTACACGGGTCCATTTCTATGGACAACGGAGATTCTGATTCTTCTTTAATGTCATTGGGCCTTACAGAAGTCTGCAGAAACTTTTGCACTAATTCAGTTTTGGCCTGACTTAGCATGTTGTGAGGCTGCCGAGAGTCACGTTTATTTGATTTCAAGTGGATGTCCGAGGGCAGAATATTGTTAGAGGATTCTCTTTTTATTTGATTAGCTCGAATTTTTTCAATGACATCTCCTTTTAAAGGGGAACTACTGCCCCCTGATTTGGCTTGCAACTCTGCTATCAATTGGGCTGTCGTCTTTACTTTAGAAGTCTTTGCTTTGTCTTGCTTTACAGACAAGTTGCGTTTATTAGCAGAGTTCTTGAAGGAGTCATTACTGTCACCACTGACATACATAAAACAATTGTCCATCACAGACTTGGATTTGGCGAGAACTTCATTTGGTTTTTTCTTCTCAGAAGACTCTAAATTAGGGCACATGCCATATAAAATGCCATTAACTGTCTTTTCTTTAGAATGTAAATCTTTAGCAACATATTTTTCTGGGGGAGGTACACGCTTTGCTGGTGGGCCTCCCCCCGGGTCGTTCAAAGTTCGCTTTTTAGATAAATTGCCTTTCACAGCATTTTTTTGATCATTGACTACGCCAGCATTGATGCGATCCTTGGAATGATTCGAAATTGGGGAACATTTCCCTAAATGTAATGAACCAACTTTTGATAATGAAGTTTTTTCTTTCGACACACAATTCCGATCACAACCTGCCGGACTGCAGGGTTCATTTTTCTGGTAGCTATTTTCACAACGGCCTTCATTGGAGGCACTGTTCCCAAAGGGAGGGTTTGGACAAATTCCTTTTGATGTTGGAGTTGAAGACAATGACATGTTAGGACTATGTTCTTTAGGAGTTGAAGATGATGGTGTGCCAACTCTCCGAGGGCACATGGTTTTGGGGGCAATATTAGACCCCTTTGGGGTTGAAGTCAAAGGGCCAACCCTCAATGGGCAGACCGAATTGGGAGAAATATTTGACCTTTGGATACCATTAGGATCAACTTTGGGAGACACAGGATGCAATCCTGGAGTCCCTGGTGTTGCGTTCACACGCAAACATGGAGAATGTATTTTGTTGGACACAGATATTCTACGTGGACTAGATTTAGACAGGGCAGGTGAGCAACAAAATGAAGCTGGGCTAACCGGCTGTGAGCCGGCCCCACTATACACTGTCATCATGCCCGGGCTCATTGAATTAGTATTTATCCGTTCTCCATTGACACTGTTGTTGTCCGATGGAGAGATGAGCTTCTGCCAGCTGCGCACCAGTTTCTTGGCCCGCCGTGCCAAATCATCATTTGTCGTCTTTTTACGGAGATCATTAACCAATTTTCCAATTCTTGTTTGCTAAAAAAAACAAAACAAACAAACAAAAAACGAAAATCAATAAATAGTCAGAAATCTAAAAAATTTTTTAAAGTCTTTTTCATTTGCTAGGTAAAAGATACAGGGTTTCCACCAAATATACTAGAAATACAGAATTATAGAAATCAGAATACACAAGGTTTTGTTTTAATGTATCTAAATCAGAACTTTCCAAACTGTCACCAATAAGTCTTAAGAAATAATATATTGTACATCTTTCAAAAGATTTTTCTTCAAGTCAAATCAATTGAGCTACTTGGAAAACATATTGGCTTGGCTAACAAAACAAGTAATGTGTCACAAAGAATCTTATCTGTCAAAAGCCTGCCTCCAAAGCAATATGTTTGGAAAAACTCCAATCTAAATATTCAAGCAATGAATATAGATGAAAAAATATTCTTTCTCCAGAATATATTTGCCAAGAAAGAATTCTTGCTGACAGTTTATTTCAGATTTTGATGGGGCATATCAACTGACAAAACTTTATATTCACAAGTCATCAAGCTTTAATTACTAAATGAAAACCATATAAAATAAAGTATTAAAGAAAGTAAATTTGTCTAACATGATAGATAACCTCGTATTTCTTACGAATTTGAAATGTATTTCAAGTGATTAAAGAATTCCAAATGAGGAATTGCTCATAGGAAAATACTCAACGTTTTTAATATGTAAGTTAACTCGTAAAAAGAGGTGGGGAGCATTCAAACCGTTTCATTCGAATAACTGAAGTGCAGCAAGATAGGGTAAAGATTTAGAGTATTAATTCTCAAAGTGATGCTGAAAATAAGATTGCCATGATAGAGTCAAGGATACACAAGCACAAGAGTTGATTTAAGCAATAATGGGGGAAAAAAAAAAGAAGAAAAAGCTTCACACTAATGCAATTTCATAATCAATTCTAATATCCAATAAATTTTAAAATCATTTCTTTGATGAAAAAAAAAAAAACAAAAAAAAAAACAAAAAAAAAAAAAAACAAAAAAAACAAGTTTTGTACAAGTTGATTCAAAACAGAAATGTTTAATGTTATCTTTATTTGCCTACTTCAAGTTCTTATTTTGAAAAATAAATTCAAGTTCAATCTCAGAGTTTTATAATACTGTTAATAACTGATACTTTACCTCAAGCGCCTCCCTTGTAATGGGGTAACTTTCCAAGGTGGCAATAACCTCCAGGACAGCGGGTATGTCCGATACCTGCCAGAAAAAGAATTCATAGAATATAGAATTTGAACAAAAGGCACAAGAGATTCACACTAGAGACTGATTTTATGTAACAACAGGAATCGCTTCCTAAGTTTCTTTATTCAACCCTTCATGAGGATAGAATGAGACACTAAAAAAGAGTTTCATGTGGGGGCCCTACATACATATGTGGGCAGGAACAAAAATTGCCCAACTCCCAAGCAACTGGTTCTCCAAGACAAGGCATTTACCTTTTTTTTTTTTGAGACCACAAGATGAATCCTGGGTCAGGTAATTTCTCTATAAGCCAGACAAATTGTAAGTTTACAAGCAAAAGGGTTGAAGAGTTAGAGAATACTACTTGTTTATATAAAAAACAAACAATTCAATTATTCATATACTTATTCTTGTTAAAACTTCATATTGGTGTTTCAAGTTGGGGAATAGGTTTCTGGTAGAATGATATTGGAGATTGTTTTATCAATTGATTATCCACATGTGTACTATCATTCCATACAATCTACATCCACCGAAGTAATACAAATAATACAAAACCAATGTCTTTGTTAGAAAGAGCATTTCCAACCAACATCTCCCAAAAATGCTTAATTTGGACCAGAATAGGATAAAGCATAAAGAAGGATGTGCCGAGTAAATGGTCAACAGCAAGAAGAATGGAATTGGCAAACCGATTTCTTACTCAGAACAAGAATCTGTGCTCACTTTGCACCGAAGCCTCCCATCGACTACAGGTAAATAAATAGTAGGAAGAACTGGACCTTCAAGCCTTACTTCAGCTATGAGTGATTAGAAAAGGAAAACTGGACTCTTCAAGAGTGACAACGGATCCCAAATCTGTCTCAAGATGGAGATGGTTCATGAGATCACACCAGCCCTGATGAAATTTGATGACTTAATGACCCTGCTCTGTTTTATGGGTCAAAGTAAAATGATTGCAGCTGAATTTATGTAAAGACTTCACAATTACAAAAACAGACTATGAAAATGACTTATCCTGATTTTTTCTCAATGAGAATACAAAAGTATCAATTCTCATCACAAGTTCAGTATCAGGCTGAGTGAAAAAGTTCTACACTAGGCAATGCTGAAATTAATTGCTGTACACGCACACAAAGAACTTTAAGATTAATTGGGGAGGGGGATCAATACTACAAGGTGCTCAAATCAAATCTGCAAATATGGAAGTTATTTCTAGTCTAAGAAATTACTCTATAAAGGAATAAATAAACACCCTCTGAAGATTGCATAAATCCTCATTTATCTTGTTAGCTGCCAGAACAGATCACCAATTATTCAAAGAGCAGCAAAGTTTTAAAAATTTCATAAGTCACAATGAATACAAATAGACATTTCTAGATAAGGAAAATAATCTCAGTGATAATAGATTCAAAGTATTGAGCAAAGGCTAACAGCTAAAATTAGAATTTTCATTGCCAGAATGAAAAACATTTCTACAACCAGGTTTACTATGAACAAATACAATTAAAAAGCAATTCCTTTGGGACAATAAAAACAAAACAAACCCAATTACAGAATGAAAGCAAAACCATTTTATAACAAGAATTATAGCAAAGGTGCAATAAAATTACCCAAGAAAAAAAAGTTCAGACTGATCATTACATTAGAAACCCTATGCTTGATAAGAGCAAGCACTGAAGATAGAATCTACCAGAACAGAATCAGAGTCAGAACAAGTGGACTTGGTGAGTTGGAGGTAACTGAGATGTTTTACAAATTCTATTTCGAAAAATTATCTGATTATTTTCTTGCATATCGAAAATTTCCTCAATTAAAGATAAAATAAATAAATCAGACCAAACAAAATAACTTAGTTATGAGGAAGTGCGAATTGTCTTTAGGAAAACAGAATTGCCATTAATAGACCTGATTGAATCAACCTTAAAGGAGGGTATCCCCATTTCATTAAGGCATCCTCTATCACAAAATATGAAAGACTTCAATGGAAATTAATTATCTATTTCTAGCAAATCTACCAATTACTGAGCTTAAGACTAATGCTTTCTGAAAATCTCTTCCTATCATTAAGGAAGCACTTGAAAACATGTTAGTTCTCTTTAGACCAGTCTTTCCAATATTTTGGGTGGAGGAAAACATGTTTCATTTTGTATAATGACATCAATCCAAACTACAACAGTGAGGGTCATAGTCAGTCTCCATGCCATTTTGTAGTACTTTTTGACAAAATCCTCACTACAATAATACAGGAAAATCATAAGTCTCTGTAGACAAAATATTGTATACTTTTAAATAAGTAATTCACCTGTCAAATCTATATTGTGTGCTAATTGCTACTTTTGATTTTAGTTGTGATTTTGTAGTAGGGAAAAATTTGCCAATAGACTTCAATAAACCATTATGTTTAGATAGAATATATTTTTCAAATGTAACATACTGATTGATCTGTAATGTTTGCAAAAGATGTAGAAGCATGAGTTTCAAAGCTTTATATGAACAGGTTTTTTGCATTGGGATAAGTGGAAACATTCAAGGACATGAAGTATCAATTGGGGGGGAAAAAAAAAAAAAAAAAAAAAGGAAAAAATGATTACTTGGGATTTTCTTATCCCACTTACCTTCCCTTAGGTATACAAATTGTATCTATAGCAATCATGCCTACATACTTATTTTTTCTATGCAAGTACTGGTACCCATGACAAAAGAAACCTTTGTCTCCTTCAAAAAAAAAAAAAAAAATTTATTGAAAACTGTCAGTTTGCACGATTCTAGGAGGGTGTGGCAAAAACAATGCAACACAAAAGTTACAAAAACCAAATATTGATGAGTGTATTAAGCCGTCTAAAATAACTACAGCTCAATGTCATTGTAATCAGTAAGAGGCAAAGACATGAACAAACATAATCCTTGATTGAAAAGGAGTTTAGATAACTAAAAATGATTCTTAAGGTTAGGCAATCAAGTTACAAATTGGGATTCTAACAAAAATTGAGAAAAAGCAACCATAAGTAGGTATTTATACATCTCCCTACAAAGGTGGAATGTGAGTTCAAAGAAGGACCCAACACACATGTACACATAAGAACCAAGATTTCCCAGTCTTGGAAACAATTTCACTAAGGATTTAGTGCAATGAGGTGGTGCACCCTAAGGGTAATTGCACTCCCAACACTGCTTTGTATTTCATTTTTGTTGGCAACTGGACAATTCATGGGTTGGGAAAGCCACCAGAGGTATGTGTGAATAAATATAGACCTATCACATGAAAAAAAAAAAATCATAATCCATTTCCTTCCTGAACCTGAGTTCAGAATTTTATAATTTTCAACTTAACACCTTCAATAATCCCCAGTCATAATTTGATAAATTTTAGAACTAAGAATACACGCATCTTCAAGATTGATGTAACTGTTTTTCATAACAAAAAGCCTCTCATCTCCAATTTTTTTTAGTTTTTCAAGTTACAATTATACAGAAAGAGTTCTCATGATATTCCTCAACCACAAAATACTTGTCAAAGCACTGAAGGAGAAATGTATCAAAAGTTTCATAATACTCTCCAGTGAAACTACATTGGAAACTGACAGAATCAAACAAAGTACAGGGTTAATTGAAAGTATTTATAATCATGGGAGAAAAAAAAAAAAAAAAAAAAAAAAAAAATACAACTACTTGAAAATGATAATTGCAATTCCATGAATGTAGAGAGAGCAAAGTCAATACTTCTAAGTAGAGGAAAGTAAGGGTTATTATCTGACATTACTCAACTAATGTGCAGGGTATAACAAGAACAGATCAGCCTTGAGACATAAACCAGTCACATTCCCAATACAAGCATTACTTATACACACACACAATATAGAAAGTATATTAAAAAAAAAAAGGTATATGGGGCATAATGCTTCTAATTAGTGCAAAGAATGGAACTATATTGTGTGGATCAGAAACAAAGGAGTTGGTACAGACAAATGATCTCTACAGGCTACAGACACCTGGAGAAGAAATTAAGCTAAAAACTGGTAAGAAGAGTCCTTTCATGTTTTTCAAGATTACTCGATAGAATTTTCAACAGACTACATCGTAAAATACCACTAATACAAAAAGAGTTGATAGAATGAAAACTTCATTTGTGAGAGATTTAAACAATCTTGGTCAGTTGAATGACTAAAGCAACCATCTACACAAGATGAGAAATGCCTAAAAAGCTTTCCAAATGTCCATGTAGATGAAGATATTCAAATTCAAAAAATAAATTCCAGACAAATTGTGGGACCCCCCCCCCCCAGGACATTTTTGTAATAGGCTTGACTTCACAAAACAATTTAAGCACTGAGTTTCAATTTCTTCTGTGGGTAAATTCCAAGTACAGAAAGGCCATTCAAATATTGATGAAAAAAAAAAAGGTTCTCTTAATGGATAGTATTACCAAGGAAGGAACAAGATTCAAAATGCAGGGATTACAAATAAGCAAAAGTATGCAGGAAACTTGACGGCTAGTTTGAAATTATGAAGGCCTAACTTTACACCTATTTATAGAAAATGGTTCTATCTTCATATAACTGATCCCAAATGATAAAGGTATTTTTATAGCTACCCCCAAAATATCCCAAGTATACCATATATAGAGATTACAAAGACATTTTAGAATGAATAAGTGATTTTTTTTTTAAATTGTGGCTCATGAATCCCAACTATAACATGCAAAGCTCATACTCAGTACTCTAATTCTAATATACAATAAATCATTGACATGTTTACAGATTTACCGATACTAGTTCTTGAGAAGGTTAAACCTTTCATTTAGATGAAAGAGGGAAAAGTGAATCAAGTGATTAAACAGTACGATCCAAACAGATTAGGGAGTGTTACTGAGGCTTATTAACTTCATTAACATTAAAATGATGAAGCCCTAAATGCCTTAGTCTTTCAAACAACATACTTGCTGCAAACTTTTGATAAGGGTGCGTGCCTTAGCATATCAATCAGGTTTAATGAGATGACATTTATCCGTAACTGATCAGTAAGAAGTGTTCTTGATGTGATAGAAACAAAAGCATTCAAATGGGACCAATTGAAATGGTGATATGAAGAAAATATTAGTACAAAAAATAACGAAGAGGAGAATTTTATGAGGGGCTATTTGACCCCCAAAACAGTTGGGAGAATGGGGAGAAATGTTTTATTGTAAGCCATAATTTATAATAACTGGAAAAGACAGGAATCAATCCATTTTGATAGAGAGTTTAAGATGATGTTCTCATAAATGCTATCATTCCCAAATGCTTTATCAAGAGTTCACAAGGATCAGACTTCCACAGGAATTTTTTGATCAGTGTGGGTTTGATGCAGTACAGATCAGGTAGTGCAAATGTAACGAAGCTGCAGAATTTTTTCCCCCTTCATACAAAGCTTTGAACAGAGTAGAAAATTTTGGAATGAATTAACCACACTTATGTTATACTTCAAAAGGCTGTTATGTTACCAGTGAATAGCAGGCAACAGGTCTTCTGCAAACTGAGGAAGAATGATAGCTTGGAACATGTTGAAAGGCATCGCTTCAACCCCCTTACTAGTTTGGCTTTTCTCAAAGACAAATATACTAACGAAATTAGATTAAAATGCATACTAAAGTGCACGTGCACAAACTGAAATGAAATCATCGAGTAATATGAACACTTGAAAACACTGTTGGCCATATAAAATGAAGGAAGAGGGGCACAAATTCTTACACAATTTCTTCCATTATTTCAACTTGTCCAGGTTCAATCTCAGATGCTCAATTTTTTTTCGGTAAAAAATTGTTCAAGTTAAAAAATCAAATTCTCATTAGAATGGACATAAAGGGATTCAATGTGCAAAACGAGCAAATCTGTTCAAAGATGAGGTATTCGACTGTTGGTTTACTTTAGAGGCAGGGATTTCAGTGTGGAGTAAAATATTCAACTATTCTTACAGAATTGGCAAAAATGTAACAAATCAAAATTGAGATATGTAAAACGTCAACACATTAAAATGAACATTTAAAAGTAACCTTTCATTTATTACGATCTCATGATTAAGAAATAAAAAAAAATGTTAATGTAAATACCACAGCAATCTTATTTTCCCATAGTTTTTCAAGAAAACTTCATTTTCACAAAATAGAAATAATTGTGACCTTTGGTGAATAACAAAATTAGTACAACACTTACTATTGCAGCTAGGACAGTGTAGAGCTGAATAAAAAACAGTTGATTAGACGAGTTTGGACAATATTTCATGCTGATTATCAAATATCAAACCAAGCCTTAAGGGAAATTACATTGTACTAAAAGTGTTTCAGTAGAATTCCAAGAGTTTGACAACACGTGCTAGATTAATAAAAAATATCAATGAAGATATTGTAGAAGAAAAAAAGAAAAGAAAAGTTCAATCGTATGAAGAAAAAACCTTATGCTTATATCTGATGAACTGGTTTCAAAATTCAGAATGCCATCGGGATTGATTTTTTCGGGGGAAAATCAAGTCGAAATTATTGAAGCTTAAAAATCGCGTTTTAGAAGTACATTTGATAATTTCAATTAAGAATAAAATCTTAATAAAACTGGAAGAATGCTTTTATTAGAACAATAAGAGTGGATCAAATTTTGACTTATTCCATTTATTTTGAAAAATATCGTTCAATTCTACATCAAGTCTCTATATTAACAGCTGGAAAAAGCTGAGAGAATATATATATATGTATATATATCCCCAGTCAACGAGTTCAATATAAAAGGCTGTGTCGCTATGAGCAAACATTAAAATATATTTAAAATATTAAACACGGTCTAATTATCATAGATAACATTATGGAATAACATAGTAGCAGTGTAGTAACAAAAACCTAACAGTAACACACTCGACCATTATGGACATATAAGGTCTAGACAAATTTAGTACGAGATTTTCTGTTATAATAAGTTAGTAGCTAACATATAAACTGCACGATAAGACGATTCAATAAAAAGACGGAAAGAGTAAAGAAAGGAGAAAAGGTTGAAGTGAGTTTCATACGAAAATAGAACTTCCATATGTAAAGGCTGCGAAAAGCCCCACGTAGTAGCACTAGTAGTCGACGTTTTACATGAAGTAGCACAATTGTTCGAGGCGAGAAAGGGACCCATCAGCTGATCTGATCAAGACTTTCCCCTGAAGACACAGATGGCAGAGAAAGTTAATTATTTAGGACTAATAAATACACAGAACGGGTTAATGAACAATCCGATGTTAGCCAGTGATGAGAGAGTAGATCCACTCCCTATTCATTATTCAACTTCACCTTTTTATGCAGTTATTACCACGAATTCAAGTGTGTCGCGTTAGATCCAAGTCCAGTCTCCCCATTTTCTGTGCCGCACCGACACTACATTTCTATTCTATTTTCGAACACCTTATTTGAAGATTGTTCAAACAACTTCAATTGTCGACCTTCAAAAGTCTGATTACTTAGCATGTTTTACTTTAGAAGAGATTTTTAAATTAATGCTACTTAGAAACCTGTATCCACAGTTGAGGACTATTTTATTTTTTTAGGTTTTGAAAGAGCGAGAAAGTGGGGGGAAAAAGGAGCAAGAGAAAAAGGAAAATGTTCAAGTTAGGAACCAGGACACGGACCAAAAGTTGAAAATTCTTATAGCCTGTTTTACTATTTTCCCGAGTAAAGGAAAAAAAATACATTCCCAAATTAACTTTGAATTAGTTTTCAGTAATCAATTCTATGGTGAGGGGTTCCTCCCATTACAAAAAGTTACGTATGTTAATATCTTGATTCAGTACAAAAAACGACCAGAGATATTTTACTGATTTGTGAGTAAAAGAAATTAATTAGTTGAATTTTTTGCGAGAGAATGTCTGGCACGTTCCACAACAAAGTTTAGTAATATTTCAACTCAAAACAACCGATGGAAGAATTAACGAGCAAAATATTGTAAGGGATGGGTTCAAATATTTGCCTAGATTGGTCCCCGAATTCAAGTACATTTATATACATGTACTACTACATACACAGTACTAGCAAAAGAAACGACCGTCTCACAAAAGTTATTGTAATACTTCAATTCAATTATAATTGAATCGTCGAGGAGATATATTTCCTTTTTTTAGAGGAAAAAAATCCTAATTAACTTTCAATGCATTTAGTTATCAATTTATTGCAATAGGAAGAGGTCTCATACGTCCCATTTTTAATGTTAAATACTTCAATTCAATAGATTTGAAATCAAACGAATGAGGGGGATTAATGAACCAAATATCGTTGTAAGAACGGGGGGGGGGGGGTCGGGTTTAAGTTCTAAAAGACTAATATAAACAGAACCCAAAATTTAATTTGAATGTACTGGCCATAGAAAGGTTTCGTATCTCCCATCCCCAGTTGAATATACTTTTAATTTAGTAGTAATAAGCGATCTCGGTAGAAGTTAATGAGCTCAATATTGTTGAGGGGGTCCGTTTAGACTTAATTAAAAATTATAGATTGATCCCCGAATTTATGTACCAGTACTTGGTAGACCCAAAAATTGTTTTCTAGTTATAGAAAGATGTCTTTACTCCCACAAAAAAAAAGTTATGGTAGTACTTTTAATTCAATACAAAATTAAAGAAACGATCGAGGTAGGATTTAATGATCCAATATTGTTGTTGGGGTCGGTTCAGAGTTGAAAGAGTTCTTTAAATTGATCCCCGAATTTCTGTCCATCCCATTCAGGTTGTTCTGTCGTGTCGGCTTTTTACTGCTGCTGCTGAGAGGGTTTTTATTCATGTCGAAAGCTGTTCTGCCTTACACTTAGAAGCGAGCAGAAAAAAATGGAGGAATAGGTTTTTTTTTCTTCTTTATAGGAGGGGGACAAAAGAAACCAGGCGATGGGAGAATGCATGCTAAAATATTTGTACAAAAATAACATTAGTTGAACAAGAATCTAAGATGAAAAAAAAATTCAACCAATATCTTACTGAGCTTGAAAAGGAAGTTTATTTCCATCTCGTTGAAAAGAAAAAAAAAATGGGTACTTCTAAAATTTATGAGAAAAAAAAATCTTTCCTATTCGCACTTCTTGCCACACAGAACTTTATTAAAAATTGTTCGATTAGAAGAAAAAAAAACTTCCTTTTGAATAAAAATGAAGCATCCTTATATAAAAAAAAGAAACAAAAAAGTAGTAGCAGTGTCAGTTGTCTTCGTATCTTATCAAAAGTTTTAGTTGGAAGATTATGGACTGACAATTTATAACCAGACAAGAAAATTAAAGATAAAATATTTTTAATATGGAAACAAAGAAAAAAAAGACGAACATTTCAGAAAAGATCGAAACAAAAATACTGTCTTAATAAAACATATTTACAGACGCCATAAGAACCTACCAGACAAGCACATACACACCTAGGTGTAAAAATGGTTAAAATATCTCTTTAAAATCCACATCACGTTTTAATACTCAAATATCAATAAAATCTAAAGGGCCAGCTTCATAAAGATTCAGGTTTTAATTGAAGGAAAAGTGCCAACAAATGAACAAAAACCCACGTCCTATAACAAACAGCGAATATGTATTGCTATTATTATATGATACAAACGGACGCCATGAGAGGAAGCTAGCCATAAACTACCTTGACAAATATCTTAAATATCTCTAAAAATCTTTCCTGGATCTCGACTAAATTACTATAATTAAAAAGCCTGACAGTTTATCTTTAATAAACCTGATATAAGAGATGCTTTTTTTATATAATAAAACGCCATATCAGAAGCAAAAAGCTCAGGTGTGTGTGTGTGTTTCTTATTCGAGGCCTTCCCCCTTTTTTTACTTTTTCGCAAAACATCTAATATGTCCTCTTTCGCGAGAAGTTGCTGGGATCATATATTTCTAACAAGGAAAAAAGCATCTCTTCGGCTCACTAAAAAGGAAATTCTTACATTGTTGTCGTCGTCAAGAGCCCTCGTAAGCTTCTCTTTTATCTCTATAGGAGAGAACTGCATCGGGTCGATGGAATAGTCCTAGGTTACGGCACTTCTGCCAAGCGAGTGACCGAAGTACAGCCACCAGAATGGCGGTCGCCCATACATTGTGAGGTTTTCTAAACCGCACTGCCATCTGGGAAGACTAGGCTCTTCTCTGACGTCAACGACCGAACGTGACGTCACACTCGGCTATCTCCGGCAAATTCGCCTCTTCTCTTGCTTTTGCAGCGCATGCGTACACACACACTAACATTCACATTTTCACATAGACAGCGAACAATTGGTTCTTCTCCCCAGCATATCTCCCTAGTAGTAGTCTTTTAGGATCTGCTTTCCTGGCTTTATATGATCCAAGTGGGAGTGTGATGACAGAATAATAATTAATTTTATACTATCCCCCACTCACCCTGCGACCAAAGTTAATTAAACCTTTAGTCCTTCTTTCCCCATCTAATAAAGCTTCCGTCGTTTGTTATTAGTACTTCAGAATTACTCTACATTCACATAGCTATTTACAAGCTGCTCTTAGTATCTTGTGGGAATGGGTTTTGGGTCTGCTTTCCAAGGCTTTATATAAACCATTTGTGATGCCCAAATTATAATTAGTTTTATATTATCCCTCATATGTCCTGTCCCCAGAATCAATTTATTTCCCTTTATCTTAAATCATTCGTGATTGGTTGTGAAAGCCCTTGGAAGAAGTACTCATTTAAAATTGGAACTGAAGTGCGTTAATTTGTTCAAAAATATTTTTTTTTGCTGTAATAAAAATCTCTTTCATCTAGTGAATGGAAAAACTTTCAACTAACAAGGTTTTTAATAAAAATTCTCAGCTACTATTGTGAAAGAACCTGATAACTATCTATTTCAAATTAGAACCTTAGTTAACTTACACTGAGAGTCCTTTATTTACTCGTTTAAATTCAAATTTTTATTTGTTTTGAAACAAAGTAGCTTTTTTGAAATATTTAATGAAAAAAATAGCTAACTGGGCTTTTGATATTTTTTCAGCTATTGTGAAAAAATCCAGTTGAGAATAAATTATGATTTGAACAAAAATTATTTTACGCCACCGCTCGCCAGAGAAAGAAAACATTTCAAATCTATTCTTGTGGTTAGATTACTGGATCGCAGAAATAAATGAAAAAATAGATGAAGCCGAGATTTATGTTGGCTATTTTAACTCTTAACGTGCATTATCAGCAGAAAACAATCTTGCTGACAAAGTTTAATTTTGATTTGTAATCTGAATTCATCACATTGATAAACTTCCTGTCATATAATTAAATAGAAAAAAACACCGTTTCTCCCACTACAGTTCTGAGCTCAGGGAACAGGCTTTGAGTTACATCTTGAATACCGGGCTAGTGAGACCCGTCACTCTATAAGGAAAACAGTGGATTCACTTTAGGACAATAAAAAAAACTAGTGCTTATGAAGTCCACAGAATTGATAAATAAGCCCTTTTTTCTATAAAAATAAGTCAACCGACTTGAATTGAACCACAGATAATTTGGCTTTAAAGGCAAACAAATAAATAGAAAAATCTGAAAAAAAAATTATAGAATAATAAAAATGAATCTTGACTTTTTGATACTCGAATATCATTTCTCGAGATCTAACTTCTTCGTATTTCACTTATTTTAAAACAAATATTCGTCCAACATCTTACTCAGCCAAGTCTCTGAATTCAGTGAATTAGAATAACGTAAAGAAATTTTTTAAAAGTATATTGGGGGAAAAAATCAATATATCTTGAGATTATTTTTCTTGAATAATAACATAAAAATCATGACCCCTTGCTAATTGTTTTGAAAAAAATTCTCATAAATTAATTGAAACTTTAATTGCAACACATACACGCATGCACACAGAACGTTTGGTAAAACATTTTTGCATTCAAGGATGTAAAGAAGACCTTAAGCTAGGTTAAGGTTAGTGTAGACTTATGAAATCTTCAAACTTTAAATATTCCATAGTGTAGATTATTTATTATGTAATTATTGTTTCAGGGATTAGATAATTATTTTCATTCGTCCAGGTGTGTTTTTTTTATTAAGACAAGAAAGAAACTTTACCGTTAACTTTGACATTGAAAATTATATTTACTCACAAAAAGACACTAAAATACGAATGAATAAGATTATGATTTATTATTTCAATTACAGCATTTCTTTCAAAGCAAAAATGAATAAATTTAAATTGGATATTTATTTTACTAATACAACGAATAGTACCCCAACATCAAGATTAAAGTACTCTTCTTCAAGTTTATTTCGGTATAAACAAATAGATTTTCTTCTCTCTCTAGCTTCCCTCTGTTTTTCAAAAGATTAATTAAATTAAAACAAGTCTACAGCGACTGTGAAAGAATAATATGTTTTATTAGATCGAAAAATGACTATGGACAAACGATATGAAGTGAAGCTATAATTACTCTGTTTTTAGTTATGTAAGAAGTTCTAATTTATCTATCGTAAACCAATAAACAAAATCTTTGTTTGAAAAAAAATCATACATTTGAATGAAACACATTGTAGGATGCATACAATATTTATAAAAGTATATTATCAGATTTTGTATTCTTTAACTTGTTCAGATACGAAAATAAGATAGGAAATAGGCTAAAATTCGCGTGAAGTTTTATTTGCTGCGCCTCATATTAGGAGTACGTTATACTCGGATTTTGAGTACTTTCGAGGCGCACACACACATACATATATATATATATATATATATATATATATATATATATATATATATATATATATATATATATATATATATATATATATAAATAGGCAAGGTGCTTTTGAAAGTTTCATTGGTTTACTTGGTTAATTTTTATAAACATACATACCTCCTACTCAATAATCATTAATAGTGAATGGTTAGGGCATCAGCGAATTTACTGTATATTTTGGGGGAAAATCAGTCTCCCTGTATTAATATTTACTTCACGAACTCAACTCAGAAGTTTTAAACTAGGTGACTTCATTGTCTGTCTAGTCATTATTTTAAAAAGTCAGAAAAAAGAGTCAATCAAATGATCCACATTGAAAAAATGAAAATGTACAAAACTAATTTTGATTGAAAATTTGAGTCCTAACTTTGTGTAATAATGGAGAAGTTCAAGTTTTATTAAACATTAAACAACCAAATTGAAGCCGTAAAAATAGCAAGTTAGAAAAAAACGAAAAATATATAAGGATTTTTTCCAAGTAAAAGAACTAATTGAAAAAAACATCTGCTAAAATAAGCTTAGATGCTGTATTAAACTCATTAAACCACTTCGTTCGAGTACCATATGGCTGATACCAAAATAAAGCTTTTGAACAAATAAAAACGTGACCCACATCTGAAATTACGGAAGCTTCTCAAGAGACAAATTTCAAACTAAACTGTGTTGTGCCTTGTTTTCTAATAATACAACTGTAACTCATGTTTTAGTTCGTTTCGAGCAATTTATGTTCGCCCCCACCTTTTGAAGTGTGTTGTTTGCGTTGACAATGTTTCGATCATCATTCAGAGTTGTTGTAATTGTAAAACAAGCTTGTTTGGTTAACCAAGTAAAATTTTGAAATATGGTTTCGAATGTTACTCTTCATCTGAGATTGTACAAATTTCTTCTTTCGACACCTACAAAAATAAAGTTAACAGCATTTTACCAAGCAGTTTGCAAAAGCCTTTGTTCGTTAAGTGATTTCGACAGTCCATAAGATAAATTCTATTCTTTATTTCAGGGTTAGAGTTCTTTTGAATCATATGTGTGTGCAAAAGTTCCCAGCGCTCTATTTTGGAAACCGAATAGACAGTTGAAAACCGGTTTCCCGCTGGAAACCTTTGCACACACCGAAGTACCTTATTTTTATGTTCCATTTCATATTGATTCGACAGTAAATCTACTCGTTTTTTTCAACTCGAGCCATCGCAACTCCGTGATTGAAGATTCTTTCCCAGAGAATGCGTTTAAAAGTTTGAAATTTTCCCTGGAAATGTGAAACAAAGTTTGACCCTTTTCTTGAAAATAATGAAGTAATGTCTGACATTTTCCTCTGGAAATATGAAGTTGCGTTAGAAAATTGGATAGTTGATCCAATTTTCAGACTTTACTTCCTATTTCCAGAGAAAAATGTCCCGCTTTACTCCATATTTCGAAGACAATAAAAAACAAACTCCGAAAACAATGATATAGGTTTGTTTATTGAAAATCCCCACAACAAAACACGGAAGACTGATAGAAAAATGAACGAGTACATGTCATAAGAAAGCAAGTGACCGTCCTATCCATTGAGCTTCTTATGATAAGACGGTCATATGACTACATCTACGCCGTTAATAATGAGTAGTTTTATTCCTCCTCATGAAAAGTTGTTCATCAATATGTCATCTCTCATTTTTATTTTCTGAAATTTTTAAAGATGTGAGGCACAATAATTACTACCATTTGAATAATTTTCAATTATATTGATAGATATAGCATTTCTGAAAATTCAAATGGAAAGTAAAACAATGAATGAAACAATTAACAAATAAACGTTTGAAAGATTTGTTAGCAAGAAGTTTTTAATTGACCAAGTCACTTGTTGACCAAATACATAGAAGTTATGGCCCTTGACGAGCTTCCGTATTACGAAAATGTGGGTCAAGCAAGATATATTTTCAGCAGTGTAACGTACGTTACGTAGACTGTCTGGCTACGCGCACATGCCATTGACCTTAGCATATGTACTTGTGTGTAGCTCTTCTGTTTTTGATTTTTTTTTTATCACTATAATAACAATGATGATAATATGCATTTTTACTTTTGTTTCTTTATTGTAATTTCTATGAAAAATTTCCAAAAGGACATCTTATACTTCTAAATTAATTTGCTTTAAATTTTGACAGAATCTTTTCTTTAAATATAAAAAAAACAAACAAAAAAAAACAAAAAAACACGCACGCAGCATAGATGAATTGTCCTTAGAACAGTACTTCAGCTGAACGTGTGGAATATTTTTTCAGAATTACCACCTTCTGTGTGTGTGTGTGTAAAACCGATGTATCAAGTCGGGAATGTGCTCATTTGACCATAGCAGAGAAAATTTAATTTTTGCAATTTTCATTTTTGTGTGATTTTTTGTGCTTGGAGTGATTTTCATCCACAATTATTTATTACTGAGCAGTGTTAATTTCATATATACATATTTTTTTTTGAATAGCAACTATTTACTGAAAATATTTCATAATTTGTTCATGTTTTCTTTGGTGTAATTTGATGTTTTCTTAGGTAACTTGAGTGGGAATAAAGTTAACTTATTTTCTGGTTTATTATACTTATGTCACGCATATACCTTTATTCGATGAGGTTTTTTTTAAATACTTGTAGTAGTCGAATTAGATTTTCGAAATTAAATAAAATCTTTCATAAGATTTATGCCACGTGGTGATTATGTTTTATGACTGTAATGAGTATTTCTATTTAGTGTTTCCCAAGTTGAGGCTTCTATCTACCAACAGGGCAGTTTTCAAAATTATTTTCTTGCTTTATTTTTTGTAGAGTTTCAAGATTTATCCTTTTTATGACCAATAAGAATGATAGCAAATTTAAAAAAATGTTTTTGATATGCTAACTAAATTCATACGCATCGTGTAACCAAACTAACAAAACCCTGTCGTCGAAGTTTATTTGGTGCTATTGCTAAATCAAGATATTTACTGAAGCAAAAAATCATGGAGAAAGTCATTATGTTCGTAAGGGAAGGTCATAATTTTGGTTTCTGGCTAGAGAAAACCCACAGGAAATAGGAACAAAATTGGTAATATTTTAATTTATAATTATAAAATTATATTTTAATAAAAAAATGGATTATTTTAATAAAGTGAATGTTGATTAAAAAAATATCCTATAATTGCTTTATTTTATAGATTTAATAAGTTATTACTTATTTTGGCACTATGAAAGCAGTGGGGTCCCATTAGGAATGCCCATTTTACAGTCTTCCCTTCAAGAATGAAAGCGCAGTATCTGTTATTCTCATGTCAAGGAAATATAGCATTAACTTCCGGCTTCAATTTTAAACGTTATTTACCCATGTCAACGAAGTTGGGTAGTTTAATGTGTATAGTATTAGAATTGTTTTGTTTTTTCCATGCATTTTAATTTAATCTATTTTTTTTTTAATTGACAAAAACTGGAAAACCATATGCGGCATAGCGTTCTCGTTTTCAGTTTTAAATATTTTTACCAACGAACTTGTTGGAAAGGTACGACCGTCAGTCCACTCGATATCTCTGAAATTACAGGAATGGAATTTGATGAAATATGGAAGGCTGGGCAACGGGGTTGAAAAGAGATGGTTAAATCTTGGTGCAGATCCAGGATTTTTAAATTGAGAGATATTTATCCGTTTCTTCAGAAGACAGTTATGTATATGCTCATGTCTGTCTGCCATATATACCCTGAAGTTCTCAATGAATTTCTATGAAATATGGTAGGGTGGACAATATTGGCTAGGGAAGAACTAAATAAAATTTGGATAGGATTGATGCACAATTACCTCCCCTACGTAGTATTCATATATCCAAATCAGATCATACGCCCAAATTCCTTGTATGTCTACAAAATATCAATAAAAGTTCTCTATGAATATTGTGGAAGGGTGGGTAATTTGGGAGAATCGATTGAATTTTGGAGCGGATCCAGGCACAATTACTCTTTCTACATCAGTTATATGTCCAAAACATCGCAAAATTTTCATGCCTGTCCATACGACATCTCCAAAAGTTCTGAAAGAATTTCAATGACATTTTTGGTGGAAGCGTGGATAATCAGCAACGTTTAAATTGTTTTCAATTAATTCTATTTCTTTTTATTTGTGCGCCGTGTTGAACCTCGAGTGTGTGAATGTGTGAAATTTTACGATTCATAATTGGGACCACCTTCGCTACATTGATCCGAATACAATTATAACAGCATTTGAACATTTCAAACTTTAATTTTGAAAACTTGAAGTCAATGCTATATTTACGTGATGTGAGAACAGATAGTACACTCTGATCTTGAACGAAAGGCCGCAAAAGGAGCATTCCAATCGGGGCCCCACAGCTTTGATATTTCCCTTATTTAAAAATAATTTTTTTTCTTTCAGAAATCTAAATTTTCATTTTTTCTCAAAGACTTTTCCTCATCGTCATCATATGGTGAAGGTTCAAGACAGCATAAGTAATTTAGCAGCTTAAAATAACTATCACGGAAAGTCTCTCCCCACTCGTCACTTTTTAAAAGCCACCACAAGAAATCTTCAATGCTTACGAGTCCACTATTAAAGCAGTGTTTTACCGACTCAAATTTGATTTTCCGGCTAAAACTGCTCTAAAATTGGCTAAATCTTCAGCTCTTTCGGCGAACTTCGCAGCTAAAAATGTTTTCTACTCATTAAAAGCTCAATTATCAATTAAAATAACTATTTATCGAGACTCCAGAACAAATAATTAATGAAAATTGAACATTTACTTTTATTTAACATACAAGGTTAGATTTATAGTGGATTTACGAAAAAATCAGTATCTTATATCAAAAATATTTTCAAATCATAAGTTTCGGTTAAATGTCAGTTTATCGATCCCAAGTAAAAATTGGAGAAAATTATGAAAAAATATATTTTCCTCTGTAGTTGTAGCTGGAAAAAGGCTAGAATCGGCTAAACCTTCTATACTTCCAGCTAATCTTATGGCTAAAAAACATAGAATATGTTTTGAGTTATCGATAAAATAATATTTAATTGGCTAATTATCTTTTTCTAAATAGTCAGATTTTCAACTCACTGCTATCGCTGATTTTTATTGACTGAATGGGGGTTGGGGTCGGCTAGATTTAGCCTAAAAAAAGGCTGATTTGGTGTCCCTGTTAAATCCAGAGTCAGAAGAGAGTTAAAGTACACATATGCCCTGACGCCGTCTCGGTGCTTCGGTAACAGCTAAGCACTTTCATGTATACAAGTATATTATCAGCAAAATATATAAATAGCGCGTTTAATACATTTAAAAAAAATTGTATTCGAAAAAAACTTGAAAAATAATACTCGAAAAGATCATTCAAAAAATAATTGAAAAAGTGTAAACACAACTGTACGTATAGAACATTAAATCAAATAGTTTCCTCTAGAGGGCGCTTTTAAGATTGTTTTTTTGTTTGATTTCAATCCAAGGGAGATAACTGGTATTCGAAGTGAGGGGAAACTATTTCAAATATATGTATATATTGAACTTAAACTTGAAGTTTTTAGCTGATATAATGGTACTAAAATTGGTATAAATTAAAAATAAATGTGGAATTTCCTATTATTCTCGGGTAGATTATCGAAATATCAAAGAATACGATATCATTTTACGTTTATAATATGCGCGCGTTGTGTACGGTGAATTTTTAGAAAGTTCCTTCTCTTTTTTTTTGCCTGTTTTTATTCCCTTTTGGAAAAAAAATGTATAGTTCTGAAGGTCCATGTTTGCTCTCAGTACTTGTTCCTAAGCAGTCACCCAACTAAGTACTGACGAGATTCAATGCTGCATTTTCACTCAAGTTTAGCTTTGTCTGGTACAAGGTCACATGTGAAAAGGGGATCCACTTCACTATAGTAATAATGGTTTGTGAGAGTAGCTTGCTATCCTCCTTAGTTAAGCACTAGAAGTATTTCTTTCTTTATTTTAGTCGACTGTCTGTATCAGTGATTCTTCTTCTAACTCAGCTCCTCTCTATAAATGATACTAAAGTATGCACTGTTAGCGAGATGGAGTATTTCCAATCAGCAGCCTATGTATCTCTCTTATTCTCTCCTCTTTATGTATGATACAAAGTCTCCACTTCCTCTGCGATTAAGCAGTTCTTCATCAGAACCAAATAGATTCAGCTGAGGAGACAGGGCACAAAAGAATATGTCCATTTTAGCTTGAATTTACAATATAAATCGAACTCCCCTAAAAAAGAAACATATATGCTAAAAGCTTTTTGCTGAACTGACATTGGCGTACACAAAAAAAAAATTCATGGGATTATATAGTGTGATTTCTACAGTAAGCTGTCACATACAAATGGACAGACATTTTGGTGAATTATATTCGAATTATTTAGTTGAATCTCAAAGCAAAGATAGTGTTCAGTTACTAGTTTAAAGAAGGTATTCTTTAGATTCTTTTTCTTTTATCAATTTAGTACTTCTGTAGAGTTTGGTTACTTGATAATATCCTACATAGTGATAATACATTAAATCTTACATGTCTTACAAGAGATAAGAGCAAATTCAGCAGATTGTAAATAGAAGATATATCACGTGTTAAGTGGCACTTCTGTAATGGAGATCAGATGTTGAAGTGTGGGAACAAGTAAAGTTTATCATAATGTATACTTCAGTTTTAATGGAAGAATTAAAAAAATAAAATGCTCCAATGATTTGTCTCGTGAAAAAATTGATTGAGATTTAGTATCAGTTATCGGGATTTGTTAACTTTTCTGTAAGATTAATGACATATGAGGTGACTTCATCTGGTGTAAAGTTTGAGTGAGTCCTTTTCAATTTCATCAATTCTGGGGTACCTTTCATGTATATATCTCAATTATTTTTATAATGTTGTTTCAATTTTCAGCCTGCTTGGTTAGATAAACAGTTGCATATTTACCACTGGTGCCAGGTAAAAGAGAAGATGTCAAGAGTAGATTTTCAAGGTAGACAGGCAATTCCCCCTCGGAAGATTGGCACAGCACAATCTTCCTCCCCCCCATTTCTCCTTTATTGGCTTTCTGCTGTACTAAGCTAAGCTACATGGATATCAAGAAATAAATAAGATAGATATCTAGGGCCTGCTTTGTGGTTGAGATAGTTGTATATTTCTCATTGGTACCTGAGGTTGATGTTTGAGCCCAGATAAAAAAAGAATTTCAAATACTGATTTGTTAGCCAGACAGGTCCTCTCATTGGAGGATTGGCACAATGCAATCCTCCTCTCTCCATTTTCACCTTGTTCAGACTTTTGCTGTACTAAGCAAATTTTCCGAAAGTTTGTACTTGTAAGATCAACTATGTTGTATAAAATCCGTATTCAAATGTTACACTTTCCTATAGTAACTAAAGGGAAAAGTTAGGTTGAGAGCTGAAAAGGAAGGTAGTTTAGTTAGAGGGTAGGGAGAGAGAGGACAGAAAAGAAAGTTCAATAAGAGGGTAGGAAGAGAAGGCAGAAAATAAATTTGATTGAGAAGATTTTTAATATGAAACTAATTCATGTTGAAAACATGGATGGGCAGGGGTACAGCTGGAGAATGGGGTGGGGAGACTTAGCTTCTTGAGCACCCCTGCTCTAACAACTGATGCAGTGGTTCCCAACCTATGGCCCACAGAACCCAGGGCTTAACAAAAGTATTTCTGAGGGTCTATGGGCAGACCTTTTAATAGTTTAGGGCCCGTGAGCTTGTTGAAGACTCAAGCTTTGGGCTTGGCTCCTCCAGCATTTAATGCAGTTAGTAAAATACACTTCAAGCTTTTGGGGTCCAAGATGGGTATTTAATTTAGAATGTGCTCCTCCCCTCTGGATAAAGGCACAGGGTGTGAAGAGCAGAGGCAAAAGGTTGAGGATTTAATCGTCAACACACACCGTATTTCTGCTAGTAACAATCAAAGTACTAAATAAATGTTATTAAATAGATGATATAAAAATAAAATAATTGTATTCAGTCAATTAAAATCTTGCGATTTTTAAAATCAATTTTCGATATAGTTTTGATCTCGTAAACTTGCAAAGATTTCGTATTTAAATGATGAATTGTATTTTCGGGACACTAGATAAAAAAAAAAAAATAGTCAGTCGTAAAATGTTATTTCCGTATCTAAAGAGAAACAGGATATGACCTCGTTCTGGATGACCTGAGCAAGATTATTTCTCATCACGTGATACGTTGCCGATTCAAGTGTTAAGTATAAATTTGTGGGCATTGGAGGTGATAAAAGCTTTTCTTTCAACTATGATAAAAAAAATTGGTGTTGAAGTGTTAAAAATCAAATTAACTTGATTAGTTTGATTTAAATAAAGTCCGGCAACATAAACGCCAGAACGCGCTTTACTATCTACCTTTGCCGGTCTTTTTAAAATTAGGAACTAAATTATGTTTACACCGTGCTCTTAGTAATTTTGTACGACACCGCCATTGTTTTAGTTTACCAGCATCCAGACATTTTTTTCATAAAGTGAGAAAAAAAAGAGACTTTGTTTCACGCTACCTCTGTTCTGATTGGAACTACTTCTTGGTAAGTTCGTCTGTTTACTGCTTCAAATCTTTGAAGTAGTGAAAGGTAGTTTTTATTGTCGTTTTAAAGCAATACTTTTGATTCAAAACTCTATCCTCTGAGCTGACGAGACTTCCTTTTTCACTCTTCGAAACAAAAAACAAACGAACATGGATCCGTCTCTTTTAAAAGAAAGGGCTGCTTTTTTAGCCAGGGCAAGAGCCCAGCCTTCTGTGGAGAAAAGAAAAACGAAAGATCCCAAAGAAAACGAACCCCCGGCGAAGAAACCCAAATCTTCCAAGCCCTCCAAACCAAAACCGGCCCCTAGTAATACTGATTTATATGATTACAAATCAGCTAAGGGAAGTTCTCAGTATAAATTCAGCATTCTGGCCAAAATTGTGAAGCACATGAAAACCCGGCATCAACGGGGTGATGTGCACCCTCTGACTATCGACGAAATTCTCGATGAAACAAAACAACTTGATGTTGGAAGTAAGCAGAGACATTGGCTAATCACTGAGGCCCTTCTAAACAACCCGAAAATCGATGTTGTGGACGGAAATACCTACATTTTCAAGCCCAAGTACAATATCCGCAACAAGAAAGGTCTGATGAACTTGCTTAAGAACCAAGATTTGCATGGGTTAGGCGGCGTCCTGATAGATGATATTGAAGAGTCTGTGCCAAACGCAAGCAAAGCCTTCAAGACCCTTGCTGAACACATTGTGTTTGTGACCAGACCAATCGATAAGAAGAAAGTGCTTTTTTACAACGACAAATACTGTCAGTTTAATATCAATGAGGAATTTCAAAAGATGTGGAGGAGCGTCACAGTGGAAGGCTTAGATGAACAGAAGATTGTCGAATATCTTGAAAAGCAAGGCATCAGTCTGATGCCTGATGTGACCGTGAAGAGAGCACCAATTCAGAAGAGAAAGGCCAACAAGAAGGCGAGATCGTTCAAAAAACACAACGATCATCTCCAAGGAGTCCTCGAAGATTATTCAGACCTTACTAACAAACAGAAATAATAATAAAAAAAAATTCTTCTTAGACTTGTCCTTATCCATTCACTTATTTGATGCCATATAAGACCAGGTCAAGGTAAAATATGGGAAGCAACAAGAAGCGAAACAAACATATTTATTATCAGTAACAATTGCTCTTATCAATGGATAGCCATAACCTTAAATAACTTAATCAATTATACCACAGAACTCGGTATAAAAGCCTTTTCTTTAAAATATATCCTCTTTGCTTCTCACATTTTACATGGTCTGTATGAACCTCCCCCCCAAAAAAAAATGGCTAAAGAATATTCCCCCAAGTCCAATATGACAAGTTTGGGCTGGTAATATAGGATTGGGTGAAAATAAAGTTTTTCTTAATCCCTGACAACCGACCAAATGTGTTTGATTATGTTTGTATACGTCATGTGCACCAGTAGAGCTAGCGGACTGAATTTAAACATTTACTCATTATGTGTAGAAAGAATTTTTTTTTTTCCTTTTTCAAATTCTCCATCAAAATAGATTTTCAGTTGTAATTGTGGGGGATGAATGGTGTACGTTGTAAGTAAATCCTGAATTGGTCCCGTTGGTTCATGTTTAGCATTGTGAATAGACCAGATTGGTGGATGTGAGGTTTTAAGCAGTACATTTTTGTTTCATTTAAATTTTTCACTCTACCGTTTTTGTGCTTATAACTAACCCAATGCTATAATACTGTAAGATTTTTCTACTCAAATATGATGATCATTATTATTATTACAGGTACTTCACTTAAAAAAGGAATCCTCATAAAATTTGAGCTAGATATTCCCAGATGAATATCTTTGTTTAGCATTCAACTTGATAGGTACTGGAGGGAAGCGCTTTAACCAAATATTGGATACAAACTAAAAGTGGTGAACTATGCTGTCCTAGTTGCATGTTTCATCAAGTTTTGTTTTTTTTTTTTTTTTTTTTTTTTTTTTTGCTACATATTCCACTAATAGTAAATGATTACCCGTAAATAACAAATTTTCTTCTTGGTATTCCCTGCTGAAATTCTATGTCATCAAATACTGTAATTCTTTTTTTCAGTTTTTACCTTGTGTCAACATTTTATCTTTCCAGAAGCTGTAAGCTTAATTAAATTCATTTCTGATCCAAACTCTAAAATGACACCCTGAAGTGGCAATAAAAGAACAACTGAGATTGAGATGAAAAAAAAGTATTAGTCAAAAATCAATAATCGTCTTAATCCTATTTGGTGGGAGAGATAGTTGAGTACTTCCTTCGAGTGCCAGTATTTAATGTTGGAACCCAAGTAAAAGCCAGGATTCTGAATACTGATTTTTGAGGCAGGCAAATAAACTCACCTCACTTTGAAGATTTACACAATACTATTTTCCACATCACTCCATGTAGTCCTATGCCAATTTCTGATGAAATTCTTGATCACCATAACCGTTGTCTCAGCAATCAATTGACCAATTCATGACATGTTGGAGATCAGTCACCATAACTTGTGTTTTTTTGTCTCTTTCTCCTTAGTACAGGTCAGTCATTCCATTCGGATATTATAATAATTAGTTTGTCTGCCTCAAACACTGAAGGTCCTGTGTTCGATTCCCAGTATGAGTGAAGAGTGTGAAAAACTCTCCATCAAGACAAATTTCCCTGTGCAGTCAGCAGCTAATTGAGTGTGATTAGGATGGAGATATCCCTTCAAGGTCTTGCAGCTTCCTGCCAAGGGGGTGGTCATAAAACTTGTTGTAAAGTCCTAGTCTCAACCAGATTTAAGACTTGCAGAGATAACTTTGCTGACACTTACAACAGAAACAGATTTTGTCGCCGACCACTGCGAGTTGTCTCTTGAATGACAAACGTTTTACTTAACAGGTCAATCATCCTTAGTTTGTCTTTGCTGGGACCTGTGATATCTGGGGTTATTAATCTAAGCAAGATCACAGATTGTCAATTGAGGTAAATATTTCTAATCTAATTTTTACCCCATCTTTAACGGTAAAATACTCCATAATCAGTAAAAGTTGGACATTGGAGGAGAACCATCAACTGAAACAGGGAAGTTTTTAATTAAGTACATGAAATGAAATTGGGCAGTCTTTCACAAATTGTTGCTAGCCAATTCAGCCATTTATGATAATGAGTATGGGAGGGGGGGTAGTGACTAAAGATGTCTACATAAGAATAAGATTAAATCGGATATTAGAGATGGGGCTAGACCATGATATTTTATTTAATCCTTATAAATTTAGGTAATTTAAGTCTTCTAGTTGTATAGATGTCTTCAGTCTTTTCCACCCAACCGTACCTGATTTAAAAAATGGCTGAATTAGTGAGTGACGATTGGTGAATGATTGCTTAGAATTGTATTGGCTTGAATGAGAAAAAAAATTTATAATTGCCACTCACCAAAATTTTGCTTTCAGATGTGTAAATCATACATTTTTAGTTCAAACCAATAGGGACATACTGTAAATGCAGAATAGTTTACAAAGGTATTTGAAGGACTGCTGCTCACTGAAACTAATCCAAGCCCCATAACCAATAATACCAGTGCATTGGATGCAGTATAAAATTGGTATAGTTTTTGAAAAATAAATAAAATGACTCTTATATACTAACATACACTGTAGTAAGCTTTGATTTCTAGAACAAAACAATTTTGAATCTATTTCAATATTTTAGTTTTCATTCTTTTCTTTACTTAACTTTTTCCTTCGTTGTTTTTCTAATGCACATCTCTTTCTCTTATTCAGTATCAGTAAAGAACTGGAGTAATTAGAAAATAGTCAACATAGGTTTATTCAGTTTTTAAGTGAATCTAGCTGGCTATCCATCTGTCTATGTATCAATCACATGTGCAGGCTGTATTAACGGAAGGCTGAAAATTTAAACATTGACTCATTATTATGTCTAGATAGGTTGAGTTTTTTTCACCACCCCCTCCATAAGAAACAAACCAACCCAAAAGACTTTTAGTGGAGGGGTTCAATGTACAACGTAATTCTATGCTAAATTGGTCACTTAGTCCATGTTTATTTTTTGTGATTACTATCCCATGAAAGGTGAGAGAAGTGATCTATTCATTGATCATTCTGACAAAAGATGTTGGTTATATGACAGTTTCTGTTGAGAGACTTATCTTTCTTTTGCTTATCACATACTTTGTTTAATTGAATGACATACAGATACTTCTTTCTTACACAGGTTTTCCTTTTCGAACTTCTACCTTGTCTGTTATGGATATCATAAAGGATTTGTTCTCTACACCAAGAGGAACACTTCTTTTATTCATGGGAACGATAACTAGAACTAAATAAAAACAGATTATTACCATAATAAATGCAGAAACACAAATAAAAAATATTTGAATTTCTTAGATGAAGCACTGTCAGTCATCATTGATTTTTTTTACTACTATCCCTTCCATCTTATTTCTGTTGCTTTTTATTGCAATCCCCCCCCTGATCATTATTCCATGATTATTAGTTTGTAGCATGGATCAGAAATGAAGAATAAGCTTCTAGCAAGACTCAGACTCACATCCCTTATCCTTGGGAGCCTGCCTTCCGTGGCAGCTGCTGTACTGATTAGGCCAACCGATTCAAGTAACTCTCATCAAACCAGATCAGAAACTGTCTCTTGAAATTGTCAACATGGGTTTTTTCAGTTTTCAAGATGGTCTATCTGGCTATGTATGTATTGCAAATACAGGTTACACCAATGAAGCTTGAGAGCTGAAAATCTGCTTTTTTTGCTTATGTCTGAAAATATGTGTTTTTTTTTTTTTTTTTTTTTTTTTTTTTTAGTTCCCCACAGGTCCAGTTTTTTGGGGGTTGGGTGGGTGTCAATTTATATTGTTGGTGTATTGTAAGTTGGTCCCCTAGTTCGTGTCTGGCAGCATTTATGCTTGATTTTTTTTTTTATAATTCAAGCTTTTCTAGTGATCACTGCCCAACAAAAGGTAAGAGTTCATTGATCATCCATTTTTCCAAATTTTTAATTGATCACCCCAACACTACTTGCTGCCAAAAGACATGGTCATGTGATAGTTTCCATTGAGTGACTAACTAGACCTATAATTGATTGTATTTTGTTGAACTGGTTTAATACACTTTTTAGTAAGAGACAGACTTGCATTGTAAAATCGTAAAAAGTTAGGTCCAATCTATATAATAACAGAAATTTTAAATATCAAATGTTACAATAAGATATTACAGCAATTAAGAGTTTATCTTGGGTGAGCTTAGAGTAAATGTTATCTTATCATTGTGTGTTAATGTAAGATTGATATTATCACAATAATATCATTATTGTAGTGATACAAAGGTAATACTATCCCCAATTTATTGAATGAACCATTTTCAATTATTATTAACTAGCATAATTCTCTAGGGTTGAGTCACTAACCAGACCTGTAGTCTTTATTTTCTCTGATGTGCAGCTATCTTCATTGTTCTCATACACAAGTAGCATTAGTTGTGATATTTCTCAAATATCTTACATCAAGCATTTGTTGTCAATCATTAACTTTTGACTTGTATTTCTTTCATCTTATTTCTATTGGTTTTTAGCGTAACTCTCTGGTCATCCTTTCACAATAATCATGAAATGACGATCTGGAAATTGCAATTAAAAGCAACAGAAATAAGATAGATGAAATACAAATAAAAAATTCATAAAAAAAGGGATAATTTACTTGGGTTTTTGAGTTAACACTTGTACCCGATGCTGCTACAAGTGTCATTAAAACTATTGTAGTGTCAGTGCAATAATCTGGGAAATTTTATGCACAGGATGAAATTAAGTTCAAATTCACAATGAGATGAGTCAGCCTGGTCAAGATCTAACTACAGATGAATCAGATTACTAATATAACAAAGATACGTGTATTCTAATTTGATAGATCATGGCCTGGATGCCCATTCAGTGGCTTGGAACAGGAGAACCTTATAATTTGTCCTTGTGATGCCACTTCTGCTCATTTTGCTGGATTCATCTTCCCAGTTGTCTTTAGTTCAATCCCCGGGTCAGGCAGTGGAATCCAGCGGAACAAACAGCAAGGTCATTACGAACATGGATTGATAAAAAATCTTATCTGCCACAGGACAAACTCTTCTCTAACTTCGTTTCGAGTGTGACTTCTTCTGGAAATGATTACTGCAATTTTTCTATTGTATATATGAGAAATGAAAAATTATAAAAAGATATCTTTTAATATTGATGTACTTATTTATTCAAATGAAATAAGCCCTTGTGAATTTATTCATTCTAACATAAATTATGGTAGATATATAAAACTTATCAATTTCATTCAGGTGGTAAGAGACATGACTTCTAGTCGGTTGTGATTTCAAATCAAATAATGTTAATTTTCACTCCACAAAAATCCGTGAGGATAGTTATTATGGTAGAAAAACAAAGTCAACTGCTGGTATATATTGGAGTTGGACACAATAACAGAGGAATCAAGTAATACAAGTTATCCCCCTTCTCATGGACAGTGGAATAAGAACAGCATTGTGACCATAACAACAAGATGAACACATAAGTTTGAATAAATCAGTATGTAATAAATTCCTCATCTCAGCAATTCAGATGAAAAGTTGAATCAGGGCCTCTCTCATTGAATACTTACAACTGGCTGATGAGATATCTTTATACCTTGAATAAATGACTATGCCAAGATCTCTTGCAAGAAATTTCTTTGTACCAGAGCAGCTGATGGGATATTTTGCCAATATGACGTCACACATTGACAGGTCCTGCAACCAGGGCCTCTGAGAGGTGGGGTGCAGCTGATGCATTGCACTAGGGCCCAGATGGTGAAATGAAGGGGCCTAAGAGTTTCTTGGGTAGAGCTACTGTTGCAGATAGAGGCAAGATTAGGCTGTTTGAAGTTCGTGTGTCGTAGGGGCCTGAAACCGACTTTACACCATCTTATAAAATTGATTTTGGAGGCCTTGCCTGCAACTATTTAAGCTTTACTGAAAATTGTGTGATTTATTTTTTCTGCTATTGTAATAAACTCTAGTTCTCCATATAGAAGATGCTAAAATTCATGTTTACTGTTGGTTAATGTATTTTAGAGAGCACCTAGTAAACAACTCTGGCATTTAAAAATGGCAGTGCCCATGAAGAAATGTGAATATATTTTTGAGAAACTTCACTGTTTTTGCAAGTTCTTTCTCTGACAGTAAATTGAATTATAATGAAGGCAGCTAAAGCAATGATTATTCTGGAGTGGCTGATGATATATGACATTTTGATGAAATATTTTGACATTGATAGTGTGCAAGGTCTGTCCAGAAAGTATCAAGCCGTTTTGAATATCTCGAGAACTGGTTGTGTAGCTCAAAATAGAATTTGGCATCCCATCATAGGGAACATTACTGCAAATGCATGAACCAGCACATTCCCATTGGATTACTCAGTTAGCAGTGATACCATAATTAGTGAGTTTGTGTAATGTGTGATCATTGCAGTCAAATTGCCTATTCAACACGTCAAGTGCACGTATTGTTTTGGTGAAACATTGCATCTCCCATATCTGCCAGTCTCCCACAGTCCAGATTTGGCCCTTTACAGCTTCTAGAATTTCCTAAAGAGAATTTCTGATCATAAACAAGATTAAGGAGAACATGATGTGGCAGCTGATAGCAATCCTGAAAGAGGACTCAGTAGACTGAAAAATGTGTTGCTGAAATAAAGTGTGTGGGGTGTCAAGGGGAAGTATTCTGAAGGATAGTAAGGTGCCATTGCCACAGGTAGACTATTTTTTTGTTAATATAAGATGGCTGATTACTTTCATCTTAAAACACAACATAGATGGAAATGAAGGACAAGACCAGAATGAATATATCAAGAAAAAGAAAAACTTTATTTCAAAAGAAACAATAATTTTTTAGCAAAGCATATTTTTGTAATAAATAGACAAAATAACTACAATAATAACTCATGAAATATTTCTCTCTAAAAAAACAAAAAAAACAAAATAAAAAGAAATTCCAATAATTTTTCTTGTCATAATAATAAAATGGCTGCCATTGCTGTTTTGACTTCTTGTCACATGACAAAACTATTCAAAATCTGATTGGCTAAAACAAAAAGCAAACAAAAATGCACCAGGGCACGTTGGAATGAATAACATAAACAAACAAAGAATGTGCCTTGATGAAGACATCTTTTATCAATCTGGTGCTACAGAAGCTTTTAAAAAAAAATGTATGGCCTTTTACCAGCTCTTGTCTGGGCCAAGTAAATTGGGTCAAGATTTGGAAAATACTCAATGTCTGACTTTGAATCTTTTATTCTTTTCTCAATCAATTTTATGTGCTTACCAATCTTTCTTTCTCCAGGAAACTTCTTAGTTTTGAGAAAAATCAATTTTTATTATTTAATGGAGTGGGGTTCTACTTACAAGTAAACTATAATACCAAACTGGACCATTATTTTCTGTCCGTGGTACAAAAGTATGGCTTTGAATCATCTGGTTATCTCCCTTGTGGAGGTTATCATTTAAGCTTCTTTGATATTAAAATGTATTACGAAGATGATGAAAAGAAGTTCTATCTTCATTGTTTTTGAAGAAATTGAAAATTTTTGGGAATGCTGTAAAAAAGCAAAAACTGCTTCCCCATCATCTTTGTAAAGCACTTAGATTAATCTAAAAAAGCTCAAATAATAACCTTTACAGGGGAGGCAACTGAATAATTCAAATAATTTTGTGTGGTGGATGAAAAGTAAGGGTCTAGTTCAGAATTAAAGTTTTGTAATTAGAACTTCCCCTCACTCATTTTTAAAAGATTTTTTTTCTTTCAAAATTAACAAATTTCTATAAGAAATGAACATCTTATTGACAGACAAAAACAAATTTACATTGTACAATTACATTTTCATAATTGATAAGCCATCTGGTAGTATCTGAATCTTGACTGTAAAAACAAACAAATACAGAAGTAGATTAAAATATGTAAAGCAAATAGTAACAATAAAAGCAATTGACTTTAATAATCGAGCTTTCCTGAAGTCTTAATTATGTACAACATTTGGCATTGATGTATATACAAATCAGTTCTGATGGTCACACAATAATGTTTGATAAATGACAATGAAGAATGAAGCTCATAGGATTTTGGTATAATGAATAGATCAGCTAAGATATCTGCTTCAGCTTCTCATAAAGTAATTTGAATGATCCTTATGAACTTTACAAAAACATCAATCTGATGGGTAAACTGTAATACGATTGGTCAGTTGATGAAATGCAATAATTCACAACTATGATTTTAATTCTGATGGATGAAATGAATCTGTAATATGATTGGTTTGCTGCTGACATATGACATGGACTAAATGATCAAATAATGTGATTGGTTAGTGAGTAAAATGATTCTGTAATGTGATTGCTTGGTGGTAGATATAGTACAACAGTTTTATGAATGATGTGATTGAATTACACAATTGGTCAATTTTTATGTAATATGACAAATGAATGAAGTTACTACCAAACAACACACTTCAAAAAGTTCCTAATTACATTTTCTTACAAAGAAAATATATTCATGTAGATTGATAGAAGGTAAAAATAGCAAAAATGTTTGGGGTGTGACTTGCAAATCCCACAATGTAAAACCCACTCGCTAGATATGATTGGAGCAAAAGCTGAAGGACCGATCAGATTCAGAAAAATGGGCTGTGTGGAATATCTAGAGTAATAGTTGCTTTTATAATAGAGTTTTATATTTCAAACGATTACTGAACATATACTCGGGGGGGGGGGGGCTGTCTAGTGGCTGAAATAGTTATGTTTCCTGCCAGTGGTGGTGGTTATGGTTCAAGCCTCAGTAAAAAGCCAATATTTTGAATTTCTAGGCAGGCCCAACCCAGTTGGAAGATAATCATAACATAATTTTTTTCGTATCCCTATTCCTGCCCATTTGGACTTATGTTGAACTAAGCTAAGCTAAGCTAAGTACATAATATATATGGTAAACAAATGATGATACCTACCAGAAAAATTCACATTTGGTACATATAGCACTATAACATGTAATTCTGGGTAGAATACAAAAAGTATAATGAAATATTCATACAAATAGGATTGTTTGAATGAATAGCAACTCTTTTAACCGGTGATTAATTATGATTATGGACCTTATAATGAATTGGAAAGCAGAAAAAATAATGTCAGAACTTGAAATTTTTTGGCATTGGATGAAAAGAAAAAACAAACAAATGTTTAAACCATGAAGCACAAGGATCATAAATTCAGAAAATTTCCTGATGACATCTGGATGTGTGATGGAAGTTGTGCTGATTATATATGATCATATATAACACTTTCTTTTTTTTCTCTCAAATAACCTGACTGAAAATTTGCAGCTCAAAATATGAACTTCCATTGTAGGACGAATTGTAGTTAACTTGATACAATGATGCAACACAGGTGGTAGGGGAGCATAGAAAGAGGCCATTTTGATCTATTCTGTACTAGTCAGGGGAAGGTGAGTGAAGCAGATATCGTTAGGAATCCGGTAGAAGTAAATTTATTCAGTTTGGTTATGTAGACCAAATAAAATTCCACAACTGAAATTTTACAGGCCAAAAAAAAAAGGTTAGCAAATCAACCTGTTCACTGCCTCAGTCTTAGCAAGAAGTTAATCCAGTGCTATGGATGAAATAGTCAGAAATGACTCTTCTTAGTAAGTTGTTAGTCTAGTACCATGGACTAGATATTTTGTATTGTCAAGTGTCATGGCAGAGATAACTCGTCTTTAAGAGTTGTCAGTCTTACAATATTGTATTAATACTTCTTAAGATAACAAAACCTTAAGAGAAAGTGTAAAGGGTGTTTATAAAATGCAAAATGGCTAGAGAGTAGATGCAAATCTGCTGAAGATAAGGTGGCCTTAGGTATAGTGTTATGTTTAGGGATATTTCATATGCGTTAAAATCATTGGAACATTCTAACACATTTATGTATAAATTACATTTATTAGATATTGTGTTGTATGTATAAGTTGTTTTGTATGAAAATAAAGCTGCTTTGAACATGCAATGAAGACTTTCTATTTACATTAATTTTCTATCAGAAAAACCTGGCACAGGAGTTACAATGTTATAATATATTCGGCAGTGAACATGTTGAAGAAACAAAAACCCCATTACATATGACATACATGTGTACAACTTCAAAAGAATTTACACTTTTAAATGGAGTTTGATCAAAAAGTTCAAAGACTTTGTGAGTCATTACGAAGGCACAGTTAATGACTTTCAGTTTTATTTTTCAAAATGGCAGGATTATTAAGATGATATGGGGTGGGGTTCTTCCCCTCCTGGGGGAAGATTGTGGTGGGCACAGGTCATGAAAATATTTCTGCCATTCAGAATGATAGTGAAAAGGTGAGTAAAAATGAGTCTTATCTAAAAATGATAATACATATTGCTATGAATTCCAAAATTTCAATGAAACCTTCACTCATAAAAATAGTTTTATGTCGATAATTTTGTCATGACTTATGAAATCTTTGAACTTTTTGAACATTTCTCGAATAACATATTCATTCAAGATTATATATATATATATAAGTTTCTGTGAATATGAGTGCATGTGTTTGTGTGCGTGTGTCTATATAGATTTATAGATTTTATTAGTCTATATATATATATATGTATATATATGGAGAAGAGAGAAAAATATACACATTTTTTTCTTCTAAATATACAAAATAAAGTGCATCAAAGCAAACTACAGCTTTTCTCCTTTTTAAGATTTAACCACTGAAACATTCAAAAATTTTTTTCTTGTTCATTATAAAGCAATTGGACTCACAAGACAACATTGTTTTCTTTTTTTTCATAATCATATAAGGCATGAAATGGAAAAGTTTCACTCTAAAAATTGGCATAATTGAATTAATGGGCTTCGTATAAAATTGAGAGATAGAGAGACGAGCATGCATTTACCTGAATAATTGAGGGAAGATGGCAAAAAGAAATGCTGAAATTCTAAATAATTGAATCAATCAAAAGAAAATTTGTACGCATATACTGGGGCAGATCCAAAATTTTAGGGTCCAAATGGAGAGATTTGTTTAAAAAAAATAAATACATGAAAAAGAAAAATTCCAAACATCAAAAAAACAAGAAAGTTATATGGAATCTGGCATTTTTCGCTTACATTTGAGCCGTGGCTTTTCAGCACTGAAATTGACAAAAGAGTAGAGAAAAAAATTTAATCAAAGAAATTTACTATGGAAGCAATAAAAAAAAGATTCATCAAGTATAAGACAGAAAATATCTGATAATAATAATGGATTTTTGTTTTTAAGGTTAATTTCTGATTACTTGGGATTATTTGGGTTTTTATTTATAAAATTTCTTCAACTAAATATTTTGAAATATTCAAAATTGTGCCTTGCCTGAACAGGGATCAGCCCCCCCCCCTTCATCCCTTGATTCACACCTGTTTCATTTGTTGCTTGACTGGATGAAGTGATTGGCTGTGCTCCCATGGCATTTCAGTGGAAAAGTAAGGTTACTTGATGATGTCCATCTTCTCTTCAAGTAACAGGCACTGGAAATACTCGGTCCCATGATGCCAGTAGTAGAGAAGAAACCCCAACCTGAATTGCAAGTCATCTATTGTGGCATGCTAGTAACGACACCCCAAGTTTCAAAGTTAAAAACTCTAGTCTTTCAGAGAAACATGAATTCCTGGTAACGTGATTTTGGTAATAAAAAAGGCTGGGAATTACTGCATTTGATGGCATAAAAGATCCTTTTTTTAGTCCCAAAATGGCTCGATGTTGAAACATTATCTTTGTTGACCAGCTCCAAATTAGCCAGAACTTGAGGAGCAGTTAAAAGAAAACTGTGATAAATGAGAGGAATTTAGAGAAATGCATTTTTCCTTCATATTTCCCCGCTTAAATAAGAGAAGTCTTATATGTTATCAAATATGGTAAACAATTATCAGCATTCAATTTTGAACACCATAAGGTTGATCCTAACCCTGGCAGAAAGAAACAGTTTGGATGGAAATTGAAATGAGCCCAGCACCAATATTTGTTTTAGACTCTTTTGCTGCCATAGGAGGATTTATTTAGCACCATTGATAATGATACAAGTAAAGCTTAGAAAATGAAGAACAATATCTCACAGCATGAAAGATAACACCACCAAGAGTATTATTATCTATTTCAAAAAATTATCAAGGCTTCCTATCCATACAGCAATCATTATTCATAAAATATATAGTTGTTAAGGCTTCCCATACATACAACAATTATTATAAAAATAGGGTATTCATTGAAATTTCCTTCCTTCCTCTTCATACATCAAATATCAATAACTATTATTATCATTATTACTATTATTAGTATCATTAATTATTACTATTATTATTAGTAGTATTAATCATTACTATATTCATCATTAATATTATGAGTATCATTATTATTATTAGTAGTATCATTGTCATCATTATTATTAATACTAGCATTATTAATTATTTAATTGTGAATGATGATAAAGTGGTTGTTGAGGCTTTCCATGCATAAGAGAAATAATGATGCCAATCAGAATATGGACAAATAAAACTAATGTCAGTCAATGTATATATTTGTTTCTTGAGTGTAACACATAAACTACACTCTGATCCTAAGCAGAAGTGCTGTGGAGTGATACTTTGATCCGAGGCAGAAGCACCGATCCGTACATACATAAACTAGTCATCTTTGATTGGGACTATGCTAGTTTATTACATAATACTTAACATTCACTGGCGCATTCTGCATATAAAGCCTGAATATTTCTTCTAAGGATTTTAGGTGAAGAACGAATGTTTGTTCCTCAGATCTGTGAATTGTTCTCTCTGGTATGATAGTGGAAGTTAGAAAACAGGGTAGAGGAGACAAGAGATTCTATTAATATCTCTTTGTCTATCTCTGCCGAGATCTATCAGTCTATATCTATCTATCTCTGTATGTATGTATATATGTGTCTATCTCACTTTTTCCATGTTTATTTATATGCCTTTCATTGCATTCACTCATGATTTATCCCAATCACCAGCAATGTTTATCAAGAGCCAATCCATTTTATTAAAGTAAAATTCAAACTCAGCAAAAGCTTTGTCAAAATTGAACTGTACTGAAGCCAATATCTTTTCTTTTCTTGTCAACTGATCTTCGGGAAGATCTAGATCAAACTGAATCAACTCCAGTCATCGTCATTAATTTTAAAATATTTACGAAAAATCATATCAACTTGAGAAGACCTTCCGTTTGAAAAAGGATTTGTGAATTACTCAGAAAATTTTGAAGTATTTTTTTCCTGACCTCATGCTTTGAATATTACTTTTGTGAAACTTTTAACAGCAGTTTTTCCAATAGTGTTGAAAATCTGATAAGTAGAAATATAGGACGAACTTTTTGAAAAAGCATAAAATACAGAAAAAAAAAAAAATTTATAACTCAATCTAGACTGTTTTTGTAGCAGTAGAAAAGCATTGCAAATAAAGAGATAATCTTGTGAACTACAAGGTGCCCCTCATTTGTGACTTTGTACTAAACTCAGCTAAGCTTAGTAAATACCTAGGAGCCTTGCCATGGAGCAATGGTTTGCAAACAAGTCTTGCATACCATTGGAACTGTAGTTAGTTTGGTCATAACCAAGAGCACCTCACTTGGGGCCTTGAACCAGACTAAGCTAAGCTTACAAATACCTGGGGGGGTTTATCATGGAGCAAACAAGTCTCACAGAAAATTACTGCTGTAAAGAGTTTGATCTCCATTGGGGTCCCATCAGTGTAGCCTTGTGTCATACTAAACCTAATTTTAGTAAATACCAATGTTGGATACCTCATAATTGAGCCAAGATTGGCACAGGTTACTGTGGTAGTGTTTAAATAAGTACTCCACACTTGAAGCCTTGTGTCATACTAAACTATGCTTAATAGTTAGATGGCACTTTGCCATTGAGCAATGGTTAGCAAAGTTGCAAACCATTACTACAGTAGTGAGTTCAATTCTCACTAGGTACCCTACACTTGTGGCCTTGTGCCATACTAAGCTAAATTTAGTAAATATCAATATCAGACACCTTGCTGTAGAGCTACAGATTATTGCTCTAGTGATTTCACCGAGTGCTTCATATTTGTTGCTTTGTTCTAGATTAACTTTGTAAATGTCAACTCTTAAATTCATATAAAAATAAAAGTTTGTATCAAAGGAAATAACTTCTGATTAAAATCATCTCTCTTTGATCATTAGGTGAATTTTTCATTTTCTTCCTTTTCAATTCACAGAAGAGTTATTTTTTCATTTGTTTTACTGCCAATTACGAGTGATTCATGAATTTAAGAAGTTAATAAATAATAAATAAATTATCATAAGTTAATATAAGTTATGATATATAATAATTATAAGTTAATGAATAAGTAAAAATGAATTAAGAAAAGGAAATGTCTTCGATCTCACTTATGCAAGAGAATAAAAAAAGATAAGGCTATTAAAGCTTTTTTTAAAAAATCTCAGACATGAGGTCAGGTAAAAAATATCCTCACAAAATTGAAAAACTCTTTATGCAGAAGTTTTTTTGAGAGACTCAGAGGGAACGAAAATTTTGAAAAGATTTTAGGAAGGTCTAGTCATTTGAAAGATTTTCTTTCTTTTTGGGTTGGGGTTAAATGAAAAAATTTTAAAAAAAGAATCATGAAAAATTAGGGAGATTTTTCCTCGTCTCTTTGAGAAGCTCTTATTTGATTCTTTAAAGGTTCATCCAGTGTGACTTAATACTTGATTATCACCATTGACCTGATATGAAGTATAACATTTTGGATAATTTTTATTAGAGTCTAGTTATCCAATATACAGGTTGATAGTCACTAATTTGGCAAGCTTGGGACTGGACAGGTGCTGGAATAGTGAATTTTTCAAACCAGCAAAGCTTAGGGTGAAAAATTGAAAAATAATTCATATACCATAAAGTATTACTTATACCAGTAAAATTCATACCAATTATATATATATATATTTTTTTTCAATTAGGGTAGGATTAATGTTTCTTTTTTCCTTTCAATTTAAGAATGAAAAAAGAACCCTATCTAGGAGCTGACGGCATAAGAAGGGCTATTATTCATGAAGGAAAAAAAAAAGATTGTCGTTAATACTTGTTATTTGACATACTTATCAACAGCGGCAGATCCAGCAGGTTAAACCTGGAAGCCCAGAATAAATATACAAATGTGAATGACTTTTAATAACAAGTTTTCCCTTGCTGTCAAAAATGATGGCAATAATTAAGTAATACTGCAATTGTATTTATAAAATATCAAAAACATTATGTTGTGTAGCATTTCCTTGCTTATGTTCAATATTTCCTAAATATTGACCTAATCTAAAAGGTGGAATTAAATAAAGATATAATTTTCCAAACTTGGAATCAAGTTCAAGAAAGAAAAAATGACACTCTTTGAATACAATGTAAAGATAACATTTATCAAGTTTGACGTAACATGAAATTTTATTTCTAACAAGCTATTTCATCAGATGTCACTGATGACGTAAGTGTGACAGACTGCACATCGCAAACTATCATATACACAGATTTTTGACAAGTATTTTCTTTCATCTAAATTTTCAGTTGCTTTTTATTGCAACTTTACTCAGGCCATCAATGAAGTGAATAGAAAGAAAATAGAGGTCAAAAATTAATAATAATGGTTAACTATTGCTGTACTTATTCAAGATAGAAAAATCTCCCATAATTTTTCATTGATTTAGTAATAAGTTTTTTTCACCTCTCTTTCTCTCACTCTTCAGCCAACTGGACTTTAGTCAGCTGGTGCCCTGAAGAGGGAGAAAGAATTTCACCTGATACTAATGATAATGATGATGATGACAAAACGGACCAAAGGACTGGACACTGGATTGTATTTAGATATGGCTAAAGCAGTTGGATGTGCGGATTGGAAACTTGAATTGTTTTGCTGTTAGTGTGGGAAAAAGAGACTTATAGTTTTCTATAAGCAAAAAAAATTATACCATTATTCTGCTTGTTTGTATGTGCGACCATTGCATTTTCTGATCATTATTAAATCTCCTCATATCTTTCATCCTTTCTCTTCTCACTTCCCCAACCATCCACTTAATGTAATAAACAAGGGTAAGAATGGAAGAGGGCACTAGTGCTTGAATGGGAGCAAAAGAGACTCAATCTTAACTATAACTGTCATTCATTTATCATTTGTCCCTCACAAGCCTAAAAAAAAAAGGTTATAGTAGTAGCAGACCACAGGGATATAGACAAAGCAAAAGTAATCAATAGTAATAATAGCAACAGATCGATTACAATATTCATCATTATTATTATTATCACTATTATTATTATCAATTAATAATAATAATAGAGGTTGACAATGGTTCATCTAATAAAAATAAATAAAGATAATACTGCTAACTCCCTGTTGTTGATTGCTACTGTACTGACATAGATTATAAACAAACACTAATAAAGTAGACAGTGGTGTGACCTGACTCCCAAATAAACCCTTCTATTGCTCCAGTCCTCCTTTAGAGTCATCCAAAGGGAAGACTATAGTATGACTGACAAAATTTAATGTGGATGTGTGAAGAGATTGGGTAGAAGTCAGTCTTTCCATCCTGCCAAATATGAAGTCAAGTGGGCCAGGACTAAACTGGGTCAAGAATGTGTATGCTAAGCAAATTGAACTGAATAGAACCTGACTGAGAAGTTAATTGAAAATATCAACTCTGGGATTGTGTTGGCCATGAGGGGGTGGAGCTACACAAGAAAAGGATCTGTCAATCAAATATCTATTTAAAAAAACAACTCTTTACTAACCCAGTTGTCTCAATAACTTTCAACTCGTATAAACTCTTATTGCTTTTAATTTTTAAAAAAATATATTACTGATTTTAACTTTTATTGTTGTGATAAAAAGTAATAAGATGAAATAAAAAAATGGTCAAAAGTTAAAACAATAATTGTTTAACTAGTATCATATAGTTAGAAAGCATTCGAAAATCAATAGTCCTCCATTTATAACTGCAAAAGAAACGTGCAAATACATATTTGTACAAATATATATATATATATATATATATATATATATATATATGTATATGAACAGATACATATTTGTGCACACACAGTACAAAATTATGAGGTTATTGTTTAACTAATATCACATAAAATGGAAATCTTTGAAATAAATAACAGTATTTGATAGTATACAGCAAGCACTCTTTTTCCCCCCCAAAAAAAACAATAAAAAAGTCACCTTGTTTGTAATATATAAGTGAAGCCCTTCCTTGAGCAATATTCAGCCTTTACTGGAGATAATAATTATTTCCTGAATATTCATTGCTAAAATAAAGGAGGATCTTTTTTGTCGGTGTCTAACAAGTTAAATATAACAGGTCTTTCAGAATACAGTAATTAAAATCTAAAAAAACATATTTACATTATAACATGTGTACATACCCAATAATATACATACCCACACAAAAAAAAACACATGATGCTAATTTGTCAGTTACTTAATATTTGTTTGAAATTCAAGCTTCAAGTTTAAATTTAATATAACAAGCTGTTACCAATTGGTCCACCTAGAAAATACTTATCAATGCTAATCCTTTTTAATTCCATTTTACATTTGTATAGAGCAGCAGTTCTGCAAGTGTTGTCTGCAGACCCTTACAGGTCTGTGAGACGCATGTCTGGGGTCCACTAAAGATTCAAGTTCTATACATTAATTAATAGACCAGAGAAAAATTCAGTCATCAGGTATCAGAAAAGACTATACATTATGTTTATTTATATATATATATATATATATATATATATATATATATATATATATATATATAAATATATATATATATATATAAATATATATATATATATATAAATATATATATATATATATATATATATATATATATATATATATATATAAATATATATATATATATATATATAAATATATATATATATATAAATATATATATATATATATATATATAAATATATATATATATATATATATATATAAATATATATATATATATATATATATATAAATATATATATATATATATATATATAAATATAAATATATATATATATATATATATATAAATATATATATATATATATATATATATAATATATATATATATATATATATATATAAATATATATATATATATATATATATAAATATATATATATATATATATATATATAAATATATATATATATATAAATATATATATATATATATATATATATATATATATATATATATATATATATATATATATATATATATAAAACTTGGTACATATAGTACAAATCAGGTATGCAATATAACTTAAAGTTAACATCTGATATGTGATGGATTTATTTCATAGAGTGCTTGATTCATTCAAGTTTAAGTGTTAAGTTGGTTTGGAGTAGAGCTGGAAATGGATTTGTTACACAAACACGTTTATGTTTCTGCCATGTTTGGAGCTCTTCAGGCGAATGATTATACATATTTTAGATTCCTGTTAGGAGAATTCGGGGAAATTTTTACAGGTGTTGCTATGGGGTGGGGTTCTTCTGTTTTATTATTATTTTGTTTATCGAGTTGGCTGTGTGTGTGTTTTGTTGGTGGTTATAAATTACACGTCAAGGGGTATTGTCTGGGTGTTGGAGTTATCCATAGATGGATGCTAAGCTGTATGTTCTAAGGGAATGTCTTGATTTCAACCTTGATTTATTACCTTTGTTAGGGTCCTTTATGACCATAGTGGATTGTATTTTTCTGAATTTACATAGACAGGAGGAAGTACACAATGTTGATTTGGTAGTTCTTTGAGATGACTATGTGAGTAAACTGTTTATATTACTTTTAGTGTACTAATGCATGGGTTATTGAGTTATATTTGTTGATTAAATTTAAGCGATGCCAGCATTTTAATGCCATTTCATTTTTCCAGTTTAATAAATCTATTTCAGTTTTTTTTTGTTTTTTTAGCAAAACTGAGTATTTCAAATTTTTCATTTAGACATAAGTAACATGGATTTTCCATATTTTGGCATATATAGGTTTGTCTTGGAATTTTCCATTTTAGAGTTGGTTTGTAATTCATTTTGCACATTTCCCAGTAATATGTTGAAGATGTATTAATTATATATTTTTTGTTTGTAAAGGATGATGTGTGGTTGGCTTATTTAAGTTTGAATGACTTTTAGATATTCCAATATAATATTTTTACTTCTAAGGGCTTTTCTTAGGTTGATATTTCTGCTTGGTATACTATATTTGATCTGAAACGTTAGTCTTACAGAGGGCAACTATTCTTGTTGGTACAATTGCAGTCTTGTTTCTTTATGTTTATATTTTCCTTATTTGTATTCTGTCTAATAACTTAATTGTTATGTTTCATAATAAGTGTATTGAAATTTGCGGTACAACCAAAGCTGATTTTCAGTTTGTTTTATTAAATATTTTGCTTAGTGGGTGATTTTGGGGGAAATGTTTTTCTATTAATTGAATGAATACTTTACTTTAATTGGTTTTTACTTGTGGGTTGAATGGTGGTGTATACGACATGGTTTTTCTATTTCTGTTTTTTCTCTATTTCTTGCTATTGGATTTAACTTTTTTGACGGAATTGAAGTTTGTTTCAGTGAAACCACTATTTTTTAGTATATATATATATATATATATATATATATATATGTATAGTACAAAATTATGAGTACTTCTTCCTTTTTCAACTACATATCTGTGTAAAGCAGGATTTTCTACATGCACAACAATAAAAACTAACCATTATAATAGACTGAATGCTGAGGTAGATGTAAAAATCCAGCGGTCTAACATTAAACCAGACTTCATAGAGGTTTGGAAAAAAAAAAAAAAGAAATAATCATTCCATTGACTGACTTTTCTTTTGTTTCCCTTTCCTTTTAATATGTATATATTTTTCAAAATAAATGTAGTTTCGGAAAACTTACGATGGCTTATTTTTACAATAAACACCTAAACATAAAAACTCTTTATGGGTCTGCGCATATTTTTTTCAAAATTTGAAATTGTCCATTGCAGGGAAAATTTTTTAGAACTACTAGTAATAAAATTGCTAGCACGAGAGACTATAGTTTGCCTTGAAAAGGATTTGTGTTTAAAAAGTGTGTTTATCAAATGTAACTGAAAGCATTAACTTGAAGTTCTGACTTCTTACACTAATCAGAAGCTCCTTTTTACACTTATGTATAGAATTTTCTTACCATTTGACTGGCGATATATAATAAGATCAGAAAAACTATTCTAAAAATACCATAAGATTAGTGGAGTAAGCTACTAGCATTCTAGAGGGGATAGTTTGAGGCAGTGAGGTTATGTAAACAAATCCACTTCCCTAAAGAGAAATATTAAAAATACAGCTGAGTGAAAGCCTTTTTAAAAATAAGCTGTAGTGAGAGTTTTCAGAGATATCTTAGTTCTTTTTATCAAGTTCATCTTTTAAATCCGAGGTTGTATCTTGGTAATTTATTGTATCCATGTTTTTTGCTGAAAAGATAATACTTCATAAAAATAATTGATTGTAACAATTGAATATAGATACCCTGTGATAAAGAAATAGTTAGCAAGCTAGTCTCATAGGCCATAACTACTGCAGTGAGTTCGTTTGTCACTAGTGACATTTGTGGCCTTGTGCCAGACTAAGCAGAGCTTGGTAAATATCAATAATAGTAGACAGTAAGGATGCTTTGCCATGGACCAATAGCTAGCTAACTAAGATTACAGACTATTAGTGGTATATATATATATAGTTGATTTGCACAAAGTGCCCTAAAATTATGGCCTTGGGACAAACAAAGCTAAGTTTAGTAAATACATATTAGTAGATAGTAAATAAACATTAGTAGAGTTTAGTAAATGTATTTTGGTAGATAGGGGAGCCTTATTGTGGAGTCTAGCACGTATATTTCTGCAATTAAAGCACATAATTTTGGTAAAGTGATTTATTATCTCTGGAATATACCATATTGACTAAATTAACAAGCAAAGGCAAAAGAAACTAATATAGCGTTTATTTTTATCATTGATTACTTTTACTGTCTATATTCCTGTGGTCTACAACTATTATAACTTAATTTCTAGGTTTCAGACTTGCGGGTGATGTGAGATGAATTAACGACAATTATAATGAAGGTTGAGACCCTTTTGCTCCCATTCAGGTATAAGCATCCTATTCCATTCTTATTCATTACAATGCATGGGTGGGTGGTAAATAGAAAAGAAAAGATAAAGGATATGAGGGAAATGAATAATAATCAGAAAGCATAATGGTTATACATTCAAACAAGCAGAATAATAGTATAATACTTTGTCTCAGTTGATTCTAAGTAGAAGTGTTGGAGAGTGTTGTTAACAATTTACTTAATTGGAATTATTCAATTCCCTCTACCTAACTCCCCAAATTATTAGAACAATCACACATCCTAAAAGACCAATTCTTGTGTTTAATCTGATAATCCATAACATTTTACGAATAATTATTCTTACTGTATTTGTCAACAAGTTGATGATGGATTAAAAAACAACGGCCCCTGAACTAGGTATAAAGCAGACTTTGGGGTGGTTTTGATCTCCAAACTACAGAGAGTGCAAAATAGGTTTTACTCTCAATTTTGTCTTTTAAACTAATGATTTAAACTTGAAAAAAAAAAAGCTAGTTCTCTGTTGTATCATTCATACAAGACACATTTGCATTAATTTTGATTTCTTCATAATGTATTTTCAACATCAAAGGAGTTGCATTAGTCTCCCTGAAATGAAAAATATATTGCAAAAAGAATTATATATATATATATGAATGACACAATTGTGGGTCCTTTCTATGTAATACTTTTTCCTTGTTTTATACAGGTGTGAAACAGATTGTATTAAATAATGATAATTATCTACAGTCAGAAAGGAGAGGAAGGTAGGAGACACCAAAAATTGGTAGAGTCGTCAAATGTTTATGATTTAGTTTTGTTTTCTCAGAAGGTAAAAATTTTCGGATGATATCATTCCAGCATAATTCAGTAATTGAAATCAATAAGAATGAATCATAAATTGAAAACCTCTACAAAATTATTTAATCTAGAGGAATGGAAATGAGAGAATATATAAAAAATGGAAAAGTTTGCATGTAGGGAATACCTTGAAAAAACAAAACAGAAAATAGTCAAAAAATGAAGTTAGATTGCTGTGGTGGTGGAGCACATTGAAATCCATGTTTAAACATTGCATTCATATTATAGAAAGCACTTTGATATTGATGCACAACCAATGGTTAATTTACCTGTTATTCACTAAGGTAGAAAAATATGTTGTTGAAAATGAACTACTACAAAATCCTGTCTTAGGTTGTCTCTTGAATTATCATTTCTTAAAAGTAGCAACTTCATCAAGAATTTGTTGTTGTACTTTAAAAAACAAACTTGATAATCAAAAAAATATGAATGAAACATTTGCAAAAAGAGAAATTGATAAAAAAAAAACATGTGAAAGGAAATCTTTTTACATTTCAGCTTCCCAGAATGCCCCTCCCAGAATCTACTGTTCGTCCCACTTCCTGTTCTTATTCAGAGGTTTGACAAAATAGGGTTGCCATGAAAGCCAAACACTATCAAATTTTGTATTTTTCTACTTGCAACTCTTTGGGCTACTTTTAAAATAAGCTGGGCTAATTTGGGCTACTAATAAGAATAGAGGCAATTACTGATTATTTTTGCTTTTATAATGTGATATAATTATCTTTTGAAGACACATAAAGATGATTATTCTTGATTTACCACATAATCCCTTTTCAAATTTTTTGCATTCCCATATTAATAATTTGCTACTTTCAGTAATTCAGATCTGGCAACCCTGCATGATGAGGAACAAACTGGCCTTTGGCCATGAATTTATGTCACTTCCAGACAATACGATCTTTTTAATCACTTCCTAAAAAATCTCTCGTCTACTTTTCTTAGGGAAGTTATTATAAAGGGAGGAAAAACAACAGTAATTGTGCTGGCATTTGTGAATGGATACAGAGGTTATGACCTAAGCACCAGAGTTAACTGGGTTACACCTGTACCCAGTAGTATTTTAGCTTGAGCTTCAATGGTCAGTGTTGTCCATTGTGGTTCTTTAATAGTTGGTTACATCGCTGGCTGGACTGGGGCCACTCTGTTAATTAAGTTGGCCATTGCAGTACCCACTCCGTCCACGTTTTGAAGGATGTCGTCATTTGCAGCAGACAGATCGGACATGGTGTAGGCTGGAATAAAAAATGTTTGAAAATTAGTAAAAAGAGAGATTTAGTTTTTGGATTGTCATATTTATGAAGGATGATTTGAATGATCAAGTATGGGTGCCTGCTATAAAGTGATGGCTAGGAAGCTAATCTTGCAGAGGGTTTTCTAATTTAAAAAAATCCAAGCCTTTCTTGGTGCTCAACTACTGTGGCCATGTGCTAAACTAAACTAGGGTTAATCAATATCTAATGATATTTCAAGTTTGATCAGTTTTTTATGGAAAAAATAGGATGTATGCCAATATATATAAGATGGACATTTAATTAAAAAAAACAAAACAAAAAAAAGTAGGTAAATATTATACTGTACTCAATGTGATTGTATAGTGACTACGAGGCTGTCTACCAAAAATCAAAATAAATAGTTATGGTGCTAGGATGAGTTGCAGTGAGCAGTAATCTTCCAAATAACTTTGTAAATTATTCATCTTACAGTCTGGTATATATGGTATGCATTTTATGAACAGCTTTGCTCAATAGGCCATTTTTACCCCTTTTTTTTCCAAGAATCCTTTCAGAAATGAAGCAAAATCCCTAAATTACTGAAGAAGCAGTTTAAAGATTCTGCACAGAAAGTCAAGACTTGAACTTTTATTGTGAAAAAAAAAAAATAATCAAGAACTAATTGATGCGGATTTCAGGCTGATTTGTGCTCTTTAAATGCTTACATATAACTCATGACGGAGATATGTTTTCTTTATCAGTGGAGGGTGTTTCTTTCATTGCCTTTGCTATAATAGTACCTGCAAAGTAGGTTGAAGATAGGGAAGCACTTTCTCTGAAACATAGCATTACACATGATATAAACAAGGCAGAATAAGACATGGGTTCACATTCTCTAAAATGATCTTTCTATAATAGAGACGTGTAAATAGAAAAACTAGTCAAGTTTAATATAATTCAGTAATAACAAATCAAAGAAACTTAAATGATGTAAGGTTCAATCCCCTTTATACAAACACAAAAAAAGACAAACAAAAAATGACAGTACAATTGCATTCATCTAAATGTCTAAAAATACTGATGTGTTGATGATTAAATGAGCAATTGAAAAGTTTAGAAAAAAATTTTTATAAAGATAATTATCGAACAGATATAAGAAATTGAAAATGTTTATTAACATCATCTTCCAAATTGCATTGTGGGGATGATATTAATTAATTAATTAATTAATTATGACGGATTTGAACAAATAATAAGGACAATTTTCATCATTAGATGTATTGTTATTGTTAATTCTTAGTTGCTTTAAACATTCAATATGAAAGAAAATACCAAGCAAAAATGAATAATAATGATTGACAATGCTTCTTCTATCAAGAATAAATACAGATCAAATTAGATGCATTAAATTTAAAAAGAAAACTAATCAAAGAGAAATATCTTCAATTATTCTATTTACAATTAAGTATTTTGTTTACAGCCATCAGTATATTACATTTTATATTAAGTTTATATCAATAATATTATGCATATGATAAACCTTCTTCTGTCTGTCAGTAATGTTTGCAATAATTTCTGACCACTGACGATAAGTTATGATATAATACAAGATGCAACAGGAAGCAATGAGAAATGAAGATATCATTTGATACCAGTAAAAATTGCTCTAATCAATGAATAATGTCACCCCAATCCCTAACCCTAGATTATACAATTAATCAACACAAACTTTTATATAGAATCTTTTTTAAATTACATTCCTGATGCTTATCGTATTTTACAGGGGCCGCTGAAAATTTTTCTCTTTTCTGATTTTCAATGCACAACATACAAATTAAGGGCAAAAACATAGTAAAATTGATCTTAGGTTAAAAATCACAAAATTCAGTGTTTATTCATCACTTTTTTCTCTCTTACAACCAAAAATATTTAGTTTTTTTTGTGCAGAGAATGACAAAAGCTAAGTAAGGGTGTGGTAGAGTAGCAAGGAAGTGATAAGAAAAACAGTAATCTTGCTGACATAAACCGGTGTGCAACACTCCCTCACTGAAATCCAAACACAGGATTTCAGACCCTGTGATGCATTGTAGCAGCTGCACCACCAAGAACTGAAGCTATAGTCATCTACAACTATGAAAGAAGGACATGATAATTCTGTGTCATAAATATCCAATAAGTATTGCAAAATGTAGGATAAGTGTTAAGTGTAGAATAGGTAAAGTGCCCTGTCTATAAAGAAACAACTCCCAATGGAGTATGAAGGCTGGTGATGAAGTCCCGCTTTCTGTTGCATGCATCAACTTAGTGATCCATGCAAGTTTCAAGTTTGGTTGAGACCAGAACTTTATCCCTACAAGTTTTTATGACCACCCCACCTTGGCATAATGCAAACCCACTGAAGGGATACAGCCACCTTAATCACACAGCTTAGTGAACTCAATTAGCTGCTGAGTGTATAGGGAAACTGATAAGGAATTTCCCCACTCTTTACTCATACAAGGAATTGGACCCAGGACCTTCTGCGTGTGAGGTACACTTGCTAATAATTACACGAACCAAGCAGACATGAGTGTAGAGTAAGTATTGTGTTAGCCGCTGTGAAAGTAATGTGTAAATGATCAAGTGTAGAATGAATTTGGAGTAAGTGCTATGCAAGTGTATATTTAGAGTAAGTGTTATAAAAGTGTAAATTTGGAGGAAGTGCTATTCAAGTGTAAATTTGGAGTAAGTGTTATACAGATGTAGAAAGAGAAAGTATTATGCTATGGTAATGTGATCAGGTCATCTTACTTGGGGTTGACGAAAGAGAAGAACACGAGGACGTCCTCCCTGGTTCTGATTTTGTTGATGATGATGATACAGATAAAACATCATCTTTGTCTACAATCAAATTGCATATCATATTATTACAAATGTCATCTTGCTATTTTGTTATAATAAGACATTCTTTTGATATTTCACAATAGAAATGACCTTCTGTCATATAGCAAGGGAATCTATTCAAGTAATAAATTTATTGTTCTCCTCAAAGGCAGCCTTCCTCAACGGGAGTTCCATGAAGATTTTATAAAAAGTGAAAAAAATATCTGATTTTTGCTTCATTTGAGGTTTTTTTAAAATAATGATAGTAATGGTCCCTGTCTTGATAATATTCGACAATAAAAACGTAAGAATTAAGTATTATGTGCAGTAAAAAACAAGCTAAAGTTTTACACTGAATATGTACAATTTAAGATTCATACATTAATTAGAGTAAAAAATTGTACTCTTGAGTTTTTTTTTATTGCCAACACTGGAGAGAGGATTGGTTAATGCCAACAGGTGAGTAACAAGAGCTAATGGTAAGCAAGAGTCCAAATCAAACCATTAAACTCATCCCCTACCCTGATCTATCTTGAACCATGTTTGTTATTAACTAGTAGTGTAACAGTCATGTTCAAAAGTTAATAGAAATAATGGCTTTTATTTTGTACTCACCTGAGCAGGAAAGATTTTGTGGAAATGCCTTCTCTAATTTCTTGACCAATTTGTCCATTTCTTGCTCAGCTTCTGTGGCTGTATTGATGGATGTATACAGGGTAGACATGTCCAGTTTGTGGGTTGAGTCAATGGTCGATTGGTCAAAGTACTTGCCTGCATCTGGTGTGCTGGTCAACCGAGACGAGTTCAACAAAGTTGGATAAGGAGAGTGGTCAGCATAGTTCATTGAATTCATGGAGTTAACCCAACCATTTTGTTGATTGTTACCATTCTGGAAAGGAAAACCATTTGGGAAGTTGAACCCATTTTGTGTGTGGAAACCATTGGTCACATCAGAACCATTCTGGATTATGTTGCCATTTTGTGGTATGAATCCATTTTGGGTTTTCACACCATTGAGACCATTGATTGGTGTAAAACCATTTGATGGTTTGTAGCCATTTGTTGTATGCAGACCATTCTGAGTTTTAAAACCATTTTGAAGGTGGTAACCATTTGGGGGTGATAAACCATTTTTGTAGGAGAATCCATTTTGATTGATTCTGTTGGTCAAGGCAGAATTCTTGGCATTTTCTGGTAAAGCTCCATTCTGTCAGGAAGAAGAAACAATGATATAAATATGAAACCCTGAATATCATAAGAGCAAGATATACATAAACAGATCTTTTCTTCTCTTTTTCTCCCAAAATATAGTTTCATTTCAATATTTAACATTGGAAGAAGGTCTGATGAAATAGAATTACCCAACAGAGTTAAAATGGAGAAACCTTATTGCAACTAAATAAAAGCAAAAATCTTTCAAATGACAATCCTTAAGTGTCATGAAAACTATCAGGCTATTTTGCATTACAATTTTACATAAAAAACAAACCATTTTACTAAAGGTCAATGCATTCATCAAATTACATATTATTTTTTGTGTGGATTGTAGCAGCATCAATTGTTGAAACGAACGCAAAACCCACGAGTAAGTCATTCATAATTGTTTTTAAAAAATTTACAATAATAACCAGTTCCCATTTATCCCCAGCCATGATTTCAATATATAAAGGAATTGCTTCTCATTGTGTGGAGAGGAAACACTACATTATTCACAGCAGACAAGATTGAATGTTAGACAAGTTTGCCAACAGTGTGTGAGTGAATAGCTTATATGAGTTATACAAAATGAATTCTTTGGTGGTACATGCAAAATTAGAAAAGTGACTTTTCATAATGCACTGATTCTTCTGTTTCAAACCATTGAATGGGCATCCAAACCATGATTGATCAATTTAGAATGCATGAAACTTTGTTATATTAGTAGTTTCATTGATCTTGAGTAAGCCAAATCTTGTCCAGGCTGACTACCATCACTGTAATTTTTCAGTGAATTTTAATTCAATTCCATTCTGTGCAATATGAAAGTTCTCAGATTATTGCACTGATTTAATGTTTAAATGGCACTAGTAGCAGTATCAAGTGTCAATGTAAACTAAAAAACTCGGGCCAGTCATTTCTATTTTCTTAATTTTTGTATTACTTTAATCTTATTTCTATTGCTTTTGTCATTCAACGATTTCTGATGATTATGGAAGGATGATTGGAGAGTTATGATAAAAAGCATTAGAAATAAGATGGAAAAAATATTGATCGCAAAGATGTAAGATTTTCCCATCAAAGTAAATTTCTTTTAGACGGAGTGCCTTGCAGTGCTAAAGCACTCCAACTGTCCCGCTACTTATCCATGGCTGGGGGAAGAAGTGGATTCATGCCTTTTGCCAGGGCATTAGCGCAAAGTGAACAAAAGTAGCCTTGGCCAAAGATTGAACTCAGTCTGCTGATTCTGTTTCCTATGCTGATAACTTTTACGCCACTCCACATCTTCATTTTGTACTTCATTCATTAAAAATTTCCCTGGTGTTTCAGTTGATGTTAAACTCAAGTTTAAGTCTGAACAAGAACAATTTAGGGGAGAAAACACTTCACTGTTTGTTGGTCCTGTCACATTAGACCAAACCAATACATAAAATCAACATTTTTCCACCATGATTTGAAATCACGACCAAGTGATCAGCATACAGCCCTCTAACTGACAGCTAAACTGACAAGTCTCATAAAGTTTCAAAAATGTATCTTAGAAAAACACAAGGGCTTATTTCATTCTAGTAAATAAATGCATCTATAAAATTTACATTACCCTACTGTGATCGGAAATCATAACAAAGTGATGCACAGACAACTCTCCTACTGACTGAGCCAAACTGATAAATCTTAAATATCAAGAAAATTTATATTAGAAATATGCAAAGGCTTGTTCATTTTCATAGATAAACACATTTATACTAAAAAATATTTGAAAAAGATAATTTTTTATTCATTATGTATATACAATACAGAAGTTGCAGAAATCATCTTCAGTTGAAATAGAAGCAGGAGTGGAGTTTGAGCCTGCAGCAGACATATTTGTTTTTCCTTTATTATCTAATCTGTTATGGAGTATCTTATAGTTATGAAGAGGTAAAAATTAGATTAGAGATGGCTCAGATTATTAATCCAGAATCTCCCTAGTGATGCCGGATTAATGATGATTAATTTACTCTCATGAACCAAAGAAAACAGCTGAAGATATGGTGACTGACCTTCAACATATCATGAACTCTGGTCAGTTGTTTGTTGAGACGAAGGTTATGGTCATCCACAACTTCTTTCTTGGCTTCCACTAATTCTTTTTCCATTTCAATTTCTTCGCTGTATGAAAGGCTACTACAACTGTCTGTACCAGCATCTCGGATTTCTGCCAATCGACGGTACAAGTTTCTGAAAATATAACCCCAAGAAATGCAAACATTAAAAAAAAAAAAAATTCTAGTTTTGATTCAATCAAAAATTCTAAATAAAGTTTACTTAAAATATGAATAAAAGTAAAAAATTTCCAGATAATGATATTTTGCCAAGTTTGATTTTTTGGGTGGTGGGGGTAATAGATGAAGAGTGATAAATTGTTGTTGATTCTAAATATTAGCTAAAATGATTTGTCAAGTGATTTCTGTAACTATATACGTAAAACAACTCAACTTAGTCAGACATAAGGCCAATTGGGGGAATACATACAAAGATTCTGGCTTTTTACTGCTTCATGGTAAAATACAAGCAACAAGAAGTGAGGCACAGAGATCATTCATTACTGACAAAAATCATTCATTGAATAAGCATACCCTTACCTTTACCCTAAATTCTTTTATCACTATAAACCTCATCATAAAAGCCTTTTTAAATTACATTCCCTTTGCTTCAAGTATTTTATAGGGACTACATTTTACCTGGTCTATAGCATTGACCTCTGACAGTATTTCACTCCCGAGGCAGTTCAAATTCTATAACCCTACACAAAACAGTTATTTACCCAGTAATTGCTCTATTCTCTCTCTCTCCCTCCCCCTCCCTCCCTCCCTCATCAAAAATCATTCCTATACCCTCCAAAAACACAGTAATTCTATAGCCACAATTTACCTATCTATCCAAGGATCCAGTAAGGGTTCTATTGAAATGGGAAAACTATCTATGCTGTTCAATGATAATAACAACTACCTTTTGACAGGGTGGAAATATACTTTCTACAAATATTTAGGCACTGACAATTTTTCCAAAGCCAGACTGTTGAAAATTGAACAGCTGCTTTTTCTGCTTCAGAAGATCAAAAAATAACAATTTTGGAATGGTTCTCTTACAAAGTGACAATGTATTCACCTGTTTTCTGATTCCAAATCTTGGATAATTTTCTGCAATTCCTGAACTTGCTGTACAGCTGCCAATTCTGAAGGAGATGGAGTACGACTTTCCTGCAAATAGAGTAGAAATGATACGTGAAAGGTTGTTGTTGCGGTTAGAAAGACATTTTTGTCAAAAAAAAGTTGAAAAGTTGATGATTTGGGGCTGGACCGGGTTTGATCTTTTAGAGCTGATTTAGAGTAATATGATAATTATTGACAGTAGATATCTACTGAATTTGGCTCAGTTTGGTAAAAGGCGACAATAGTCAGCACCTAATAAGGATTGTTCTCACTAGTAATAGCTGGTTAGAGTACTTTGACAGTCATTACTTTATGGAAGACAATGTTCAACATGTTCACTGCTTCCTTGGATATTTGTACCCTTACATAATGCCACATGTTTCTGAGATACCAGGACTTTTCAGTTTCTTGAGTTGGGAAACAAAATTCCTTGTGAAATATCATTCCAGTGTTACCCAAAACAATAACTGTACGGAGGAATTCTATCATATTAAAATAATGACAGTATTCCTGTATTTATTTTCATCATTTTTTCCTTTTAAAATATAAAGTTTAAATTTTATCCAATCACCTGAATATTACTCAAAATTTGATATAATGTTTTGCAAGAGATTTTTTTCATGATTGTCCCAATCCACAATATCAGAAAATACCATTATAAATTGTTATAAAATACTGCTTTTGCTTTATGTTGGTGAATGATGTTAAATCTATTAAACTATAAAGAATGACGCTATTGTGTATCCTTGATAATAGTTTTGTGTCATTGTTGTTTCCTTACTAAAGAACAGTTCTGTAATCAGCGTAACTATTTATATTGACTTAAATAAAACTATGGAAAGGATGCAGAACCCAGAGGCAATACGCAATAAGACACATGCATCAAGTGTCAGTAAATGTGTTTAAAGACAATTGTAGATGCTACAAATCTAGAAAAATATTTCAAATTTTAGATAACACTTTCAGTTATGCATCAAACTATTCAAAAGATTTGTTGTAAACTATCAGGTGATATTATGAGCAGGTTTTGATGGTTTACTTATATATGACATTATTTGCAAATAAAATATATTGCCAGGTAGAGATTTAGTAAAAAGCAGCTAATATTGTAATATTTGACACAGGCACCAACTATGACTTAAATGGTATAATACTCAGGGTGATTTTTCAAGCAAACTTTGAGAAAGAAATGTATGCATTATATCATGGGGAATTAGGTTTGTTTAGATGCAAGGGAGAGCATATCAAAAGAGGTTCTTCTCTGTAATTATTAAAAGAAAGAAGAATGTAGAGCTGCAAAGATTCCCATATGAAAATGCAAATTACTGAAAAAATGAAAAGACATGGATAAGAAGAGAAGCAGGTGATGGAGGAAGGAAATAAAGACCTTGCTGTGTACACTGGCAACTGTGACATGGATGCTGTCTGTCTGGAGGGACTTGGAGCTGGTCTGTCGTGCCTTGTTGCTCTGTTCCCCATTGCTGCTGCACAAACGGGCGGGTGCACTTGAAGCACTCTCAGAACCATGACTCATCGTCAAATGTGACACTTGGTCCTCATGCATCGTTGACCTACGAGTTGATGTTGATCTGTTCAAAAAAAGGAATCAAGGGAATGTTAATGGCTTTGAAAAAAAAATAATTCTGAATTTTCTTCGAAAACACATAAAGATCATTTGAAGAGAGGATAAAAACAACAAAGAAGGATTCTAGTTCAAATAATTTATGAAATAATGAACACACTTCATTTCAAAACACTACACAATAATTTGAGAATATTCTTATGCTTTTTGAAATCAATAAAGAACCATTATAAAACACTCTATAGCATATTGTCAAGAAAACTTTTCCACCGAATTTACCAGCATATGTTTTAGACTGGTGGTTTACAATCTTTTTCACTAATGCATCCTTTGCTGCATGTTTCAGAATGTCATTCCCCCTCACAAGATTGATTCAAAAAAGTACATACCAAATAAAATACATATAATCTTGGAAATCTATTTTTCTTCTCTATTAGCACAGGTTTGATTATTTTTCCTAAAGGAAACATAATTTAACTCTACTAGCAGGGTTGGAAGATCAATATTCCATCACTTTGAGTCTGCCAATCACTGATCCTTTTCTAACATATTGTAGAAAGACAGTTTTTGATTATTTCTGACAAAAATCCACTTTAACCAAGATAAACCAGGAGTTGTCTTTATTTTTCTTCACCAAATTTAGGGGATTTAAAATCATGATTCCCCTACCTGAGTGGTAGTCGTATCTCCTACCAACTAAGTTGAATTGACAAGTCTTACATATCTATGAAAATTTATGTTAGAAATACACCAGTGCTTATCTCATTCTGATAGACTAGACAGGATATTATCACTAACAATGATGATATAATGCTACCTCACTATATGTAACTACAATAATGCTAGACTGGGGATTTAATTTATGCCATTTTTACAAAAATACTGATGGAAGGATGGCTTATATGGATTATCTTCCCTTTGATTTGATTTCATTTCGTATGAATTCTCTCATTTCTTCTTATTTTTTTTACATCATGCTGTTTATTCCATTTTCAAAATGGGCTAATGTAACCTGCACTCCTATAAAAATGTCAGACGTTAAGTACCCAGTTTAGGATTATAATCACACAGTAAATAGAAGACCCCTCGTAAAGCATTAATTCATTTTTTCCTTCGACAAAAACTCCCCCTCACAGAGTCTAATGGATTGAATACACTTAAAATTGAAAGGCAATACAATCTTCTCACTATTTAGAGTATGTAAGATGGTTAATTATGTAATTTCATGTTGTACCTCGATTACAAATTAAAATGACTTTCAAATACTCACTATTAAATGACTGATGTTCTTTTCAAGTGTAGTACAAGATTTTAAGGTTTCAATTCATAAAATCCAACTATAGAAAACCTTAGAAGATTATAATGGTTGACTCAATGAAATTTTTTTCTCTTAAATATAGATATTCTAAAAATATAACTACTATCGTATCAATATAAAGCCTGGTAGTTGGAAACTCCACTCTTAATTCTATTGAAACTGAAGATGATGTCTGGAACTTTCGTACTGGGTATATAATGAATAGATTTGCAGATATATACGACTTGCCAATTTGACCAAGTTGGTAAGAGAGCCACCTAGCAATCACTTGGTTGTGATTTGAAATCACGCAAGAGAAATGCAATTTTTTATTAATCTGTTTCGTTTAAGGTGATGGTAAACAAACACTGAAGTGCTAATTTATTTCTAATAGATGAATATATTTATACTAAAAAAAATATTTTGATAATTTTTCATTTATCATGTATACAATACAAAAGTTGCTCTAATTATCTTCACTCACAATAGAAGTTGAAGTAGAGATTGACCTCGCAGCACTCAGCGTATTGTCAATATCATCAAAGGTTTTAAAAAAAGCCAACCTATAGTATAGAATTTAAAAAAGTTGAATGAATTGAATGAATGAATTGCTCTATAGACTGCAGTAAACCAAGACAAATAAGAACATGCCTGGCTGCTGCAGGATCAAACTCCACTTCTACTTCTATTCTGACTGAAGTTGATTAGAGAATCTTCTGAACTGTATATATGATAAATAAAAAATTATAAACATATATAAGAATATATACATGTATATTTTTGTATAAATGTATTTATTTATTACAATAAAATAAGCCCATGCATATTTGTATCATCTATTTTGGAAGATATGTAAGACTTGTTGGTTTGGCACAGTCAGTAGAAGAGATGTCACTTGATTGTGATTACAGATCACAGTAAGAAATATTAATTTTATGTATATATATATATATATATATATATACACACACACACACACACACATATATATATATATATATATATTGGTTCTGTTTAATGTGATGTGATAGACGAACAGTGAAGAGTTAACTCCCTTAAATTGGGTGGGGATTGTTGTGTTTGTTGTTCTTATAGTTAAAGTGGAAAACTAAATCAATTCCTCGATGGTCAGGAGTTTAACAAAAGAGGAACATCTACTCACGCAGTGTCACTGCTGCAACTGCTGTTACAGTTATCAACAGGCAGATATTTCACACGTCGTTTGTGTCGATGTTTCTTGCTGAAGTTGTTCCTCATGGTTACCAAGAAAGCTTTCATGTCCTGTTTGGTGCTGGCCTGGAGTCAAAAATGAAAAAGAAACTGAAGTTGAAGTTGAAACTACTTTGGTAAAGCAGAATTCAGAAGAGTTCATGAAATGGAAAGCAGATCTTGTAATTAAATTATTATTTGGGAAAGAAATGTTGTCAAGGGAAGCTACTTGCAAATGTTTTTTTAGGAAAGTATTAGTTTAAGAGGAAAAATAAGTCCATGTGCATGAGGTGGAATTTTTTTTTTTTTGCCACCTGTTTTTTCTCTATCTTTGAAGTGTCTATTCCATGATTTTGCCATATTTGCTGATTTATAAGATGAATTATTCACAAGGATATTTTAGTAGACTTTCACTCACTGCAATTCATCTCAGGACCATAACTTTCCATACTGGACACATGGATAGTTAAGCATATATAAGTAGCTTAATAGATATGCTGTGTGCATTTCATTTAAATGTATCTGGTAGATAAATATCATACACGAAAAAAGTGTTTTTTTCCGGTCATCAATTGTATGATATGTAGTCAACTGCAAATCAAAAATTAAAACAGAACTACTTACAACAGCACAGAATTCTTTCAAGGGATGCTTCAGTTTGTGTTTGCCTTTCGTCTTTCCTAGGAAGAAACACTGCTGACACATGTCAAAGTTGAAGCATTTGAGACATCGATATCTACACAAAATACATAAGATAAAAAAAAATGACAGTCAACTGATAATGTGTATAGGTATCAGGATTACACAAATTTTATTACAAAGCCACATTTCTGAGCACTTAACAAAGATAGAGCTCAATGTAAATGGCTAGTAAGATCACTTCATAATAATCACAGTAATCTAATAAGGGTCCTGATAATCAGAGTAATACTGACATTCATATTCCGAAAGAAATCATTGTATCTTCTTTTGTGGTTTAACACAACAGGTTGGCTTAGTCCCTCAATAGAACCTGTCACATTACCAATGTCTTTTTGCAGCATGCCATACTAAGAGTGATTAATTAAATAATTGGAAAAAAGGGATGATCAACAAATAAGTTACATCTCTCACCTTTTGTTAGGCAGTGATCACTAGAAAAGTCTGAATTTTCATAAAACAAATATGAAAGCTGCTGGACATAAACTAAGGGATCATCATAAACTTACATTGCAAATTGGACCCCCCCCCCACTAAAAACCTATTCAAGGGGGGGGGGACTTCCAAATTACAAGATTTTTTTTTTGTGTTTTCCCCTACCCATTTTGGTTGCAACAGCTGTGTTGATTACTTCTAAAGGAATTTTGCACAACAAACTGTGTAAGTGTTTTCCAAAACACTTTCTGGTTGCGACAAGCTATTTTGGCTGTATTTTTAGATGGCAGATGGCAAGTTCGACTTGAAATTGATCCTTGAATTTGATGGTTCAGGTCAGGGTCTATCAATGGTAGAATGGATAGAAAAAAATGAGCTGGTCAGCAATCTTTGGATTCAACCACTTTGCGCCTCTTGCTGGATGGACATTATGGCAGCAGTAGGAACTGATTTTGGATCACCAATGGCTGGCAAATACTGTACCCCTCAAGGGCTCAATCCTAATGATAGCCGTTGTGCAACACAACAAAGAGATAGTGCACTCGATGATGGACTATAGAGAGCTCAATAAACACATTGTACCGGCAAGTGCACGTCCATGAGTTGCTGTGGTCATTTCATACCATGATAATCAAGGGGAAGTGGTATTGCCTGATGTGGTTAGGATTTGGCCTCAACATGGTGCCCCATGTTGAGAAGTCCATTATCCATACCATGCTGTCACAGATGGAATTAGTTAAGAAGGCAACGTTGGCATACATTGATGACATTTAGGTCAACAAGAGCATTGTGTCTGTGATGCACGTGCAGGTGTAATTGGCACACTTTGATCTGACACGCAAGGACGCAGAACAGTTGAAGGATGGCGTTTGAATGCTTGGGCTAAAAGTCTGGTGCACAAGATTCCAATAAGGTCTAATGATCTTGATTGATCGAATGTTGCACCATATCAAAACCCCCCATCCTGTCAAGTTTGTTAACAAGCAGTGATAATGACATCTCCTCTGAAAGTGATGGGGAAATCTTGGTGAACATAGATGAGCTAGACAACCTTCCAGAAGTAAACTTAACTAGAGATAAAGTGGAGGTAAATGCATCCAACAGAGAAAAATCTGCTGCTAAGCTATCAATATCAGGAGATCAGGGTGGAGTGTGGCAAAGAGTTACTGGTGCAGAAATGAATGCACATCGCTGTATTTGTGTGAACCACCAGCAAAAGGCCTGAAAAGGCTCATGGCAGACTTTTTGAAACCAGAAGCTTTCACAGCGCATTCGAGACTCTAAATGCTTTGCTTGTCATCAGGGTATGCGGTTCTCTGCACATACGGGTCATTCCCATGCTATTCCGGCCGATAAATAGGTGAAGTGAAGGTTGAATAGTCAGAGATACGCGCACTGCAAATGTATCACAACAAGTGTTGACTGCTTCTAAAAGTGCCTTCTCGCATTGAACTGTGCCTTTATTTTCCCTAAACCCTTCTGGTTCTCAAACATTTTATTAAATTCAAATTAAATAAGAAATAATCAGAACAGTGTTTTCTAAACTTTTTTGGACATGATCCTGACTCAGAATTTCTTGGGCACAGCGACTCTCAAGGTAGAAACATAATTTCAGTGTTTTTCATTCAGTTCTATCCAATGAATCTTACTCTATTTGATAATTAAGTATTGGATGTGAATGAACAGAAATACATCAGGAGTTTTCATACAGATGCTTTATTATTCACAACTGTTTTCCAGTTGCAGGGTCTCAATGACATTTTTTTTTAATTACTTTTAACATTTTTTAGAACATTTTTTTCCATTTTTTTTCAGGATATTTCAATTTTTTAAAATATTCCTCTATAAAAAAAAAAACATCTCGTGGCCCTAAGGAGCATCCTAGCGATCCTCATTTAGGCTTGTGAACATAGGAAACTACTGAATTAGAGTATAAGGCTTTGTAACAGATCTATATTTCAGAGAATTCATTTTTGAAAAATATTAAGATCCTAGTAGACTTCATAATGTCTACTTTAAGGCAATGTTTTGTCGGTTAGTCTTGCAAGCCGTTGCAAGTAAGCTTGTTTCTGATTGGGTGTTCCATCAAGCTGGTTTTGTGGGCAAATTTGGACAAATCAAAAAATATCTTTTGGGTTTTTGTAAGGGGAGCTAACTCTGCTTGCCATTTATCTATGTCTTTCTAGATGTAACAAGTAGCGAGAGCATCAAAATGAAACATGCTTATAAAGAATCAGAGAGAATAAAAAGCAACACACCTGAATCCTATGATTGGCCAATCTTTGCATATGTTACATTTAGCATCATGTTTAACTAAAAAAGAAAAATAGAATAGAAAAATTTTTGAAGTGTTATTTGTTCATGTTGGTTTATAAACAATTATATGATACACTTTTTTGGGGAAAAAATATCAGATTAATCTTTGATTATTCTTTCAGAGGGCTATTTGATAGCTGTGGTATTCATGTACTTGAAGAATGAAAAATGATTGATACTTATGGCCTGCTTTATATCTGAGATAGTTATGTATTCCTCACTGGCACCAATGGTAAGTATTGGTCACAGTTCAGTTGAGAAACAGGATTTTGAATACTGATTTTCAAGGTAAGCAGATATGCATCACCATGAGTATTGGCACTACATAATTTTCCTAACCAAACTTTCTCCCATTTTCCCTTGTGCCAGACTAAGCTAGGCTTAGAGGATGCCAATATTTTGTCAAATAAACCAACATCTTCTAGGGTGGCCATTTCCAAGTAGGAGGACATTGCAGGATGAAGAAGAGGATTTCGGCAGACAGACCCTCTTGAATGTGTTGACAATGTAACTCGTACACTGTGGTTCATCAGCAGGGTTAACAACAGGTAAGAACTATATACATGTATATCAAAAAATATGTTTATGGTTGTTATGGCTTTCATTTCTCACTGCTTTAAATATATCTGAGTTTTCCATCAGACTCCGAGATAGAAGACAAGTTAACATCCAGCCTGAAGTGGCACTGAACTGTCCGGCCTACATATACATACAAAAAATGCATGCAAACCAATATATATATTTAAAAAAAAAAAAAAGAAACACATATCAACATATGTACACAAGTTTATATGAATGTACATACATAATTGGAATGTAAACACCATTGTATTTCTATACCAAAATAACATAAACTTAATAAATAATTGAACACAAACACACACACGCACATGTATGTCTATTGTATATATAGAAAGTTGATGTTAATACTAACCATTTTCAGTTGCTGCCACTCTGTGTAATGTTGGTAGCCAGACCAAAGTCTGAGGTTCCTTGTAGAGCCAAGCATAGAACATGTCTTCTGAGATTCCATATTTACAGTCACTCTAACAAGAAAAATTTGTATAAAATGAAAAAACAAAAACCAGAATCAATACATTTCTATTTTTCAGATACAAAATATCATTTGCAAATGAAAAACTAAAAATACTATTTATGAAACAGATTATCAAATGATAAATGAAAATCTAAAAAAAAAAAGATTTTTTAATAAAAGACTAGCAGGAATTATGAATGCTTCAAAACTGTTACTGCATCGAAATTAATTTTCTAATGTTGACTTGATTGAATCTTATGTAATAAGGGAGACAACTCTTATTCAGTATCACATTCTGATGGATTGTGAAGTTGGTGACCCCTATATTAAAAAGCCAACAGTTGTCAGAATAACTATCTAGTTAGCTTACTAGTCCAGTAATAACTTTCAGGAAGAAAGCAAAATGTGGATGATCAGATAAAACTAACTCCATTAGGTTTTTAACAGAAAGTTGAGATTTAAGAAATCATTAGTACTGTAGTTTTTCTACAAAAATTTATTAAGAATCAATCAACTCAGTCTGGTATTGTGTGGCTCACGAAGGAAAAGGTTAACAATCATATATTTGCTTGAACAAAAAACAACATAATTCTTCACTTATGAATTGAAATAATCTAAATGCTGTGTTTTGGGGATTATGTTTGTACATACCATCTGAAGACAACTCTCCAGGGCAGGAGTGGAATTGAGTCCACCATAAGCATTGCCTTCTTGTATGAGGTCGGGAATCTAGGAAAAAAGATGAGATAGAAAGTTGAAATATTGATCTACCTTTCAACAAGAATGTAACGTACATGTTGGTGATGATACAGTTGTAAAGTAGTAAGCCTCCTTTTATAAATACAGAATACATGGGAGTCAGTATTAGATGGAGAAACTGAAATACACACACGTACAAGTTCATAAGAGGGAAATCAGAGCAAAGGGGCATAATCGTGAGAGACCACTACCAAAGATTTAATGCTGTCACATGAAGAGACCCCTGAGTTACAGCTTACAGAGTATAAGAAAAAGATTTTCTCTATAGCAATGAGCATGAAATCGCAATAAGATGAAGAAAAAAAAGAAAAGTAAATCATATGCTATGCTTTTATATGGCAAATTATTTGCTGTGATAAATCACCAACAAACATTTCTGAAATCAATTATAACAAGATTAATAAAAAGTGTTCATTTCATGAAGTTTTGCCTGATCATTGATACAGATGAAAAAGAAGGGAAAATCAATAAATGCCACTTACTCTCATCAGAGCCACCAAAAAACTGGACAAGACCGTACAATCGATGAAGGTGCTTGGATCACTAATTTCTTCATAAAAGTCTGTGAAAAAAAAAAAAACGAAAATATTCAGTCATGTTAACTTTGATTCCTTAAAATAAGAAACAAAAGTTTCTGCAGACAAAAATCAACATAAAAAATGAAGAGTAATAGAATTAATTGTATTATAGAAAGGAGAAAAATTGAAAAAGTTTTAAATTCTGATTTAATAGGGAATAATGTCTAATATAGAAATCATTACCAATCCATTTTCAAGAGTAATTATCGACACATTTTCAATAGTAAATTATTTCAAATACATTTTAATTAAATAATTAATGCATTCCTAAAGTCAAGAATGTAAATTTCAAATCAGAACCATTTCCAATGTGTCCTTGGAGTAATTAAAAAGAACTAACATTATTTTTCAATACACACACACTGTCAAGTCTCTTTTTTGCCAATTCTCTAACAAAAGAGGGTTGACCATATATATATATATACATGCAGATATGATACCCGATAATATTACTTAGTAGAAAATACAGAAAATAGTGGTATTTAAATCAAGTTTATTATACTTACATGTTTCATATTCTGGCTTTCTCAGAGTAGTAATTGTAAATGAAACAATACTGAAAACTTTGTTTTTTCAAGTAAGCAATGTCATATAAAATCACACAGTGAGGGTACAATTTATCAAGAAACTGAAAAATGAAAAATGGATCCCAATATTCAAAAAAATTGGAGTGGGTATGAACAAATATTATAATCATTACTTACTTGAAAAAATAAACTTTTCAATATTATTTTATCAAAAATTACTACTTTGACAAAGCTGGGATGTGAAACACATAAGTATAATAAACTTTATTTAAACACTACTATTTTTCATATTGTTCATTCAATATATATATATATATATATATATATATATATATATATAATGCAACTAATGATCCCAACAAGAGAAGATTTACACATAGTACCATCATAACGAAGTACATGTAAAACATAAAAAACACTGAAGAAAATCACATGAATTACAACAAGAGATGTTGGGAAATAAGTGACTAAAGTGAAACAAAAAAATTTTTGAATAAGTTTTTTAATGTGTTAAGTGTATAAAGCTGTAAAGATTTCAAGAATACATATACATATTTGTGTGTTTTCTCCCTTAACAATGCACTTGACCTGATGCTTGTCCATAAATCACATAGCTCAAACATTATACAGTGAACCATCAGATCCAAATTCAGCTAATAACTTTGTCAGGCTATGGACTTATTGATTCCCACTTGTACATTCTATCAATGCTCTTTCTTTTGACAATTTATAATTCACCGCAATCAACACTTCTCTTTTTCTGCACATCCACTTTCATCATAGAACATCAAAGTCCCAAGCATGATGGAGGGTTGGCTGATCATAGATTTTCAAGTTTATTGTTAATTCCAGATTTGTTAATCCATAGCTCTATATTCGGACAGTTTCTCAGGTGCTATGGAACTGGGGGACAGAAGTGCAAAATACACTGGGATTACAGGTTCTTGCAACCATCTTTCCAAGATATTCAACTACACCAAATGGCCCATGAGTGTCTCCGTAGTTTACCTGAAATCTTTAACGTACAAATTTATAACCTGAACACCAATGGGCAATTCCAATGCATTGTGTATAGAAGGATACGCCTTTGAGAAATTGGATTTTGAAACCATCAAAGAAGACATTCTAGATCACTTCTCAGTGATGACAATAATGGATCCAACAGTTAGAGATGATTTCTTCAGGTTGAGAAAACAGTCTTTTGTACAAGGATATTGAGTGTTTTGCACTCAGCAGTTTTTGTTTGTATAGAAGAAGAATAAAAGATTGTCTTACATTTGTATTTTTCTCCCAGTTGTCCACCACACATAGCTGCCAGGGCTGTCTTCACAGAGAGGGCATGAACAACACCCCTTCGCTGTCTGTAACCACAAATAAAGGGCATTATAAAAAAATCTACGTATACACAAACAGATATACACACATAAAGCGATATTTATATATATATATATATATATATATATATATATATATATATATATATATATATATATATATATATGTATATATATATATATATGTATATATATATATATATGTATATATATATATATATGTATATATATATATATATGTATATATATATATATATGTGTATATATATATATATATGTATATATATATATATGTATATATATATATATGTATGTATATATATATATATGTATGTATATATGTATATATATATATATATGTATGTATATATATATATGTATGTATATATATATATATATATGTATATATATATATATGTATATATATATATATATATATATATATATGTATATATATATATGTATATATATATATATATATATATATATGTATATATATATATGTATGTATATATATATGTATGTATATATATATATATATATATATATATATATATATGTATGTATATATATATATGTATGTATATAAATATATATATGTATGTATATATATATATGTATGTATATAAATATATATATGTATGTATATATATATATATATGTATGTATATATATATATATATGTATGTATATATATATATATATATATATGTATATATATATATATATGTATGTATATATATATATATATATGTATGTATATATATATATGTATGTATATATATATATATATATGTATGTATATATATATATATATGTATGTATATATATATATATATATGTATGTATATATATATATATATATATATATATATATACATTACCTGTTGTAAGTATCTGAACGAACAGACATTTTGCTTCTAATCGTTTGGTTTTGAGAGTTCAAAAAGAAACATTATGCAAGCAAAAATTTTGATGCAATCAACATAGGAAAGCATGAATTTAGTCATGAGAATAGAATAAAAAAAAAACAAGTTTTTCTTTCTATTCTTCTAAAATCTTGTTCTGAATTCATCAAAGAGCTCATAAAGGCAAACTCACATTACTATATGGAAGAGCAAGCAAACTACTAAGATGATTAGACTCCCCTCCCTTGCAATCTTGGGCAATTAAAAACAGATATTGTGCTTGTTCAAATACTTATGAGCAATACTTTTTGTATAAACAAACTATCTGGAAATTGGACAAATGAAACAATAGATTATCTCACCTGTCATATAAGTTGAGCACAAAATTCTGTATAAGGTCAGTTGAACGTATGCGTGTAGTGTCATCTAGTCTGGCATGTTTGCAGCCTGTGAAGAGGTCTCGTAAGATTTCATTCAGGTCATGACAGTTGAGTAGCGGGTCTTCTCCTTGGGGACAGCCATGTTGCTGAAATATGCAACGTACTTTGTCGATTGTGATGAGGTCCACTAAGAGAGAGAATGGAATAGAAAGAAAGTTAGTGCTTTTCCAATACTAGGAGTGTTTTAATACGTACAGAACCAATGGAAATTCTCGAGCGTATCTTCACAATTTAGGAATGGATAGCAATCTATTCCATATTCTTTAATGATACAGGAAATAAATCAACTGAATAATTCTAAGAGTTCTTCATTCTTTATGTTGTACTCACAACTGTCTTCAATCTATTTTTTAACTCTTCCAAGTTGTATGACAAATATAACCGTCTTTAAGCATAGAACAAATGAAATGAAACAAAGTTGAAGGAATTATACTGAAAATCCACAAGGACACTTAGATTGGACAAAGGATTAGAGTACTAACAAGATCAGCTATTTTTTTGACCAGTCTGACATTTAATTTCAGTTGCTTTATATCGCAACTACTCAGTGAGTAGATCAGAAATTAAGAATCTTGCCGAGAGCTTCTTCTTCATTTCTGATCTGCACTGTTTACTCACTGCCAGTCAGAATAGTTGAAATATAAAGCAACTGAAATGAGAGAAATACCAGTCAAAAAATTAATAATTGTTGACAATACTACCTTTGACAAATTCAAGTTAATATTACTACTACTACTAACAAGATTCAAAGAATTTTTTGAACCATTGATCTCCTTGCTGTTTCTGTTGTTTACACAATGTTTTGGCCAATCCATTCAACAGTCTTCTTCAGGTATACTATCTGAACGTGATGGTAGTGAACAGAATTATTCACCAAAGGTAACAATGCTTATACCGATGGATTTGGGTTTACCACCATCGCAATTGGATAGTACACCTGAGGAGGGCTGTTCAAAACATTGTGTGAACAACAAGAAAGAGTTCAATTGTCTGAAAAACTCTTTTTGTTAAAGACTCTTTTTAAGACTATAAACAGTAGTAATAAGATGTTCTTCAGAATTTATTGAGAGCACTGAAAGCTGGTGATGGGTAGAGCAACATTGTTTTATTGGTTCATGAGAACGAGATGCATCACAATAACAGATGACAAAAAAGCATTCATTGAGCATATAGCTCCACCAACACCATTGTCATTAAAAACTGATCACTCAGATTGCAGACACTAGACTATGCAGTGGCAAAAAACTTGTAATGATTATTCGGTAGCTGGAACCATAAAATTCCCCCAAAATTCCCCATTATCTCATGTCTCTACTCTTCTCTCATCCTATACCTGTACCTTCTCATTCTCTTTCTTATCCCTTCTAATTTTCATTGCCGTCCATGATTTTATCCAAATGTTATACAAATAATAGGTTAGTTTCAATGAATTAAAAAATATTCATATCTCTCAGTAAACCATCTAGCTTTCTTTTCTGCTTCCTCCTTTCCACCCTCTTATTGAACTACCTCTTTTCCATTTCCCCTCCTCATCCCACCCAATCAATGTTCTTTTTCTTCCCCCTCTCTATTCCCTCCCACTTATCAAACTAACTTTCCTCTCATCCCCCTCTCTATTTCAATCCTCTTGGTGAACTATATAACTTATTTTCTCCCTCTCTTTTCCCACCATCTCATCATCTCTCTTCCTACCTCTTCAGTAAATGGACTAACTAACTACATTTTCCCCCCTCTTTCTTTCTCCCTTTTCATTTAAAAAAATTCTGAATTGTATTTTCAAAAGATATATTTTTCAAATTAAAAAAAAAATTTTGATTTTTGTTAAACACATTTACAAATGATCATAAATTCATACACAGAAATTTCGTCAATGGTTTTAATTTGTGGTTTGAATATTTTCCAATAAAAGAAATAATCATATGCTTTACTGTTTAATTGAAATCAAAGTGGAAAATTGAATTTTAAGGAAGTTAGAAACATTATTTATTATTTTAATCACTCATAAGTAATAAAAAAAAATTAAAAACAGAATGTAAAATAAAAATTTTAATGTCAGTTAAAAAGAATTTTAAAAGAAGTGATTAATTTGTAGTTTCAAGTTTTATTTCAACAATTTGAAAAAACATTAAAATATAAGTTATAAGTTTTTGTACTTGTTAGAATTTTAATAATCATGCTTTTTCTTTTCCACCCAATTAAAGATAAAAAACTTAAAATCAAAGATAGAACAAATAAGAGGAAAAAAGTTTGACTTTACTTTCTCTCCTCTATCTATTTTTATCTGAAAATAGATTCCAACAGACAATTCCTATCGAGTTATGATTTAAAATTACACAATCAAGTTTTCATACATAAACTCTAAAAAATTGCATCAACTTATGAATCATTGCAGTAAGAAAATATTTTGGTGAATTTTTATGAATTTTTTTATGAATTCTCGTTCATAATTTAATTATTCATAAAATTGAAACAAATTATGGTGGTCAATTTTTTTCTGGACAATGATGAAAATAATGAAAGCATAGAAACCAGAACATCCCACAAATTCAGGTGTTTTATTCCTAAGGAATTTAGCTATGTATAGTCAATCTGGACTGATAAGTGAATTATATAACAGGCATCTTTCTTTTTTTCTCTATCTTCACTTCCTTTCTTTCTTTCACTCTCTATGTTCACTTCCTTTCTTTCTGTCTTTCTTTTTTCCTTCCATTTCATGGAAGCCGCCGATAACGTCTGGTGTAACATGTTTCTAACTCTCTCTCTCTTTTCCTACTCTCTTATTGAACAACCTAAAGTGAGATACACAAATGATAGAGTAATAATACAAAGGAAATTGCAGTTATCTTAATATATAGATCAGTGACATATCATCAATAATTTGAAAAACACTAAAATACAGTTTGTGATATTTATCTATTAATGACATCACAAAATCACTCAATTGTTCTTCACCTCATGACTCACCCTTTCACAAAATTTCATTGAAATCCATTGAGAACTTTTGGAGATAATGTGTGGACAAACAGACAAATATAACAAACATATGTGAATCTATAACCTTTATCCAACCTTGTTGGCAGAGTTAATGATGATACTATAAACTATTTTCGTCCAGAATGATTTTCATGATTAGAGAGGAAAATAATATCTTCCATTTCAATGCTTTATTCATTAGGCTACTTGTTCATACCTGAAAGTAATAAGGAAATTGTTATTGTAATTAAAGAAATGGAATTGGCTTCTATTACGAATAATAAATGTGGTAAGGCTGTCAAGTAAGCAACTGTAGCAATTGATGAGAGCTATAATTATAAAAAGAGATGATTGCTCCATTTTCTCCCTTTTGTGGATCATGGGACACTTTTTACCATACTGCAGTGTACACATTTTATACACATAAATATGCACACACATATGTATGCATACATTTATTTGTATACATATTTCTATGTACATATAAGCATATATCTATAGATACACATATATATGTGCATACACACACACACAAGGATACATGCATATAGATACATTGATAAATCTATAGCTTAATGATTAAAAATGATTTTTATAAAAGACATTTTGTGAAAGGGAAACAGTTTTTAACACAGATTACATTGTTGTCGTTACGAGTGTGGATCAATAAGTGTAGCCTCACATGTTATTAAGTGAAATTTGATCAGAAATTTTCACTGCCATGTTCAAACGGTGATTAATATTCATTACTAAATTGAGCGCATTGAGAAAGAAGGAGATTATGTTGAAAAATAAACATTTTGTTGTGTAAAATAAATGCTTCCTGATCATTAGATTACGGACTTATTTATGTATCTACATATAACTAATATACCTGGGGTTGTTTATCTTACCAAGAAAGTGGCAAAATAAGTAAAATTTCAGTTTTCTACCATTATTATTAATCTTTTTTACTAGTATTTTCTTACAACTAATTTACTTAAACCATCAATCTATGGCAGCAAGTAAACAGCGTGGATTGGAAGAAAAGGATAAGCTCTCAGTAAGATTCAAACACGCATCACTTTTGCTTCAGGGAAGCCTGGTTGAACAAAAGCTGCTGCCCTAACTGACTGAACATCAAGAAGCAAAAGATTCACTATATTTGGTAAGAGGTATCGTATCAAACTATGGTCGGCAAGGTTTGAATAAGATGAAGTTATACTTACAATTAAGTTTCTGTTGGAGATAACGTAACTTCATCGCAGTGCGGTAGGCAGCAAAACGAATATTGTTAAAATCCCCTGGAAACAAAAAAGATAAATCAGACAAAAAAAAAATAACAGAGGAGAGAACTTTATATAATTTGATCAAATGACCAATAATTCTTCAACTCCACTTTAGTATAGAGCATACAGTCGCATCAATTTCAACCTTTTTTTGGACAATCAAAACTATTCTTCCCATCTTTGATATTGTCAACACAATTTTTCGATTGATCTATTTCAGCAGCATTCTGTACACAGATGTAACCATATGGCCAATGGAGAACTGGGGTAATTCCAAATTACACGCTAAGGAGTTCCTCAGCACCTGCTTTGCTAAGCTAAGAAAACCACATGGTGTTCAAATCTGCACTAGTCTGACATGCACTCTACTGACAAGCCAATACATGCAACATCCTTCGACTTCTTCACCCCTCAACGCTGCTCCCTATCAATTATCTGGACCTCATCCCTGAGGGGGTAACATGTACCTTTCTCAATGTTCCTTGAGACTAAGTTGGAATGTTAATGATTTTTCTCAAAGTAATAGACAATACACATACCATGTTCTTACTTAGAGATGAGTGTACATTTAATCAGGGCATTGGCAATCACCTGGGGTACCAATTACTAGTGGATGCTTTGTATGTGTCTGGGAGAGTTGGACTTTTCAAATACAAAATGAATAAATTGAAAAGATTAAAAACAGTGAAAAAAGAAAATTCCTGGATTTGAAGTCAGATTCTTTTTTAGAAATATAAGAAAATATTGTACTTTAAAGGGTGCAAAAGTTTGGCTTGCGCAGGGTGCCAAGGATCCTAGGGGTTCTGCATTTAATAAAATGCCCTGTAACCTCTCAATCCAGAATCCTACTTCAGATGAGGAATCTGTCCTAAAATTCTTCTCAAATGCTCAAAAGATAATTATTAGACAATATTTGATTTGACGCAAGCCCACATTCATGAAATGTGCAGTTAATAAAAACCTCACTATCAAAGGTCTGAAAAATGAGCACATTAATCACTCAATATAGTACATTTACCCCAAATGTTCAACTCCTTGTCCCAATATTTCACCTCTTCCCCATAGTTTACATAAGTCTGGCAATGTGATTCAATATTGCACAGATTAAAATAGATCATACAAGGATGAAGATACTATTTTTATTTATTCTATTAGATAATCTTAGTAAATTATTATTAGTAATTTTTTGTAAGTATTCAACTTTACTGCAATTAAGCTCCTGTAGCTCTGTGGCAAGAGTGGTTGGGCGTTAACCAAACCACCCTATGGCATAGCTGTTGGGAGTTCTTTATTCCAATTTGCAGTGTTAATTCATTTACTCACTGTCGAAGGGAGGCTGGATTTAGTTTAATTGTGATGAAAAACACCAAAAATTGAGATGAAAGTAAACAGTAGCGAAAAATTGATAATGATGAAGATAGTCTAAAAACATGTGGATTAATGAAAATCCTTCATCTGTGAACATCAGACAACTTCAAGCTTTGTAATAAAAAAGCAATAAAAACTGAAGATGTTGAACCTAGGTGAGAGCTAGTATTTCACATGATTATTTTCTTTGCAAGCAGGCAAGCCCTCCCCACTGGGAGGATTGGTGTAAAACAATCTTCCAGCCCTCATTTCCTTCCATTTAACCTTTAGCAAAACTAAGCAGTAAATATATCACACATGCTGAAGTGCAAGCTCGCCATTACAGAGTAGTGTCTTTAATTCTCACACGGTGCATCATTATTATAGCCATGTGTCATATTAAGATAAGCTGAGTAAATTTGGCACACCTGCAATAGTGTAATGTCTAGCAAGCTTGTCATAATAATGTAGTGACTTTGATTCTCACAAGGTGCATCATTATGATGGCCTTTTGCCATACTAAGCTAAGCTGAGTAAATTAAAATAACTAATCTTCTTATAAACAAGGAAGAAAGTCTTTCAAATGGCTTTTCAACGATGTGAAAGAGCTAAAAAAACAAATTTAACTCTTCCAGTGCCAATTCTTGCATGTGAGTGCGTGTAAGAATAAGAAATAGAAAGAAAAAAAAGTCAGTCAAAGCCACTAGTTTTCATAGCCAAGCCGAGTGAATAGCCAACATCAACAGCTGAAAATACATTTCTGTATTTTCCAAGCTTTGGTTCTCAGAAGTTACTTGAAAGCTAACCAATTTCCAGCAGGGATGCCAGTCAGGGAAGAAATTCTTCAATGTGTACTTAGAATATATGCCAGGGTCACAGACAAAAATAGTGCAACTGGTGATCACATTCAACTAAGGTGATAGCTCAGTGGCCAGACCACATAGCTGAAGGTCGCAAGATCATGATTCAAATCCAACTTTCCTTGTTCACTCTTTTGCTGGACAGAGGAGGCTTATTATCGAAACCCTTCGAGAATCAAAAGTTTATTATACTTCTTCAACATTTTTTAAACTCTGAAGATATTTTTTACGCACATATATATATTGGCATATCATGAGAACAGCTTTTGGAGCTTACAGAGAAGTTCACTCGCTCGTTTGTTCTTTCATTCACTTGTTCATTCATTTATTCACTCAGTCGTTCACTTGCTTGTTCCCTCACTTGTTTATTCTTTCACTCACTCATTGACTTGCTCACACACTCGTTCGTTCTTTTGTTCACTCGTTCACTCACTCATTTGTTCATTGTTTCGACCACTTGTTCACTTGCTTAACTCACTCGTTCATGCTTTCATTCACTTGTTCATTCTTTCACTCTCTTGTTCACTTGTTCATTCACTCACTCACTCACTCTAGATGAACTGGGTATCTACTGGGGTGTAATGGTGAACAAGCTAGTCAGGCAGACCATTGAGGTAATTACTCACTCATCATTTTTTATATACGTGTGATCAAGGCTTTCCTTGTTATGAAAAGCCTTGGTTGTGATCCAACAGAGTCTAGGTAAAAGAACTGTGATATCTATCTATCTATCTCTGTATATTTTGCAATCTGTATATACATAGATACACACACACACACACACACACACACACACACACACACACACACACACACACACACACCACACATACACACACACACACATATATGTGTTTCCATATCTATGTGGATGCATACACAGATTACAACCTATATGAAGTGGGGGGGGGGGGAAGAAGTGGGTTCTTGGGTCATGCTGATTGCAGTGTTGGCTGGGAGGGAGGATATTATCCAAACATATCTACATCCTTCTCAGCAACCCAACACCTGTTCTCTTATCAATCGTGTTAACAGGACAAAGGTCAGAAGTCAGATCTGATGTAGAGTTTTATTGAGGATAAATTTTTGGTAGTTATGGTGAATTATGTAATGGACAATTGAGAAGATGACTTTTCAGACTATGCCCTCATTTAAAAGTAAAATTGTAGTGTAGTCATTCAATGACCCCCCCCCACCTGCCCCAACCCAGTCTCATGCTCTTTTGGTAGCATGCCGTTTAGGGGGGGGGGGGTGATCAAAGCATCCCTCACATTTTGTTTGGTAGTGATAACTCAAACAGCCTGAATTTTTAAAAACAAATGGATACAAACTAAAGGAACAATTTAGCATAAAGTTACATTGCAAATTGAACCTACCACTAAAAACCTATTGATGGGGGAATTTAATGAACAACAATACAAAACGTTTTTTGTCGACATAATAAGGACTGAATGTTCAAATTTTCAGCCTTCTAGCTTCATTGGTGTAGCCTATATGCATGATATATACATAAATACATAACCAACTAGCCAGTCAGCCAAGCCAAGTTGAAAACCCAAGTTGACAGTTTCTAATACAAAGTAAGATTTTCAAAGAAAATATTCTACAGTGAGTAGTTGGTGTGGTGTACTTGCAATTCAGGAATAATGAGTTTCTTTCTGAATTCAAAATTGGTATTTAGTAAGATTCTTTAGATATATTCCACATCCGAAGTTAAAACATGGAATAAGAAGTAACAATGTATTTGAAAGGGGTAAGACAAGGTGATACCAGCTCCCCTAAACTCTTTACAGCCTGCCTCAAGATGATCTTCTAAAACCTAGAATGGGAAAACCAAGGAATCAGAATAGACGGCTAATACCAAAGCAACTTCAAATTTGTAGATGACAACATCCTTTTTGAAGAGAACCTTCAAAACCTCCAACTTATGCTAGTTAAGCTGAATGGAGAAAGCAAGAAAGTTGGCCTTCACATGTACTTCAGCAAAACAAAAAGTCACGTACAACAAAATGTCAGAAATAAACACACAATAATCGAAATTGAAAATGCAAAGCTGGAGAAAGTAGACCACTACAACTACCTAGAACAACAAGTCTCCCTTGAAATCAAGCAACAAATCACTCTAGGATGGCACGACTTCGGTAGAGCAAGCTCAAACTTCAAGAACAAGAAAATCCTATAAGCCCCCCCCCCAAATAGTATACAACTGAAACCAAGAGACTGACCCTCAAACTGAGAACCATGTAACATGCATATGAGAGAATCATGCTCAACCTCACATGGAGAGATCATGAGATATTACAAGGGAAAAAACAGGAGTCTGAGAAATCATAGAATCCATAAGATACTCAAATGGCAATGGGCTAGTCATGTTGCAAGAATGGCAGACAACCACTGAAGATCACGACTCATAATATGGATCCCCAGAGATCAGATGTGGAGCTGAAGCCAGGAGAATATGGTATGGCGAGACAAATTAGACAGGTTCAGAAAGCATTGGCTCCTTGAGGTCCACAAGAGAGAGATGTGGCAAATCCTGGGAAAGGTTTATGTTCAATGACGGATGGTAAAAGACTGCTGATGCTGGGGATGACACTAATTTTTTACTTGTTTCTTAGGATATGCTATCTGAAGTGAGCAAATTGTTCAAACTGTACTCATACTAAAGTAAATTATAGGATGAAGAATAAATAGTTATTGTAATAATCCAGCAACATGGCTTAACAAAAATAAAAAATTATGGATGGTGTATTCAAGAAACATGTCTGTGATATGTATAATTGAGTGATGGCATAACATGTAAACTAGACATCTGACTTACATATATATATAATGTCTTTATGTGGCTCTGATCACAGAATGTCATACCTAATCAACTAAATTGCCTCATTGGTGAAGTTTCAACTTTTTTTTACAAAAAATAAAGTCCTAATTTCATCAAAAGTTTATTTAATCAAAATAAGGATATGACACAACTATTTCTGAATAGTCAAAAGGTTATGTAATCAAATCAGAAAAAAAAGTAAATTTTGACAAATATTGACAAATTAGCATAACATGTATAAAGCAACCAGCAAGCTTTCAAAGAACAGCATTCCTACTCAGGTCCTTCTTCCCTGTCTTTTCATGCAGCTGGAAGTGGTCAGATGAAAAAGGTCTTAGTGGGGATGTATAGCTGAAAATTTCATTGTGCATTGTGTATCTTGTGATAAAAGCATGAAATTTGGTACATCATAGCCAAAGGCATTCCCCCAAAATTTGGATATTGAACCATAATAAATTTTCAATATGTTGCTAATGACAGTCATTTAAAAATGGCTACCAGTGACAACTGTTTTCAGATCAATTTTCCAATCAGCAATGGATATATCATGATATTGAGGACAAAAATAGTTGAATTTATTCACCATACATAATTTTTTGAAATTGTAATATGGAAAATACATGCAATGCATTCGAAAATCAAGGTGACAGCCATGACTGGTATGAAAATTATAATTGCCATAAAGTTGCATAGCCTAGTCCAATATAGATGATATTAGTTTCAAATCATACAATTTTTAATGATGCAGAATTCTTATTTGGAACTATACAATTGCCCAAAGCGTTTTTCTATCTTACAATTGAAGATGATCACCATGTGTGGGGGAAGTTGCTGGTGTCAACACCATAACTATCTTCACAAAATGCACAATCATTTGGCTAAGCAGCTCCACTGTCTGTTACTTGTTAAGAAGAAGAAGAAGAAGAAGAAGAAGAAGAAGAAGAAGAAGAAGAAGAAGAAGAAAAAGAAGATAGCCAAAGCTAATTGAATTGTATTTTCTACATCCTATCAATGGCCAAAGAAAGACGATCACAACCAATTATCAAACATCTTATGATACAAAAGCTGTTCATTTCTTGGTGGTCAAACTCCAGTCCAAGTCTGGAGTTGACTTCATTCTGCTAACATAACAACAAGAACATTTCTCACCTAATTTAGGGGAGCAACCACTTCACTGTTTTTCAGTGCCGTCACATTAATTAAACCAGTATGTAAAATTAATATTCCCCAACCGTGATTTAAATTCATGACCAACTGTTTGGTAGGTGACTCTCGTACCGACTGAGCTAAATTGATAAGTCTTGAATATCTACAAAGATTCGTGTAAGAAATATGCAAGGGCTTAATTCATATGAATCCATTAGGCCAACATTAGAGTGTTTTAAAATCACATTACACATTAGCAATTGACCAAACAAGCATCTGGCACAGTTTGAATGTCTATGGATAACAGCTTTACTTGCTTGGCTGTCTTACCTGCTACTGCTTTTGTTTACATCCATTACTGCACAAAGCTAAATGGAAGGAAATGGGTGTCAGAGGAGTATGTTGCACCAATCCATAATTTATCCATATATAACATAGATAATACCGTTATTTTTGATGGGTACTATGCTAGTCATATTATATTATTTTAACTGTACACTCATCTTAAACTAGGAAACTGGAAAGGGAAGTCATCAAAACATTTGATACGCAGATTCTATAAACTGAACCTGCATCGTAAAGTGAATTCCTGGGATGAGAATAAATCTGAAGAGAAGATCATTTTGACTTTACGTTCATTCTTCCCCCAAATTGAACGTTGGGGTGCAAAATGTGCAATGAAGAAGCAGAGAGGAGTAAAATGAGATCAGTGTAAGATTATTCTCCTTCTCTCTTTATCAGTTCTATTTTGTTGAAATATAAACGGATGGTGTTATCTAAGTGATGCTACTTTTAGGGTAGGGCAATCTTGATGTTTATTACATTGGTTGTGGGTTAGACAGAAAGAATGTCCTGCAGAGGGGAGGGAACGAAGGTGGGAAGGAAGGAGAAATGGATGGGAGAAAGGAAAGAAGGTGTGAAGAACTTGGCAAAAGTCAGTGTAAATCATGTAGAGCTCAAGGCAGCATTCTTAGACATTTTAATTAACCATAGAAGTTGCAATTCTCTCCAGGGCAAGAATGAGAGAGAAAAAGAGATATACAGTAATAAGAATGGAAATAGGAAGACAAGGATATCATGTCTATTCAGAAAGTATTTAACCATTTTGAATATTTCAAGAACTGTTTGCTCTGGTTTCAGACAACCAAGCAACCAATGAGAAAGGACCTTACTGTGCATGTGTGGACAGACACTCATTTAATACGACTGAGCCTACCAATTCTTCAAGTCTCACGCAGTGTTATTTGGCAAAACATCACATCAAAAGTGATATGGAAAATTCCCATTGGCACAAATCTCAGAATATTGAGAAGTGGAGTTAAAAGGGTTTATGTAATCAACTGGAGAAACAGAATTGAAATGATTTAATTCTTTGAAGTATCGTTGGTTAAATTTCATCCCAGTTTTGATGTGTTGGTACTTGTATAGTGGGTCATTTTTAATATCACCTTTTTATCTTCATATTTTGAGGGCACAAAGGTTTATATTCTGTTCCAACCAGGCTGACCAACAGATGGCGGAGTAGATAGAAAGAAAAAAGACATGCCTGAAAGAATTAAAAGAGAAACTCACCCAAGTCTTCCATCATTTTGGCATAGAGAGGATGATCCCAGGATGTTCGTTCAGTTAAGCAACTGCAAAATAAAATTAAAAATAGTAGATAAAGAATCAGACCCCAAAAAACAAAACACTCATTACATATATAGCAGAAAACCTGCCCTATTGGGCGACTTCTTTTAAGTAACTGCAGGCTACATGCTGACAGGCTGTTGGCTGGATAAATTTCAGATGAAAAAAATCTGAAAAAATCTATTGAAATTATTTAAAAAAATAAAATTGACCTAAAATGTGTGCTGAAGGTAGTTTGACATGTGCTGAATTTGATTTGAGTTTCATTTTTTTGTCTAAGAGGCATAGAGAATACAAACATACATATAAATTTCACAACTTCACAAATATACATATACATATATTAATTTTATCATTTAAACTACCATTATTTTTGCATTTTGAATTAGGTATAACTGAGAAACTAACTTGTCTTCATCTAAAAACTAACCAACTAATTGATATACAGACATGATTATATATGAACTTGTTGCTCTTTGCATGCATGCACATACATATATACATTCATATTCACATACATATATACATTTGTGATCACAAAATCTCTCGTGCAACACAAACACGTGGCATGACTTTTCCCCCTTAAACTTTACTAAAAAAATTTGGTAGTTATTTTTTCTCAATTTCATCAAAAATGTCAAGTTGATACATAGCTCAATTTTTGGATCAACATCTGATGGAGGCTTTGTTGTTGTTTTGGCAATGGTAAATGTATGAACTTATGAGAGTAGCTCAATAAATTTGTAGCCAAATAAGTGGTTTTAAGCTGAACCTCAATCTGAAATTTTCACTGAATAACTTTCAAGCCTAATATGATTAATATTCCCCACCAGATCAAGTGCATTGACAAGGAAGGAGATCATGAAAAAAAAAAAAAAATTGTTAGGTAAAATAAAGGCCTTTCATTGGGCAGCAGATTTATTGATGAACTTATGCATATATAATTCAAATTATTTTTGGAGTTTTATGTAGTTTGAATAATTCCATAAATTTTATTTTAGTGCCAAGAGCAGGGTATTGTCGCTTGGGTGGATGGGCACATCTTTGAAAAAAAAAACACGAGAACAGAGTTTTTTTGATCTTGACAGAGTTATGCTCCTAGGAATAAATATTCCATTGCAGAAGGTTCGTATTTCCTTAGTAGACATTTTATAAGAAACTGTCAACCAAAACTGTCAACATAAGTTCCTTCAGTTTTCAAGTTGGTCTGGCTGGTTATCTATACATCAAATATACAGATTGCACCAATGAAACTCCGCCCTATAGGTTTCTAGTGTGAGTGGGGAGTTTGATTTACAAACGTACATTTATGCAAAACTGGTCTCTTAGTTTGTGTCCAGCAGAGTTCATGTTTTTCTTTTTAAATTAAAACTTCTTTTTACTGATCACTGCCCAACAAAATGCAAGAGAAGTAAGTTACTCATTGATTACCCTTTTTTCCAATTTTTCTAATTGATCATGCTGCTAAAAGACTTTGGTGATGTGACGTTTTCTATTGAGTGACTAACCAGACCTGTTAGCCTTAAAAAAACATTCAAAAATTTTCTTATTTAAAATTTTTTTTATTGGTGCTTGTTTCATTGTCAGTGCATATAAAAATGTCAGATTTCATATTAAAAAAAACCCAAAATTCTTTAACCTCAGAAACTCTGGGTAGAGTAATATCTTACCTCAGATAATAGGGAACTCGATTCTGTGTCTCCATCTTTTCCCATCCTGTAGTTATGCGTTCTGAAAAATACAAGAAAAAAAGAATTCAGAAAAAAAAAAGACAGTAAGTCAAAATGATGCCAGGAATAATTTTATTTTTGGAGAAACTGCAGAAACTTGAAGCCTTTATCATTTTATTGTTAGCAGAAACCTTGAATCAGACATAAAAGGAATTGAAAAATCAAAAAATATTCAAACAAAATTGAACATTGAAAACTTATGCACAAATTCAGTAATCTGTGGTCCAAATTCTGTCAGTTTTGAATACATATAAGAATGTTATAGTGAACTTATTGATAAGTATCAGATACTTCTGGCACTCACTATATATATATATATATGTATATACACACATAATTACTTGCTGCCATCTGAAAGTAGAACATTCCTATAAAAATGTTGTAAGTCAAAATGGCACAAAGCAAAAAGGTAATTACGAGTAATTTATATAAGAAAATCTTCTGAGCATTCCCAAACACCCCAAACGGTGATGATGGTATGTTATACTGAATTGTTGAAGAAGGGGTTTTGGAAGGTACACGAGACAAAATAAGGCTGTGATATGCACAATATAAGTGCATTTCAAAAGTGTATACGTCATAGTCTTTATTTTACAAAACCCAGAGTTATACCGAGTAGTTATACTACTACATATACATTTATTATTTTTCTATTAAAAAAAACAAACATAGATTGTGGAGTAGACTAGAATAGCAACTGGCTACATAATTTGAAAAATTAATGATATTTTGATTTTGGCTTTAACAAACTTGCTTAAAACCACAGTCAGCAGCCTTCAAGCTCCATGTTAAGTCACATCTTTCTTATAGAATTTTCATTATAGCTACTTGCTTATCCCTCTTATTTTCTTTTAAAAAAACAGTAATTAGCAGCTAATAGACCTGAGGAGATATTTTTGTCGTCAATTAATTCTTAATCATGTAAATTATTGGAAACTGGGTACTTGATTGGACTGGAAGTTACTCCATTCTCAAAGTTAGAGCACTTCAATGGCATTTTGCTTAACGTTAACAAAACTGTCTTCGCTGTATTAGTGTAATAAATTCACAAACCCACAAGGAGACGTACAAAAATTGAATCATCATAATATTAATAATAATAATAATAATAATGATAATAATAGTAATATTATCAATAATTGTCATTATTTAAAAAAACGACTTTAAGTAATACCTAATTATTTACGCTAGAAATGAAGAGATATTGCTCGGGTGAATGAAGGGGTGGGGATGGAGGGGACGTTCTCAGGATCAAAGTTCAAACTTGACTAGTGATATGTTATTTTTTTATGACTGTAATTTGATATTTTTGCCGAAGTGTGGATATTTTTTAGAAATAGGCCGGGTATAATGTTTGGTTCCAATCAGTCCAGACATCTTTGTTGAGAATCAACACCCCCCCCCTCCACCACTTCTGAACTAGGCCCGAATAGGAAGTCAGACTTGAGAAAAGGAAGTTGTTGTTGAGTGGCTGGTCTTCCTTTCATTTGAATGACCCAGGGACACTAGTTTTTTGGTACATCATAAAAGCAGAAAAAAACATTAACAGTGGTATGAATGAACTTCTCTCAATGAAGAAAGTATAAGTCTTATGGGTCTGATGATAAAACATGTGACAGTTTAGTCATATTGTCGTCATAAACATGGTCTTCCTTTCATTTGAATGACCTTAGGACACTTATCTTTTCTATATATATATCACAAAAGCAAAGGAAACATTAAAAGTGATATGAATTAATTTTTCTCAATGAAGAGAGAGTAATGTCTTATGGCTCTGAAGATAAAACATGTGGCAGTTCATAAGTCATTGTCAGAAACATGGAACATATTCTAATCTACAAGCAAGTCTTGGGTATACAAGAAAACTAAGAACTATTCAAACCTTATCTATATTTAACACGTAGTCAATGCTTTCGTGATCACATATTCATGCACCTATCTAATCAAAGCATATGGTCAACAATGAACATGAAATGTATTTCCTGGAAAAATAATATGTATTCTTTGAAATGAGCTTAAATTCAAGTTACCAATTTATGTATGTTTTATGATATCTGACTTTGTGAATGTATCACTTGAATTCTGCCAAACGAATTACAATGAATAATCCTATGTGTCACTATTGCAGACCTTCAAAAAAAAGTTTTAAAAAAAAGATGGGTTTTAAATGCACTTCAATTTACAAAGCTACAAAAAGGTTTGAGAATGGTGAAATTTCAGAAGATTGCAGGAGGCATAATTTTTGGGTCTGTAAATTGATGTCTAAAGACAAGAAAATGATTGAAAAAAATGACCAACGATCTGATGTATCATAAGGTTAAGTTACAGTATGAGTAAGTCATTATACTGTCATAAGATCAATGGACGATAATTATGGAATAGAAAATAGGGGAAAAAAGAAGGTTCTAAAGTAGGGTGACAATAAAATGGCTTAAATAAGAATACCAGCTTGCCGTGTAATTGTAATAGGTGATGAGACTTACATTACAGTTGATGTTTCAGCAACATTTTCCAATACAGGATTTTATTCTTATTCTTTTAGTAAAACTTCAGACTCCATTAAATTTTCAATAGTCTCAAAATTTCCTGCTAAAGTTGGCATTTGGTATGCTCTCTTATTCATATTTTTGTGGTGACAAGATATCGTGATGAATCAGAAATTATATAAATTGGAGTGTCTTCACCATAGAATGTCCCCAAGAATGGAAACAAAAGGTTTTGAAGATGCTGTATTTTTCTGGCTTGACAAAGCACCATCCAAGTCTGTGTAGCAATATCTTGATTCCAGACAAATTCTTGTCGTACCAAAGAAAGACAACCACACAAACTGCCCTTATTGCTAACCAATTGAAACAGCTCATGACATAATAACAGAGATGAGTTGTATGAACGGTTTCAAGCAATGATGGAAATGCTTCGTATCATTTTACATAACATAACCAAGATTTTTTTTCTCTGGTTGCTGCAAATGCGACGATAAGTATCAAAATGGACTATATCCAGTACGTTAATAAGAGACTTAGCTATTTTTTGCCTATTTCAGATGAACCAATTTATCCTTTCTGCACAAGTTATTATTCAAGTTTTGTAAAGCTTTCAAATACATTGACCATATGTTATGAGGTGGAGGCTGGGGTATAATGCCAAAACAGAATGATTTCTAGCTCTAAGGAAGTGTGAGAGGTGTAGCTGTTCCTGGCACAGAAAACAGAATCATTGAACCAAACTGGAGTTTCAGCTGCTCACCCCCCACTAATGCCCCTGGAGAAGGCATGAATCCACTCCTCCCTTCCGCTATGGATAAATAGCAGGGCAGTTGGAACCCTTTAACCCTGTAATGCAGTCCATATAAGAGAAGGTTACTTTGGCAGAAAAAAAATCTCCAGCTTATCAGATGGTCCTGATGGTTAAGAAATGGAGAAGTTTGAGAGTCCGGCTAGCACCCAGGTCCCATAAAAACCTACAATTATTTATTGGTACTTGTTTTATTGTCAGTGTATGTATAGATTTCATAGGAAAGAAAAAAAATTCTTCACCCTCAGGAACCCTGGGCAGAGTGATATCTTACCTCAGATCAGAGTGAACTCAAATCTGGGTTTCTATCTGTTTGGAAGTCGGGCTAACCCCCTGGCCCCATTAAAAACAGCAATTGCTATGAATGTATATACTTTATACTAATGGCCTTTGGAAAATGTTTTGTCAGTGGCATGGCATCACAATTGACAAGAGAAAAGAGAAGGTTACTGAACATTTGGGCAAACCTCTCTCTCTATTACCGTCATTGTCGATCTTTATCTGTACCTCGAATAAATGGAACACCATGGCCAGCATGTGTATCAGAACTAATTATCTAAAGCATCATCTGAAATTATCTTAAAAAATAGATCTTTTATCTAAAACTATCTAAAAAAAAAGTACTAGAACAAGATTTGGTCATTGTTGGTCCAAAATGACCATGGTGCCTGCCCCGAGTTTTTAGAAGGTGCCTTATTGTATACTCATGCAAATTTCCAAGGTCATAACCCCCAAAATATGACAAGGAACACCCTGAGATATGCACGGACATGTACATAGATAGACACAGAGACTCAGAGAAAGAAGAATCAGTAGCCCACTTGCCTGGTTGGTCAGGCCATTTGTGGGTCTATGGTGATTTGATATTAAGGCCCCCACCACCCCAAGTTAATGATGGTAACTGGTGTAAAAGAAAGCATTACTGAACAGAATTGATGTCAACTGATCAATTGAAAAAATAGTGTAATAGCAATGAAATCCCATTCTTAAATAACAAATGTTTAAAGTTGAATATTTTGAAAAGACATGAACAGGAAATTTTGCTATGTTTCTCTGAAAACTTGAAGAGGGGGAGAAAGATGAAATATGATAAGAGGGAGAACTAGGGTAGAGATTGAGAGAGAAAATAGAGAGTTGAACAATAAAGAGAGTTAGTTGCTTGGAAGAGAGAATGAGAGAAAAAAAAAGAAAGATAATATATGAACTGAAAGAGAGAGAGAGAGAGATAACAAAATGTAACAGGAAGAAAGAGACAGAGCATAAAAATATAGATGAGGAGAAGAATGTGAGATGTGAGGGAGAAATTATGCAAAGATTGGAAGGGAAGACAGACAGAGACAGATACACAGAGAGAAAGGGTATGTGTGAATAGAAAGAACAATGTAAAATGAGAAAAAAAGAGAGTGAAATAACAAAATGTAAACAGAAAGAGAGTGAGAGAAAGGTAGTACGAGTAAATAGAAAGTGTGATGTGTATATGAAATAGGCAGAATGATATAAACTTTATGTCCTCTAAATAGACATATATCCAAAGAAGGTCATACTGAACATCTGATAGAAATATTGTTTGTAAGTTTGTTACTTCAACTCAGCAAAAAACCGCACATCATAGCACAATTTCTATTAGTGCAATATTTTTAAAATAAGAAAGAGAATAAAGCAATTTCCAGTCCAATCAGGTCACCAGTTTCAGAGTATTTCATTTAATTATGCATAAATTGACAAAAATAATCTGTAAAATGGAGATAACTTCAGGTCTATCCACTGCTAATTACATTTCTTTATAAGAAAATTAGAGGAATAAGCATATACTATTCAAATAAGAAGTGACTCGACATCGAGCTTAAAGGCTGCCAAAGGTGGCTTTACGAGAGTATCTATAAATATAAGGGACCCTCTGCTTTATGATTGGTATGATTATGGGTTGATACTGTTCATCAGAATGGTCTCAATATTCTTGATGGTTTCCATGCTGGTACAGATTGCACCGAAAATCTTCTAATAGAGAGTATTTATGCAAAACTAAGAAGTAAACAATGGAACAATACCCCAATACCCCAAATAGCAAAAGGACGATAGAAGTGGAGATGGGGGTGAGGCAAATTGATTTTGGAGAAAAAAGACATGATTATATTACAAGTAAAAAACAAAATTGTAACAACATATAAACAAATACGTATGTAGATGCTTTCTCCATTGAATTGATATCAAATCTTGAAAAATTTCCATAACATCAAAAATAAAATAATCCCATGAACTAGTAGATTGTCAGGGTACCATGCTTGGTTCTTCATTACATTTCTCAGGGTAATGGGAGTTGCCTGATAGGGCCCATCTCCTATCCAGAGAAACATATACTAATATTTCATGTTGTTTACGAGAGGAGTGTCAGTTCTTGGACACCAACTGAACTATTTCAATGTATTTCTCATGATTACCAAATGATGATTTCAATTAGTGGTACTTTCTCTCACACCACTTATCATCATTAAATGGGGAGTCCATTGGACACATACACACACACACACATACATACACACAACCACCAAGGAAGAATTAGAAGCACAAAATGAAGTAAAATTTGTTATGAATATTATGATAAATAAGAGTATGTCTGTCCCACCCTAAACTAGGTAACCTTCTTTTCTCTTCTCTCCCTACCTACTGTGTCTGTCACACTTATAGTATCAGTGGCAGGCATCAGCAGGAGCCTGTTATTGTACACATGCTAATCATCAGCTAAGCTATGGGTCATGGATTAGTAATGTTAATGTTATCATGAAAAATTATCAAATAATCAACCTTTGTTTGTTTTATGTTGGCTTGCTGTGGGTAGGGGTATAATAAGATTAAAGCAAAAACATAAAAAGAAAATGGAAAAATAGATGCATTAATAAAAAGGTCAGTTAAAATAGAACCCCATTTTCATAAAGGACACAGTACACCGTCTGTCTTATAGATAAACAAACTCAACACAGTCTTGCAACAAAGTGTCACCTGACAATAAACACAAGCAGCCATTGGTCAATTTCTGCTCAATATTGGTTTCCTCTCCTGCACAAAGGCAGCCTTTGAAACCGTCAAAATGGTTACACCAAAATAGCAGGAAAAGGAGTAGAAACATGATAAGTGTTCTTATTTCTTCCTATCATCTTTCTGGCAAAAAAGCCTCTTCTCAAGAGACAGTACAACGCAAAGAACTGTTTATCATTTTGCATTCAGATCTGCTATGAAGAAATGTTCTTTTGGGAATAATCATTTTTAACTATTTGGGTTCATTAATCCATGTAGACTGTTTATGGGGCATCTGGATGCAACCACTCTACTGTGGGTGTCAGTAGCAAGTAGGTCTTTATGGAATTGAGTTGCTAGCCCTAATTACAACCCTCCTCCTTTACTTGGACTTGGGACCAGCTACGGCAATTACCAGGCTGTAGGTTTTTGCTTACAGAACTTCTATTGGATAAACTGCCTTACATGGCAAAAGGGCTTCAATTGCCCTGCTATTTACCCATTGCTGAGTGTTTGTGTGAGGGGATGAATTTATACTTTTAGTACAAAATGAATGCAAACAGCTTTGGCTGAAACTTGAATTCAGTCCACCAATCACATTTTCCATGCCCTGCCCCAGCAGTGAGAATTAACATAACTCTTGCAATGGTCTGTGATATGAGCTTAGTACCACTCACTAAAAGGCTGGTGCCCTACGTATTTACTAGGCTTAACTTAGTCTGGCACGGGTCCACAATAAGGATGCACCAAGTAAGAATCGACCTTATTATACTAGCAATTAGCCTGCAAGACTAGCTTACGTTGCTATACAATAAGCACTTCACTGTTTAAGTATTATTCCAGATTGACATCTCCATCTTTGTTGTTTTGATTTGGTGCATTCTCCAGTGTTTATTGCATCTGGTAATCTTCAAGGAAATTCAGAATCAAATCTTATATTTTACTTACAATGATTTTTTTGTCTCTTGTTCATCAGGAACCTATAAAGTTATAACACATAAAATGCAGTTTTTTTTTGGAGGAGGGTGGGGGAGAATATAGCAGAAGGTTAAAGATTTAACTGCATTTTACACTAATTCAAAAAGAGATATAATTATTGGAGCCCTTAACTGCAATGGTGTCCACCAAAGAAGTTAAACCACATTTCAAGTTTGACTTTAAATTAATGTTGCTGATTACAACAACAAAGCATTTCAATGTTTCTCTGAATTTTTGAGATGAGGTATTATCATTATTTTTTCTATTATTATTCGGACTATCCTCATCTTGGTTGCTTTTCATACAACGTTTTGGCCGTTGTACTCTACGGCCTTCATCAGGTATCATCTGGTAGGTGTGGGGAAGTAATGAACCGAACCCTTTATTTAACCGACAGGGGTATATCGACCACATTCCCCTCTTAACAATAGTAGTATTTTCAAATTATTATTATTGGGATTGAACCTAGAACCATTAGATTACTTGCAGTAATTCTGTCTGATTCTGTAACCACAACGCTATGTGTCCTGCTAAGAGGGGAGTGCTGTAGGTTAAATAAAGGGTTCGGTTCGTTACTTCCCCACACCTACCAGATGATACCTGATGAAGGCCGTAGAGTACAACTGCCAAAACATTGTATGAAAAACAACCAAGATGAGGATAGTCCAAATAATAATAGAAAAAATAAAGTATTTCAAGTTAAACACTACTACAATGCAAACTGTTAAGCATGGATTATATTTTAATCAAATATTTACCAGTTTTTGTTGTTTTAATCATCCGACATCTCACTATTCCAAAAAATGACATTTCATTTGTAACAACCTAATATAACCCTTGGATGAGTCAGATATCCTAATTGGAGTGGCAAAAAAATATGATGGGGATGGTTATCCACATGATTTATGGAAAAATAAATTGTCCCATGTCAGAGCTTCAGATGATGAAACCTTTCCTGAGTACATTTATAAGATTGACACTCTTTGACATTTTACAAGTAATCTAAAGTTTAATAAAGGGCAATCCAGCTTTCATGATCACATAGTAGAAGCCATTCCTGAAACAGACATAATTTTTCTAAATGAAATAATCAGCTTTGGTATTTAAGAGGGACTGAGTTGAACCATTTACATTAGTATTAACTTTTGATATTTACTAAGGTCTGGTATTTTACCTAGTCTGGTACAAGGTTATAGTAATGGAGCATTCAGTGAGGATCAACAAACTATGAATGCTTTACTGCTATTGCCTAGCGCCTGACTAAGCTGAACTTGGTGGATATCAACTTACCTTTGATATTAGCATTCTAGATTTTGATTTGATGAAAAGCTTATTTGATAACAATCACACCTTTTTCATATCCAAACATCAATAGCTACTTCTTTTTTTTTACTCACTATATTTTCTGCCATATAATGTACGTGATATATCTTATTCTGATATCATCTATGGGTCTTTCTGGTGAACAAGGGTATGAGAGTACTTGTTACCCCATTCCATAGTCTTACCCTGAAGAACAACCTTTGTTGTATAATATTAAAAGTAATTCTTGAAGCAAGACTTCTTGTGAAAAAAGTGCATATTGCATAGGAGGAAATAAATTAATTTGATTTTGAAAACATTCTGGTCAATTATTTTTTCCTATACCTATTTATTCAATTTTTTTAACCAGTCAATTATTGTTATTCTATGAATTATTCAATAGTTTTAAAAAGCTTTGAACAGAACATCTTATCCTATTCATAATTTTCTTTGTGTTAATTTTTTTCAAATGTTCAGGTAAGTGTTGGTTTTGAATATCAGGTATTAACATCACCTAAATCCTCTTCCCCACGGCTCGAAGTTGTGGAAATAATCAGACACAGATGTCAAGAGAAAGGAACCTAAAACAAGTTGGTCAAGTTTGTGGAGTGGAAATGTTTTGTTTATATTTCTTACTGAGGGAAAACTAAGTCAACAAAGAAACATATGTTCACATTTTTGAAGGGCAAAGAAACCAGCTGACCCTTCACTTTTATTCTGTTTACAATATGGTACCTGTATTTAAAAAAATATCTTGCACCTTTGAAGCTCTTGACATAGTATAGGGCAAGGCCTACTTACAAATGCGGACTATTTTCATTTTGTCATACTGAAGGAATAAGAAACACCTATCTGCTAGAAGGTTTCTAAGGAATACAAAAACAAACCTCAGAAGTTCTGAACTTTAGGAAAATAATCAATTCACCATAAATCTTACTAACCTCAGCATGCCATCTTTTCCTTTCCTTTTTGTGTAAGGAAGCATTTTACTGCTTCTCTTTGGCACATCTGAATTGTCAGCATCACTACACTTGTACCTTGGGACCATCATTGAGTAAAACTTATGAATTATTTATTTCTGGGGTTGACAGCCACTGAGACCGTGGATGAATGGGGACCACAGTACTTTATTTGGTAATGTATTAGTTTTTTCTTTTTAAACGTCCTGAAAAAACTAGAATGTTTTCTTTAGTTATTCTGATACACAGCAGGGCTGGCTCAAGCCTTCAAGAAGAATTTGATTTGCACCCCATCACCTTCCGGGGCTCTCCGTTGCTTTTGGAGGCCCTCTGGTAGCCAAGGAACCCTAAGCAGTGGCTAAGTTCTTATGCCTTGGGCCAGTTCGGATTCTGATACATAGCAAAGAAAGACAAAGTGGGGTTGTAAAGAAGCAAGAATTGCAGAAAGCCATGAAAGAACGGAAGCTGTGGAGAGCCTTGATCGCCTACATCCTGAAGGGACATGGCACTAAGAGAAAAAAAAAAACAGTTAAGAAATAACCAAATAAAAAAGGAAGGTTACAACATTTCTCAATATCTGGTTACCAGGATGGGCGAAGTGTTTTATTCAGGGTTGCATTTTTGTGGTGTCATGCCTACTTCAAATATCCAAGTAAAAAACTTAAATGGGGTATAAATAAATATTTTTCAAATGTTTCATAAACTGAGACATAAAACATTTTTGTATGCTTTTCTTTGTCAAAATAATTCGGGCAAGTTTGGTGACACATAATTCTTTCATGAAAAAGTCTTATGAAGTTTGAGTGAAAAAATGTTTTTAAATGTTTAAAATGCTAGGTTATTCAACACGAAAAGTTATAAAGTATTTGTTGTCAAATATATTTTTGTGCAAGAAGAAGCTTTCAAAAATACGTTTATAAATATACAAGTATAAATAAAGAGAGGTATATAGATATTTTATCACGAAAAGGAGAAAGCTGCCTTGGGCACTTTACCAAAATTGTGAATACCATCTGTCTCAGATATAATCAAAGATGCAAAAAGCATCATGAAGAGAAAAAGAAATTTAAAAAAAAAGTGTTTCAGCTTCTGACCTCAAATTTTTTATGAGATCTTTTTTTCTACAACATTACATTTTAGACGTTGACTTCCCTTGGGAATAACTGAAACACACAGAAGAAAAAAAAAACAGACAGAGAGATGGAAATTTATTAATACTAAACTTGTTTTTTTCTGGCATAGGACCACAACATTTTGGCACCCCATGGGGGTTGAATTCATTTCACTAACATTAGCCTAGTGCAGCCTTTTTCAACTGGAGTTCCATGGAACTCAAGGTTCTGCAAGAGGTTGTAATGAGTTCTGCAAAGACTTTATATATGCATGAAAAAATGATAGGTACAATTCATAAATCAGTGTTGAAGATAGTGCTGACTTGACATGTTTTTTGTTCATAAAACTTTAAGATTTGTAAACTTTATTTTCACGTCATAAAGAACAAATACCAAGAAAAATTTCATAACAGTAGAAATTGTATCGTGATCAATGCCATGTAGAGGATGGTCAATTGAAAAATTGGGAGAAAGAAATGAATAAGTTAAATCTCTCACCTTTTGTTGGGAGGTGATCACTAAAAAGTTTTAATCAAAAAATAAGCATGAATGCTACTGGACACAAACTAAAGGATCAATTCAGCATAAACGTACATTGCAAATAAACCCTAACCTCAAAAACCAATGGGAGTGGGGGGGGTATTTTGTGAAAACAATGAAAAACATTTTTCTAGACATAAAATGTAATTTTTAAAAAATTTCCAATTCTCTAGCTTTATTGGTGCATCTATGTATGAGTGATACATGGTCTGCCAGCCAGACCGACTTAAAAACTGGAGAAACCTATGTTGATAATTTCGATTGAGTGTTTATAATAGTTGAAGAAATTCTAAAAGTATTAATGAGATTATTCTTTTAGGCAAGAAAATTATAGTTACTCCTGTTACACATCTTTTTGTCAAGCAATTAGTTTCATTGAAAAGTGGACAGGAAATGAAAAACAGACATTCTTGTCAATGTTGCCTGAAGGTTGACAGAGAATTAAAAAAAGTTATTTTTTTTCCAATGAGAACTAAAACTAGAGCCATCAAATAGTCTCAAGACAGAAAGTTACTAGACTTAGTCACAATTTTGAACAAAGTCATGAAAGACATGGACGTCCACCAGGTAAGGCAATTGCCTCCTCGCCCTCGGATCAGTCCTTCTCACCTAGGGAGAGGAGGTTTCAATGTTGGAACCTTATAGTCAATTTAAGAGAATGATGCAGTACAATTGTTTTATGTAACCCTAATTCAATGTACCCATGAGAAAAGATGGTATTATTTTTCGCTGGTGACAGGGTTGCTGCCAAGATATATATATATATTCCGAACCCCCCCCCCTGGAATTAAAATCTCTCGAGCACCCCCCTCCCACAGGGAAAGTGGCAAAAGACATCCATGATGCAAGGACATGCATTATTTTTTTGAAAAATTGTGGTGCGATTTTTTCTAGGAAATAAGGAGAGTGATGAGCTAGCCATGGAATTCAGTATTCAAAACCTGGTTTTTACTAGAACATAAGCATTAACTGCCGTGAGAAAACTTGTTAACTATGTCTCCACTTGGGCATATTAGCAGGAGGATAGATAGATGGATATAATTATGAATATAGATGGAGCAGGACAGACCAACTAAGTGCCAACAAGACAAACATTGGCAGATGATCAAACAGCATAAAATTCAATCATGTAATCCAATTCTGATTTATAAACTGTTAAGTAAACTTCAACAAAGAATGTCTAAGAGATGTGCCTAAAGTAGATTGTTCTCTACTTTAATTGAATATTCTCCTCCCTCCAATGACAACTAGAAAGCATTCAGAGAGAGCATTCCTCTGCCAACGCCATTGTCAGAGGAAGTGATTGTGTATGGTTCCACCCAAAAATGTAATCACTTCTTCTGTTTCTTAATGTCCATCCTTCTACAAAATTGAAATTCACTGAGAACTCTAGGAGATATGGTGTGGACAGATACAGCATTTTTGCGATATTGTGTGGTTTGTACATACAACTATGACATAAGGGAGGTACTTCTCTATAGATCCACCCAGAAATTTGGTCACTTCTTCCTCAGCCTATTTTCTACCCTTCCAAAAAAACTACATTGTAATCTATTGAAAATTTTTGGAAATATCATTTGGAGAGATATGAAATTTTTTTTTAATGGGATGTGGACATTGGGAAGATAACTGTGCATGGATCCATTCCCAAAGTTAACCACTTCCTTCTTAGCCTATTGTCCACCCTTCCACAATATTCCATTGAAATTCTCTCAAAACTTTTGGAGATATCAAGTGGATAGTCAGGAGCATATACAAAAAAAAACCCTGAAAATATTTCTCGATCAAAACAAAATCCCTGGATCCATCCCAAAATTCAATCATTTCATCCTAACCCCAGTTGTAATACGAAGCAAAAAATGTTTAGAATATATGCTGTGTATAATGTTCTTTTCTTCAAGATAAAATTTTTTCTGTGTATTTTCATTGATATAAATCGAATCACCGTAGCCCTATATATGGCCTGTCCAACCAATCAGCAAAGTGGGCTACAGATTCTTCTTTCTCAGCCTGTCTGTATCTGTGAGTGTATGTGTGTTTCTGAATACTACTGGTCACATTTTTGGGGCCACAATCTTGAAAATTTGCATCAGACCACCACTAAGCAACATTTAAAAATGTCTTTTTTTTGTTTGTTTTTTTCAAAAAAGTGCTTTTTTGGTCTATATGGTCATTTTAGGATAAACAATGCCCAAATCTTTTGCTGTTATTGTTTTAGTTCCGGTACATACGTGGGCTACAGTGATTCATTTATATGAGATATATTATATCTTAGTTAAAGTTCAGAGCCTTAGTACGAACAGTTCTAAGAACATGACAGCAAACGCTAGCCAGACAAACAAAAACTACTGTCCTACCTTGCAAAGACCATCCTGCAAGGCACCATACCAGGGGCGCAGGAAGAGATGCCAACAAAGGAGGAGGTGGGAGGACAACATCAGAGGTTGGTTGGCATCACCAAATCCTAGAGAGCTACATGGGAAAGGGACAGATGGAGAGAACTGGTCCATCTCTGGTGCCTCAACAACCCTGTACTTAGTTACAGAAAAGGTAAAAAAGTAGCTAACTGAATTAAATAATTTTTTTAGTTAGCAAATAAATGTGATAATATTGCACTAAGAGAGAGAGAGAGAGAGAGAGGGTAAAAGAAAGAAATGAGGCAGAGAGGAGAAAGGCAGAAAAGAGAGGAAGATAGGGTGAGAGAAAAAGTAAGAGAATAACAGGTTTGGTTAGTCACTCAGTAGACACTGTCATGTGACCAACGTTTTTGGCAGGATTCCATGTTTGGGGTGATCAATTGAAAATTGGAAACGAGGTTGATTAATGAATAAATTATGTCTCACCTTTTGTTGGGCGATGATCACAAGAAAAGTCAAGCACAAACACTTTCAGACATAAATCAATTTAGCATAGACTTAGGTTGCCCACTAAAGACCTATTCAGGAGAGGAAAAAAAAAAAAACGAAGACACATTATTTCTAGACCTAATATGAGTGAATACATTCTTAACCAGCCAGACCAGCTTGAAAACTGAAGAAACCCATGTTGACAGTTTTGGTAACAGTTTCTAAAAGAAAGTGAGAATGTGGCAGTAAATGAGGAAGTGAGAAAGAGAGAGAGAGAGAGAGAAGATGGGAAAGAATTGAGAGAGAGAGAGAGAGAGAAGATGGGAAAGAATTGAGAGAGAGAGAGAGAGAGAGAGAGAAAGAGAGAGAGAGAGAGAGAGATGTAGTCATCCTGATGTTCAGCTTACTAATCAGGCAAATAGGAAATACTATAATGAATCATAGTGACATCCAATTTATCTTCTCAGTCAATTAATCAAGATGATGAGAGACGTGATCGTGTGTGTGTGTGTGTGTGTGTGTGTGTGTGTACGTTGAGGCGCAAGGGGCCAAATGGTTATGGACACAAGAAGGGAATTGGTGAACACAGTTCAAACCCAGGGCAGGACAATTTGCATTCACTTTTGCTAATTCCCATGGGAAAGGCATTAATCCACATCTCCTCCCCTTCATGTACTGCTTCATGTGTTGTATGATTCAAAAACAACTTAAGTGCATATATATATATATATATATATATATATATATATATATATATATATATATATATATACACACACAATCATTCTAAAACTTAGAAATAGGTTAATGAGGTGCAGACTACCAGAATTTGGGCCACCTTTAATTGAATCATTTTAAAATGTTCAGATCATAATTTAAACTTATTCCATATGTTAATCAAAAATGCATTTTAAAATCCCTGTAATTTGCAGATACATATTACACAGAATATCTATATATATGGTTGGATATTCATATCTCTGAGGTTTGAAATCACCTCACAACCCAACACATACTTCCATTGTTTTTTCAAACAACTTCTAAACAATATTTTTTCAAATCTGAATTTTTACAGTCCTTTTTTTAATCAGTTTCTGATGTTTCATCCTCTGAAGATGGACTGCTTTACAGGGCTAAAGGGACTAAACTGCCTTAACATGTAACCATAACTGGAGTCACAATGAGAGGATTCATGCCTTTCCCTACATTAGCACAGCGTGAATGCAAACAGCCATAGATGAAACTTGAACTTGGTCCACCAATTTTGCTTTCCCGACTGATAACTGTTATGCCACTGTGCACCTCCTAATCCTTATTGTTTAGATTTGAAATATGGCTTTGTGAATAAAAAATTTGGATCTCATGAAGGTTCCCATAATGTATGCCCATCAGTTAAAAACTGAATTGGAAAACAAAAGAACATCTAACTACAATTAAAGACATCTCTGCACATGTATACACCATGATTACTCAACATTTGTCAGATATATTAGTCAGCACACAAGGCAGGGCAGTTTCAAGTTTGAAGTTTTTGGGGAACAGATGTTCTCAAGAAGTCTCATAGAAATAAATAAAAAGCCACAAATCTTTCTTCATACTTTCTTCTTCATACTTTCTCTAAATTATCTCCCTTGGCTCCTGCTCTTCAGAATTATCTAAATTTAGGTACAAAATTCCTAGATTGGCCACACTGAACAGAAGTAACCAAAATACCTTGGAGCTGTAGTATTATAAGATGGATGAAAAATTATTTTAAATGACAGTTATGACAGGCTGCTTCACACAAGTGCAGCCCCTTCCAAACAGGCACCTTTGGAATGGGTACTGCCCTTGATATGAAAAAGAAAAGAAAGAGTACGTTTTTTCACAAGAATATGCATTATTTTTTTCAATTTCAACAGCCAGTAAGTATATCTACATTTTCTCAATGGAACAATTTTGAAATTAAGTAAAACAGTTTAGCAAGGTAGGTGTATGTATATTTTAATTCTTGAGTGAAAAACATTTCCTGATATAAGTAAAACAAAGTTAGCAACTGCAGTGTACTCTCTGTCTGTTGGGAACTGGTTATAGCCGTTGCTATGCAACAGACTCCAGCATATCTGTAATCACTTATTGGTCATTTGTGGCATATATCATTAATTTCCATTAACGATTTATACAGAAATAGTAAATTAAAGAAACCAAAAGAACAATGTAGGGGGATGGGAAAGTTAATTCCATTCTTGGATGACTCATTTGTTGAGAGGCCAGTGTAAGAGGGATGTGCCATGGAAACACCATAAGGGTGTGGCCGGATAATTAAATGATTTGTATTTGATAACTGCACTGTCTCATCCCTTACCCCTTCTCTCAAAATGCAGGAAAATATGATTCCCATAAAGCTGGGTTGGGAGAAGATACGATCGCTTTAGACCCAGGGGAATGAAACTGATCAAAGACCAAGCTGTCCAGCTCAATTCTTCCTTGAAAAAAAAAGAGTAATAATGTTTATGGTTCAAGCTTTTGCGTCTGATTAGAAAGGCCAATCAGTGATGAATTACGTAAGAGAAAAAACATTCATTTAAAACAAAACATTTCAAAACTGTTTGAATAAATGTGTGTAATACTACCACAATTCACCAAATATCCATCTGGCTTTTTGTAAGCGACAGAGTAACTCAGGAATCACACAACACATCCCAATTAAATTTTCTGTGAGTATCTATGGGACAACCAAGCCTGTTTTAGAAAGTTTCGGAAAATTCGCCCTAAAATGATATTGTGGGATCTGTGTTCATATTTACACTGATAATAATAATCTTATTTCCATCTTCCTTACTATGATTCATCTATTTTTTGTGAAATCCCCCAAGTTTTTTTGAGTTGAATGTGATCTACGGGTTCCTGATGGTGATCATTTTAAAAAAAATTATTCAATAGATAAATAGTTAGAATCCATGATCTATCATTACGACCCAAGGCCCCATTTAGGCCTTCTGCAGGAACTAACTGCTAATCCCACCAAGAGGGTTTACAGCAAGTCATCATAATTCTTCATCTCAGAAATTCAAATACAAATTGCTTAATTTTTGCTTTGAAGGTTAAAGATAACTTTTGCTGAGTCACAAAGAAAAATATTTATTGAAAATAAAAAAAAAACAAAAAAAAACAAGAAAGAAATGGAGAAAAAAGTTACAAGGAAAAAATTTTGAAATTTTGAAAGAGAAATCCAACTGAGAAGTAATTATTCTAATGGGAAAACTCTTCCAGGAAACAGCCGCAGTAATTCTCATCTTAATGTCAACAAGAATCCTCTAAAATTCTACTGGTCCAACCCTCTCCAAAACTGTAAGCTCTTTATACCATTGATCAAAGCTTTTAAGAACTTACTAATGGGAAAATGCTCACTCACAGCTTGTAAACAGATTACTGTTATCTTTCAATATTCGCAGAGGATTAGAAGCACCAGGGGTCTGCATTTACAAAACTCCGCAAATAATTTTTGCTAGCCCACCCCACCCTTTTGGTCCAGCCAAATCTAAAAATCTTGTATCATTAAACAATAAGCAAACACTTAACCATTCTCAAACTGCACATGTACAAACAAATAGAGGAATACAGTAAATCATACTATAAAAGTAAAAATTTTAGAACATGACTATCTTCTTATTTCTCGATCACCCCTTTCCCAATTTCTAAACTGATCACCCCCAACACAACATTGGTCACATGACAGTTTTTCTTCAGTGACTATCCAGACCAGTAGGGTGGCATGAATGGTTATTGGCATGGGGAATTGAATCAGCAGAGAGAGTTCATGTTCACATAGCACTAATGCCTTAGAGCAGAGGTTTCAAGACTGAGGTCCATCAAATGATGCTCAGAGGTCCGCAGCAGTGTTTCATATCAACCTGAAATTGTGAATCTTGTAGCAGAGAAACAACATCATCCATTGCACAACTATCAAAAAACATAATTATCACACACAGTCCTGTACCATATATTAGAGTTCAATTAAATGTAATCCATTTTGAATAAATATAATTTTTATAAGACATAAATTGCTTTTCATTATAGTGCATTAAATAGTTTGAAAACCTAATGCTAAAAAAATAGGGGTCTGCCAGAATATTTCCTTCATAGAGTATGTCCTTAGATTTTCAAAGTTTAAAAAAACACAGTTAAACAGAAAAGTATGAATCCTCTATCTCTGCACTCCATCCTATCTTGACAAAGATTTCTCGTCTTTGGAAAGTCATGATGGTTGTTGGAGAAGAGAATCAGTAAGTGAGCACTTAGACAACTCACTCCCCCATAACTACCTGCCTGCCAGTAATAAGAGTAAGTTGTCAACCTTGAAAGGGGCTAGCACACATGTACAAAAACCCTTTTTTCTAAACCCCATCCATAATATATAGTGTGGCAGGAGCTATGTTTCTCTTTCAGTTAATATCACAATATAAGAAATACTGATATATAATATACAACAATGTTTTATGGGAATTCAGTCTATTACAATGGTTAATCATTGTTTCACTATACAAGATTTTCAAATTGACGAAATACGAAAAAAATATTCAGAATTTGTTGTATATATTTTTTATCCTACCTACATATATATATATATATATATATATATATATATATATATATATATATATATATATATATATATATCCCTATATACAAGACGTGATGCATACCCATTTGTGTGTATGTCTCTTATCTTGGGCAGAAGTGCCAATTCATACAATAATGATAATCCCATCATTTTTTTTGTAATATATATATATATATATATATATATATATATATATATATATAGCAAAGCTCCTGATGGTGGACTCATGTTCCACATCAAACTTATAACCTCTAAAGGTATACATACACACACAGCATGCACTACTGAAGTGGGAATACCTCCCGAAACATGTCTAGACCATTGATGAAAACATTTACAGATAAATAAACCCAACTTCCAAACACTTTCACTTCTGAGTCTGTCTCTATAGTTCAAATAATATATATATATATATATATATATATATATATATTCAGACACACACACAAAGATAATTAATAAAATGCCAAATATGCCAGTATAAGACAAGAATTCAATTTTTTAAAAAGACTATGCAAAAATCATTCCGCGTCCAATGCATAAGTATTATGACTAGGGTGCGGTCTATGAAGCTTAATATGGACCTTCATGGGGCGTGAATGAATTGCAGTCCTCCAAATACCCTTACAAACACCCTTGTCTCTCTTTCCTAAAATAGATATTCTCTAAGGGAGTCAGGAGCAAAGTGCAGTGACCTAACACTTCTAGTAGCCTAGCAGAAAATCTTATCATATAGGTTTTCTCATTTCTTTGTGTCTTGCTACATCCCAAGCCCTCTTTTGTTAGGTGCTCTTTCATTTTTTACAGGGCTGGGCTGCTAACTTGATACCCAACCCTTTTTTTCTGAAGGTGGAATGGTTAGAATGGAAGGCTAGCAATTCCTGGTTTTACCTTCAGCTAAGTTTTTTTTTTATATAGAGTATTCATATTAGGATAGGCCTGTGAATAGTGCAATGTTTTGAGGTACATGCCTTTCCCAATGTTAAATGAATCAACGATTTGAAACTTTCAACTATAGGGTACTTACATACAAACATACATACATACATACAGAAAAGCCCTGATAAATGCACTTAATGTATCCTCAAAAAATACTACGTTAATCGAATTTGGGGAATAATTGAAAACTATGATTCTTTTAGATAATATGTAGATACATAATAAGGCATGCTATTTGATTCGGGGGAGGGGGGGATACAAATGGCTAGTAAATCTAATCAGCTGACCAAATTTTCTACAATTATCACATTCTGTTGGAGATGAATAGTCTAATCTAATGATATGCACATGATACTATAAAAATAAAGCAGGCTTTTTCAAACCTAAAAGAGAATGATTGCAATCATGACTCCAGGTTTAACATTGGATAGGTGGCGATAACTTCTGGTGACCTATAAAGATCTATTTAGGTCAGGTCAATTTTGGCATTTTCAAATCCAACAAAGACAGCTGCATCCTACACTCTGCAAATCTGTTTACAAGTATAACTTGACCCCAGGATGAACACAGGCCATGACTGCAGTTGACCTGCACAGTTCAATTTTAGGTCAGTTCAATTTTGTCATTTTCTGAAAAGGTCAATTTCAGCATTTTCAAATACATAACAAAGACAGCTGCATCTTATGGGCTGCAAATTGGTGTACCACGGTAAGTTGACCCCAGGGTGAACATAGGATAGTTAGCACTGACTTCTGGCGATATCTAAAAATCAATTCAAGATCAATTTTGGTAGTAGCAGTAAAGGTCAGTTTTGTTATATATGTCCCACCTGAGTGATTGTGATCCTTACTTTGAGAAGCCCTGCATAAGAATTCACTACATGACCTTTCAGTATTGATTACTACTTTTTACCCACAGGCAATACCGTGGCAGAGATTAGCGCAATCACGCTTGTCACAGAAAGAGATGGGAAAGGTCTTTTTCCAGCAGCGGACTTATAATGGCTGCAGCTGATGATTATAATGTATACACACCTAGTTTTGCTTTTGTTATTTTCTGGATAAACAACCTAAATATTTCTGGCAGTGGAGAAAAATAATTTGATGATTAATTATTTAATTCCTTGTTTTTTCACTTGTTTTATACAAGCTTTAGTGTTCAATCTTTGTGTTGTGTATTGAAAATCAGGAAAAAAAGATACTGTCATTTATAAGTATGATTTTTTCTTAGAATTTCCTTGCTAAAATAAGTGGGTCTTATTTGCCATCAAATATTGTATGACACGTAGAGATGAAACCATGGTTTTTAATTTCAGAATTTTTTTTTTAAATATGGGGATAGGGGTTTCAAAATACCCCTAACAACTGTTTATAACATTCCAATAACTTCAATCTTAATCTCCCTCTTCAAGATTTATCTACACATGAAATAAAGCCACAAATGCATAGAGAATGTTTATAAATGAAACCATATTTTTAGATCGAATATCCTATTAATGGCTTGTGAGATTAGTCTATTATCATATTTGACAGCATATAAGAAGCCTCCTCCCCCATTTTTTCTCCCATAAAATGACTCAGAAAGTAAGCTAAACCTTTGTTGTCATTGAATTTTGTGTGTGCTCGTACTTAAAACTTGTTTTGTACAAGCTTTAGCACCCAATCTTTGAGTTGCGTATTGAAAGTCAGGAAAAAAGATATTGTCATTGGTCAGGTATTAAGGTAGGACATAACAAAGCTAATATAAGTATGATATATGTACATGTATGCAATAATTAAAATACTAACATGTATGTGTACATAGACACATGTCTCCATGTATACATACATATGCATTGTGGGTGTGGGAACACTGATATGAAAAAAAAGTGAGGAAATAATTTAAAGTAAAAGAAATTCTTTCAAGCGTGTTTCTTGTGACCTATTTCTGAAGGTCAAGGTCATGAATGGTGTTCAATGAAACACATTTCCCAGATTCTAAACACATAAAGGCCTTGTTCCCAGAGGCCAAACCCTGAGAGAAAGAAGCTGCAAGTCATCATCCCACACCCAGGCAAACAAGTTCAAATAAACAAATAATAGCAATAATGGCTCCACCATCAGCAGCAGCAGTAAAGGGCATTTGTAGGAATAGAATAATTTCAGTATTAGTACATTTGTACCTTTTTTAATCTGGCCATCTTGGGATCTGGCCATGGCCAGAGCACAGAATATGCCAGAAAACAGAAATTATTGATTGTTTTTTTCCAATACTTACTTGATAAACTTAAGCAGTTCATTGATTCTATTAATAATTTTTTTGATAGTGTGGAATACATTACATTGTGTATTTTTTGATATGATTAATTAAAAACAATATTGAAAAAATAATATATAAAATTCAGAAAAAAAATAATTACCCGTTCAATTTCATCATGAAATAAACATTGAAAGTTTAGAGTTTTCCAATTGAATTTCAAACTGTGGAAAGGTTATCATACAATTGGTTTTAATGAGTCGGTTTATGAATCCCTAAATTACAGTTCAAACTGCAGTTTGAAATCAAATTGAAGGTCTCTGATAGCACAACCACACACCAATGAGAGTGAGATTCAAACCATGTCAGACGATGGGAGTTGTCAGACCAGAGAGTGCAGTTTTAATGAGGTTCAATCCATACTACTGATAATTATAGGAGAGAGTTAAACCATATGATATTAGTTATTTTTCAAACTGAGCTAAAATTGGCACTGAGCCACATTTATGTAGCATTCATTGAGGAGTGAAATCATGTGAAACTAGCACCTTAGACCTTGCTCTACAACAGGTGATCATTCATGTACTTGTAAAATCAGCGATACTAAGTGGCCAATGTAATTCTAAAAATCAAACTTGCAGAGAGTCAACATTTGATTTACAAGTCAAAAAAAAGTAGCTTGGTGGTATTTCCATATTCATTTACATAATTAAGGAGGTGCTGGTGGCCTCACAGTTAGCAGTACAGAAAATTGAATATGCAAACCAAGTTCAAACTCTGGCTGAAACAGTTTACATTCACTTTACACTAATCCCCTTGTGAAAACCATGCATCCATTTAGCAGCTATGAGTAAATATCAGCACAGACTGGGCTCTTCAGCCTTGGATGGCAGACAGTCTAGGAAACAGAAAACTGTGGATTCAAACAAGGAAAGTCTAACCCCTCATCCAGCATTGTGAGCAGTTGGCAATAGAGAGAGTTGGGAACATGTTCTAAAAAGGTAAGATTAATCAAGTTCTCATGAAACTTTGGCAGGCCATGAAATTTGGACGTAGATGATAATAAATTGCTCAAGTAAAATAAAGGAGAATAAAAATCGATAGATGAGAACAATGCAAACGCTGTCTTCCGCTCCCTCTGATATATCAAAAACAAATGGAAGATTTGAAAAAACAAAAAAATTACATCATCCCCAGAACAACTGTAGCTGGAGATGGTTCTTACTACTCTTCTATAAGAAACTTTATTAAAAAAAATGAATATAAAAAATGAAACAAGGCAGGCTGCTTCAGGGGCAACCTCCACTCTAACTCCTATTCTGACTGAAGATGATTACTGCGACTTTTGTATTGCATGTATGATAAACAAAAAATCACTTATACATATTTTTTGTATAAACGTATTCGTTTATTAGAAAGAAATAAACCTGTGCATATCTGTATGGTACATCTTTTTAATATCTAAAACTTATCAATTTAGCTTAGTCAGTAAGACAGCCACCTGGCAATCAGTTAACCATGAGGTCAAATCATGGAAGGGGAATGTGAATCTTGCTTATCAGTTTACACCCCTAATTTTGGCAAGGATTATTCTTGTTTTTGTTCTTGTTATAGTAGAAAAATAAAGTCAACTCCAGTTTTGGAGTTTGGCAATAAGGAATTCTAAGGAAAGAGATACGAGACATGACTAAGTTACAAACAGGTAAAAAAAGATAATCTTTTTTTTTTCTAATGCTTCAGTTTCACTTTATAACTTTGAATGGTTAACATTCCAAAGGTTTAGTTGATAGCACAAAACCATCAAATGAAGTAACTATAAATCTATTTTCTTTCCCAGGAATCTCTTGTTATTTTTTGACTGAAAGCAGGTCTACCACCCACTCTTCAAGTGGATGGTAGCTTGTCAGGTTGATAAGTCAAGTCTGTAAAAATCCAAGTAGTTGCAGAAATTCTACTTGCAGATATTTCATATACCACTAAGCACAAAAAAGTTCGAGGTGATACAATATTGAAAATAAGTAAACTTACTACTCATGTTCATTAACTAGTAGGTCTGTTTTGTTAATGCAGATAAAATGGTGAATCTGATTAGTTTATGAATAGAAAAATGTCTTATGAATTACATGTAACTGTGTATTGAAACAATGTTAATTCTCCCCATTGAAGATAGCCTAAAGCACTGTGGTATCCCTGTAAATGAGCTGGGGTCTTATACATCATTTCAAAAGAGCCAGAAAGTTGATACATAGCAAAAGGAAACCCCAAAGGGACTCATCATCTGTGCCTATAGCAATCCAGCATCCTCACTGACCCTAAGTGTTCTCATCTATAAAATGGAGGCCTGATGTCTTCATGATATTGTAAGAGCAGTCATGATTATTCCATCAGTCATCTTGATTAATATTTTGATCATTATTGTTTTAGTATGAATGTTTGTCTAATGTGTTTTTTAGGACTTTTTTGGTAGTCCAGTATTTTTCTCTTTTTTGTAGAGAGTTCCAGATGTAAGCAACAAAGATTCAGGGATAGACCTATACAGCTGACAACGGTCAATGAATGCATTGGCTGAAATGTAATAAAAACAACAAAGATGAACATATTAATCTGAATAACTTGTGGAATAATAACAATAACTGATTTTAGACAATATGAGAATGGTTGAAGAATGCATCAGCAAAAATGTTATGATAAAACCAATAATAATGAGAATACTAGTTGAAAAAACATGGAATAATGACAATGACTCATCTTAGAATATTCAGATAACAAACGTTAAAGAATCCATTAGCTGAAATATCATGATAAAACAACAAGCATGAGGATATTAGACCAAATAACTTGTCAAATAATGACTCATCTATTCTTTTTCAAGAGAGGATGAAAAATGCATCTCTGTTGAAATGTTACTAAAAAAAAACAACAATGAGGATACTAGTTTGAACTTGTGGAATACCGTACATGCTGGACTATGAGACAAATGGTTTACCAAGACTATTTCTCAACCAAGCCCCATTACTGTCCACATTGAGCTTCAGTAGATGTTGTTCTAGTCATAATACCAGTGCATTGGATGCACTGGTATCATCAGCATCGTTTCTTTTTCTCCTTAAATGTCCCTCTTATATATACCAGCATGTAGAGTATATGCAATACAACAATGACTCATCTCAGCGTTTCAGACAACATCCAACAGTAAAAATGATGTTTATAGGAAAAGCAGCCGTAACTTTACTTATATACAGAAGTCGGTCGGCAGGTTTTCCTCTAATTGTCTCTATATAGCATTGCCAGGTGACAGGAATTGTTTTAAAGAGGAGGCAAGGCCATTTAGTTAGAAGGAGGAGAATAATGACTGTAATTATGACTGGATTCAAGTATTAGAACAAGTGTTCTAAACTTTGTGCACATAAGCTTTAAGGTTTGTAGGCAACTGTAGAAGAGTATGAGTGAAGGACTTTTTATTTAAGGGGAATTACATCAGTAATCTGCTTTTCTACAGACAATAAACAGCTAATTATCTGTTGAGGGTCAATTTGATGCAGTCAAGAGTATCACAAGCAAAGTGAGTGTGACATTACTGTATTTGATGGCATATAAGACCCTGTTTTTCTTCTAAAAAAGTGTCTCAAAAGGTAAACATAACCTTAGTTATCTAGCCTCACATCAATCAAAACTTGAGAACAAGTTTAAAAAAACAAACTGGGTAGTTAATGAAAAGAATTCAGGGAAATATGTTTTTTGCTTAATTCTTCCTTGCTGAAAGAAAGGGATCTTATACGCCATCAAATATGGTGTAAGATACAGAGATGAAACCAAGGTTGATGGTTATCAATTTCAGAATTTTTTTCTTTCAAATACAGGGAAAGGGTTTTCAAAATGCCCCCAGCAACTGTTCATAGCATTCCACAACTGCAATTCTAATCTTCCTTGTCAAGATTTATCTACACATAAAATAAAGCCATATGTGCATTGAGAATCTTTATAAATGAAACCATATTTTTGAGATCAAATATCATATCAATGGCTTGTGAGACTGGTCTGTTATTGTATTTGACAGCATATAAGAATTCTCCTTCCCACTTTTCCCCCCAGGAAATGGTTAAAAAAGTAAACCAAATCTCTGTTGTCCAGCCCCACATTGGCCAGAATTTAGGGAATTAAAGAAAAACTGAGGGAAGAATTACAGGAAATGCTTTTTTTCTCCATATTTTCTGCTTGAATAAAGGAAGTTTCTATGCCATCAAATTAGGTGAGTCCTCATTTTTTTCCTGTTTTATAAAAAATACTTCCCCACTGCCAACTAATTACCAATTTTCTCAACTGATCTCACATGAAAATGTTGCTCACAGATCAAATCTTCATTTATCACTTACTGCATTTGACAGTTTAAGAGAACCTTCCCCCTCTTTCCCTCCAAATAGCTCTAAAGAAAAACAAATGTGACTTCCCTTGTCCAACCCCACATTGACCAAAACTTGAAGGGGAGTTGAATAAAACAGAACAAAAAAAAATTGGTGATAAATGAGAGGAATTCAGGGAATGCATTTTTTTCTGAACATTCCCTGCTGAAAAAATGTGTGCATGGCAGAGTCCTATACGCCATCAAATACAGTAACTAATGCTGTTATAAGCAATTGACCTATAGAAAAATCACAGTATTCAAGTATTTCTTTCTGCATTCTCTCTTTATGATAGTTTCTGTTTGACATTATATGTTATATGTGTGTATGCAGGTCATTCTTTCTTCATCACTCTCACATACACTCACATAACTATCAGATTTGCTGGTGATCAATTAAATTGAGTTTTTTTTCAGCTAGATGAATATGAAATAGCTTACTAAGCAAGGCATATGAAGCACATTATCAAAACCTTCTGCCAGGCAAAATAGATGCACTAATACAGAAAGAACCATCAGAATCAGAGTTCAGATCAAACCATATATAATAATTTGAAGACATCCAACTAAGAATTAGCTCATATCCTTACTGGACAATGTTGTGCATTTCAGGCTAGTTGTAAGGTCATTTTATCAAAAGCAATGACTGTGCTCATCTTAAAGTAAACATTATCTGTAACTGAAGATTGAATTTCAGTAATCAAACAAGCTTGGGGCTAGAAAGGTGCCCATGCAGCATATTTTCTGATATTTTTCTTGATATGACAAAGACTTAAGAATGGATTGGCTGAAACATTGTATTGATAAAATCAAAGATGCAAAGATTCAATTGTCTGAACAAAATTTGGAATGGTAATGATACTTCTCAAAGCTATAGACCATGCCATATTTACTCTGTCAATATGGCACTAGTGAGATTGAAGCTGTGGGTAATGAAACAGTTAAAAATATCATCCACCAAACAGAAATGCAAATAAAAAGTGTCAAGCTAAGGTAAAAAAGTAGATAGACAAGTATGTATAGCTTTTTTCTATTCTAATGAAAGTGATAGTTTCTACCTTCAATTCTTCTCTCGTAAGGTTTTAAAACCTTCGGCTGGAACTCACTTGTGGACTTGGCAACGGACTCTAAAAGACAGAGAGTAGTGGCAAATAGAATATACAGTCAATGCACATAATTATTGGCACCCTTCTTCAAAAATGTTTCTTCCTAAAATCAATGTCTACACGAGTAATTGTTTGGTCAATATGCACACAAATGTTTGAGGAGCACTAGAGAACAATTAGACTAATAAAATAATTTATTCATAATAAGCAAAGTAAAAAAAAAGACAAAAATGGTGGATGGACGTGTATGCAGTGGTTTCAAAATAGACTCCCTAGTGAAGTGAGTGGGAAACTCCTGAAAGAAAGAGATTCAACAAAAATATTTAGAAATAGCTTGTTGTCTGTGATAAGAATGATCACTGAACAATTAGTCTTTTCCAAATATAACATCAATGTTAACAAATGGGAATTGAGACTTGAATTGGATTAGAGTGTGAGAGATAGACAGACTTGGGCAGCATGTCTCTCATTTTTCCTTCTCATTATAACATTGTGATATGCAAATAACAAAAACATGGTTAAGAGAACAGATTATTGTACAGAGAAGGTTAGATTTATTCCAGAGAATTACTATATTTTCTGATATAATTTGTTTAATTTGAAAGAATATTAATAAAAAAAATTGTTGGATGGTACATCCAATGTTACTTGAACTCCATCCATCTTCCCAATTTGGCCCTTTTCAAAACAAGTATCTTTTTGTGCATTTATTACATAGTCATGAAATTCTAATATTTGAAACAAAAAGTGTATGTCATTTAAGAATAATAAGTAATAAGGAATGTATGGATAATTAGTGCTTAAGTAGGTATTCCTTTGTCTGGATGGAAGACTGGAAATTAAAAAATGAAGTAGAGTGGAGAAGCAAAGGAATTTCAAAATACTACTGGAGGGATTTTGTATTTTTGTCATTGGGGAAAATTGATTTAGATCATAATCTTCATTTTCTTTCTCTAAGAATTTAAAATGGCACAACTTTTGTGAAGGAGGAAACTGACATTTAAAAAAAATATCTAATATTGTAGCATTTTTCTTTGAAAAAAACTGTGATACTTTTCAGAGGTTAAGTAACATTTTATTTTGAGATGAAATAGATCAGTGAAACTATTTTCAATACCAATGCTCATTTAGTCCATAACTATGATAAAGATTTAACACTTGTTTGAAAATTAAGGTATTTGAAGAATTTGGTAATTCAAAATAACTATCACAAAAGAATTGAACACCCCAAAACTGAGTCTTTAATCAAGAAAAATAAGTTGTAATAAATTTTCAAAGTTAGCAAACAAAATTTGACAAACATGGAAGAAAACTTGAAATAATTTATTAATTTGGATTTTTCACAAGAAACAGAAGAACAAAGCAAAGTGGAAAGACTAGAGTATTTCGATTTTGACAATAAAAACGTGAGCTTCAAAGATATTTTTGCAAAAGAGGAAATCAAAAATTTTGCAGGCGTTCTGTTTTTAGAATTTTCTCATCAGAGGTGTACATTAAAACATCAGTTTCATAAGTTAATTTAGATTTTTTTTCCTTTATACCTAGATTTTATAATTCTGGATATGTATGAAAGAAAAAAAAAACAAGCTACAACTCAATACTGTTGCTCTGCATCAGATTCCAGAACCCAGCTTGTTGCTATGAGCATCTGTTGCAAACGATCATGTTCCCTTTCAGTCTATTGACCTTATACAAAAATGGCTATATGGCAACATGCATTGTCAAGAGAGACGAATAACATTTTTATTTTAAGTTGGCTTAAGCAACAGCAGCAGCAGCTACATGATAGGAGCATTTCTAAGGAATTTGTCACTTTAAAAAATGAAGAGAAAGGAGATGAGGATATTAGATTTTTCTTTTTCTCTATAAGATTTTATCAATATCAGTGTCACTCCATTCTTTCAATAAGTACCACAGCCTTATTTTCAACCTTGCCATGTTTTATGAGAACTTAAAAAAAAATGCTTGTACTGGTGACCCCCATCCCCAATCATACAGCGGGTGTTAGGGTCCAAGAATGCAGGGTCTGATGACCAGGATTGCTGATTGATCTTTTCTGGTTCTAGATATTTTAGATCAAGATATAGTTATTTTGGAGCTAAATCTAGCTTTTTTAGAGCTAGATCAATATTTTGGGGTCCATCATCCACTTGTCTTATAAAGCAAACCATGCTATAATGAACCGTGTTTACACAAGCATATACAGCATTTTTATGATTTTATTACGCTTCTCTACACGAAAAACTCTATTGAAACATCATTAGTTTCTCTCCATTATAAATTTAGAACATTGCTCTGAGGGTCAGTATGATTTATGAAATTACTAGAATGATGCCCAAAATTTACTTCTGTTATAAATTCAAGTGGGCTTCATGACATATGGGTAAGGAAAGCTGGCTAAATAAACACTTGACCTTTGAACTAGATGAACAGGTAAAAGGCATCCCACTGTAAGCAAATTTATTTTTCACTATATTTCTAAATAAAAAGTAAGACATTTTTTCCAAAATTCTTTTTTATGACAAACTATTTTCTAGCATTTAAAATGAAAATAAAAATTCAAAGAAGATATTTGAATCATTACAAATTTTGAAGTTTTTATTGAAATTGCTACATTTTGTAATGATTTGATATCTACCTAGTTGAGATGAGTGACATGTAAATCATACCAGTTTAGGGAGACTTGTATTTTGGGGTTGTGTGAACAAAGTATAAGAATTGTATCTGGTCAACACACTTAGTGGTTGTTAAAAACAAAGTGTGATGTATTTTAAGTGTTAAAAAGCAATGGACACTAGTTCATATATATATATATATATATATATACATATATATACATACATACATACATACATACATATATATGTGTATGTGTGTGTGTGTGTGTGTGTGTGTGTGCATGTGTGTGTGCGGTATCTGCTTGGTAGCTAAAGTTATTGCACATTCCTACCTTTACCAAGGGTTGGTCTTTAAGCTCAGGTAAAAGCCCAAATTTCAAATGCAAATCGTCAAAACAGCACGGCTCTTCCCAATTGGGTGTTTACTGCAACACAATCTTCTGTTTACATATATATATATATATATATTATATATATATATATATATAAATATATATATAAATATATATTATAATCTATTTAGAGTTATATAAGCTTTACAATTTCTAAATTGAATCAGGGGTAGGTAACCTACAGCCACTGGACTGGTGAAAGAATTTTGACCGGGTCACCTAGCAAATTTTGGAATATCATGCTTATCTGGCTTACGAACATGATTGACTGATGCCCATCTAGATAATGTCTTGCACCCACAAATGTGACACTTAATATTAAGAAGCTTTTGAAGAACAAACAGCATCAAGTTTTGCTTTGACACATCAATTTTTCTTTAATTAAAATAAGGTATTTTTGAAATTATACTCTATTTACTACTGTTCAATCATGTTGTAGACCACAGAGAGGCACATCACTGATGTTTCAGGAGAAATATTTGAAAGAAGATTAAACAACCAGGACATCAAGTTTCAAGTCCTACCTAGGGCACATGAAACCCTTGGGCTTGAGTTGCATTCAATGTATCATGTTCATATATTTCATCTCTTATAGATTTTTCATGTCTTTTTTATATATTCAAAACATGTGTTGATTGAAATAAATTGCGACTAGATTGAGTTCTTTCATTACTAATTGGCATTCTTGGTTAAGCACAAGTGATCTTTTAACATGAAATATTCATTGATTTGAGGCAAAATATAACTATGTTTGATTAAATGGATAATTCCAATATTTCAAGTTTTTCTATGGCATTTACTGGCCAACCGTCCAATCATTAAAAGTAATCCGTTCCACAGAAGTGAAAAAGTTGCCAACCTCTGTATTAAATCAATGAAAGCATTGGGTAGGCGCTGGAGAAAGATTATGTGTACAGTGGCTCTGGAGATATAGATTGATTCCTTCATCATCATAAATCTAAGTGAAACATAGGTAAAAAAAAGGCAATGTAAGCAAAAATAAAAAGTAAAGCGCATCTAAAGGCTTCTGTTGGTTCAGTGAAAAACAAGCTTCAATGACTACGAAATTGCAGGAGGAAAGGATGAAATATCTGGAGAAAGCTGCTTTACTTGGAGAGCAAAAGTTAAGAGAGAGAAAGATCACCTTTCCAGATATAGTCAGCAAATCTTCGTTTTAATGAAATTGAACGAATAACCATAGTTTTCTCATCTTTTTTAGGATCGGACACTGAAAGAAAAGCACAAATCTATTGAAAAACATTGATGGTAATTCTATGGCGATAAATTGATGGTTGTTCTATAATGATGGATTGATGGTGGTTGATTGCACACAAAAACAAATTAATGGATGTTCTATAAATGGAACTGCACATTCAAAAAAGACAGAAAAGAGAATCTTTTAAGCATTGATAATGAGGATAAAGAATGGATGAAGATGTGTAAGGATGAAAATGAGACTTCACTGTATTGCACACACATTACATAAATATATGCAGACCACAAATTTTAGTCCCTGTAAGCGGTCATTCCTTTTAAAATACTTGCATAAAGAGCACACAATATTACATACATTTGATTCTATCCAAGAACAACTGGTCCTAGTATGTGGCCACTACTTGTAACATATATTCCATTTAACTGGAATCCACAGTGTATCATATTTGTGGGCTAAAAAGATACTTGTTTTATAAGGACATTTTGGAGATGACTTGTATTATAAAACATCTTGACTCCCTAACCATTCAGCCTGAACCTTTGGTGGTTTGTCTCCCATCCATGATATCAGCACTGTAATGAACTGGCAAACACAATAATGGCATCTATCCAGAGATCTGTACAGGTATATGTCTCAGCCCACTCATAACAATCAATCTGAGCAAACGTTTCTCTCCATATGAACCTATCTGCTTGTCTATCAAACTATCTACTTTATAATTAACTTATCTGTCTACTTGCCAAGGATTTTTTGATGTCACAGAATCTGATCCATTTTGACAGTTTTATTTTGTTGGTTCTTAAAAGAGAATGTCACAAATTTTCTCAAAACTCAAGGGTAGGCCAATGAAAATAGGACATTTAGTGGCAAAAGGAGAAGAATAAGTTTCAAGACTTTTGGTAAAAGGAATTGAGAATCCCTAGATACATCAATGCAAAAGTGTGTATGTATTTTGTAGGAGTAAGTATATGTGTATGTGTGTCAGTATCCTGGGTGAGATCCTAGCCCACACACGATGGTGTGGAAGAGTCATTGATGTGACTAGATAGAGATGAGAGAAATAACAACACCTGGAATACATTATAAACAAGGTTCAATTTGACTTCTCCAATCACCTGGCAGGCTGGAATCCACAACATACGGAAGGAAGGGGTTGAAGAAATAAAGGTAAAAATACAAATGAAATAAAATTTAAAAAAAAAAATGATACTACAGTCAAGATCAATAGAAGGTTTTAAAAAAATAGAAGCTCTAATTGAATCGATTTATATTCCTGAGATGTTTTTTTGAAACATTTCATGGCATAAGTTTTTTGTGATGATTACAATAGAGACGCACCTTCTGCTTGATCATAGAACTTCTCTCATAAGTTCTTTATACATACAAACACATACATATAGAGAAACAAACACACATATACACACAGACTTCATGCTGAAGAATTGTTGTCATACAATGTTTTCTTAAGACCTGTAAGTGTGAATCTTGTTTCTATTGGCACCAGGCCCTGACATCTTTTATATTTCTCATCAGTCCAGATGGAGTTTCAGAGTTTGTGTTTAAAATGACAGAATTTATAACGAAAAAAAGACAAAGACAATTATATCACACACACACACACCATTATGTATTAAATATATATATATATATATATATATATATATATATATATATATATGTATGTATGTATGTATTAAGAAATGAAATATGATCCGATTGAATGGTTATAAATTGTGTTATATTATACAGAAACTTTCATTTGAAATGATCTCCTACCATTACACGGTTATCACTTGTCCGAGACAACTCAAATAGAATGAACAATTTTCAGCAGCCCCATTTTCTTTAATTGTTTATTCTATTTATGCTGTGTAGGTAAAATGATACATTAACCAAGTAATGATGGGAGATCATTTCAAATGAGAGTTTTTATATAATATAATGCAATTTATAAGTACATATATATATATATATATATATATATATATATATATATATATATATATATATATATATATTATTTATAGTCTAGAAAGCTTTACAACTTTGAACACAAAACATTGAAAAAATAAATTTCTTTTTGTCACTTAAGTCACTTATTTCCCAATATCTGTCAATACATTTTATGTAATTTTCTTCAGTGTTTTTTTTTGTTTTACATATACTTTGTTATTATAGAACAATGTGTAAATTTTCTCTTGTTGGGATCTTTACTTATTCACTATGCAACTGCTTCACAGATTTTGATATTGATATATACATATATATACAGAGAGAGACAGAGATTTATATGTATATATATATATATATATATAGATATAGATAGATAGATAGATAGATAGATAGATAGATAAATAGATACATAGATAGGTAGATAGATAGATAGATAGATACATACATACATACATACATACACGCGTATCTAACTCTCTCTCTATCTATATAAATATTAATTCACACACATACAAATGATACATGTATACATGCAAATCTACCTGCATACACATATGCATATACATATTTAGTGATAAGAAGATATCTCCAGATATCTGCAGCTGATACAACATTTATTAGACAGTTTTACAACTCCAAAAAGAGCATCGTCTCACACACTTCATATATTTTTTACTTGGTATGAAAAACATAATGATAATTTTCCAGAGGTATAAAGTCTTTTGGCTAACAGTGAGCATTTTAATGATTTAACAGAATTAGTTTTATATTATTACAAAGGAGAAATTTCAAGGCTAGTATAGATTCGTAAATTTCTGCAATATCACCTCTTTCGAAAAAATGATTAAATAAATAGCTCAGGTTTTAATGTTAATTTATCCATGGCTTGGAATGGTAGCAAAGATACCATATCTATAATGACAGATACTTATTTTTTTATTTCTCTCTGTAATCCAGAGGGGAATCAGAATTTGAAAAATTTTTGGGGAAAAATATAATTTTCCTCTTGATAATCCTGTTACTATCGATGTCAAAGATTTTTTTGTCAGATATCTTGTCAGCTGCTCCACGAGAAAAAGAAAATTCTTGTGAGATAATTTGTCAGCCAAATGCAAGAGCTTAAATGCTCAGCCAGAGACACAAAATCAACTCTTCTCTCTTTAAAAACAACTGTTTTTTTTTCACTGTAAGCCATGAAACCTACCCTCAAATACCTGACTAATAATCTTAGCTTGTCCTGAATTAGCTAAAATAATAGTTATCATGGATTTGTTTTTAGTTACATAAGAGTAGTAGGTTGCTAAGCAACACATTGGTTAAGTACTTTGTTTGATATGCGTGGGTGGTGGGTTTCGGGTGAACAGCATACCATAAGTAAACCTCCGCCCTCATCCAGACAGTAAACAAGATTAAGACTGAGTCTTTTAGGTTAAAATTAGGTCGCTCTGACAGTTGTAACCGAAAATAAACACTGACAATGATACAAAGCAGATGTATTAAGGCAGTGGTTGCAATTTTGACTCTGTAGTTGCTCCAGACTTTTGCAAGTTCTCCACAAGTGGTTCCCAAACCCACAGCCGCAGCCCAAATTAGGGTCGCATGGATACTTCTGAGGGTAGTGGGATAGTTTGAAAAGAAAAAAAAATTTAAAAAATGAAAAAAATGTCAAGAATAGAAAATTGTACAAATACATTTACATCACAGTTTTAGAATTTAAAGTATCATTGAGACTCTGGAACAGGAATATAGTTGTGAATAGGAAAGTATCTAAAAATGAATGTATGAAACTCCTGGTGTATTCCTGTCTGTTCATGCCTAATACTTGTACATGATTATTAAATTGAGGATCAGTAATAAATTATTAGATAAAACTAAAGGAGTAAACATCAGAACAAAGTTTCCATAAAGGTTGCCGGGCTAAAAATGATTTGTCTTCAGGGTCATGGTGAAAAAGTTTTGAAAAAACTGTTTTACATTGACTTATATAGATGAGGGCATTTTCACTGGCCTTAAACCTGATTTCTCCTGGGAGTGTACACAGAAACGAGCCTCGATACAGATGCTGAATTTGCTAAAAATGTTTGCACAATTTGAAAGCCAACTTCCATTCAGCATGGAAGTGTGGCCTAACAGTTAACAGAAAATGGAATCGGCGAACCAAGATCAAATTCTGGCCGAGACAGTTGGCATTCACTTTGCACTAATGTCCTTGGAAATGGTATGAAAACAGAGAATCAAAGAAACTTGATAATATACCTGCAAGCACAGTCTATAAACTGCTATAATTACAGGAATGAGAAAAATTTGGAAAATGAATTGCATTTTTGACAAATAAAGCACATTATCGAAATAGGTAGTCAAATTTACCCACCATCTTTACACACATAAGTTTGATAAAAGTGAGCCTATAGTATATCTATCTATCTATCTATCTATATATATATATATATATATATATATATATAAATAATCAGCAGCAATAGGCATTATATGTCAACTACTGAACCAAGGCCTTTCATATCTTTATTCATGATGATTATGATTGCATAATCCTCTGCCATGACTCATTTCCCCCATCTTGTGTTTGATCTTTTCCTACTGTGTTTACTGTCCCATTGGCACAAATCGGTTCGCCTTTTGCTCTACCTATTGTCATCTCTCCGTGCCAAGTGTCCAGCAGATCTCCATTTTCACTATCCTAATTATTTGTATAATATCCTTGACTCTAGTTTTTCCTCTGATCCATGTTGATCGTTTTCTATCTCTTTGAATTATCCCTAGCTTTGCTCTTTCGATGGCACTTGATGAATACACACATATATATACACATATATATACACACACACACACACACATATATATATATACACACACACATATATACATACACACATATATATACATATACATATATATACATATATAGACACACATGTATATACACACACATATATATACACACACATGCACACACACACATATATATATGTATATATATATATATATATATATATATATATATATATATATATATACATACATACATACATACATACATACATACATACATACATACATACATAGTTATCATCATCATCATGATCATCACTTTTTTCTTCATAGAAATATCTAGAAAAGGTATATCATAGCTTGAAACATACTTCAGATACAACACCATGAAGTTTGATGATTGAGTAAATAGATGGCCTTACAATAATTTTCAGGAATAACTTTACCATAAGATAATAAAGACAACCTTGCTTTGAAATGAGATAGTTAATGATATATGATTAGAAGATTAACTAAATAACAGATACCCCTCACTACCCGAATAGAAAGAAATAGAGAATAAATTATTAGTGTTGTATGAATGAATCTTGTAAGGCTGGCCGTATCCAGTTATGATAGGACAAACCATTAACAACAGAGTCAAGCAGTCCATATGAACAAAACACTCATTAAATACAGTTATTTTAGATTTCTAAATATTTCTGCCATGTTACATTTTGTCCACACACCAAGTTGAATAATGTGGAAAACAAAAACAAAAACAAAACCGCATTCTGTAATTGTGAGATGAGTCAAAAACATTCCGAGCAATTGGTAGACACTATTAAAAAAAAAAAGACCTCTTTATTTTTTCCTGAAGAAAGCTGTAGAGTGGACCACAGAAAACTTCATAGTGACAACAAGAACTAAAAAACAATGAAATCAATAGTACAAACAGTTCTTGAAACGAAAAATTAAAAAACCTGACAAAACAATACCCCCACTACCACCACCACCATTGTTGTTACAACCATTGGTGATGATGATGATGATGATTATTATTATTATTACTACTACTACAACAACAACAACAACAACAATTAATGATAAGTTAAATGCTATCATTAATGCCACCACAATAGCTCAATCTTCTCTTCATCCTATCATCATAATAATAATAGTCATGTCAAATTTAGGAGAGTGATCCAGTAGGAACTGTGCCAATGACTTGGGTTTGACCATGTAAACAATTGTATAATCACAAACCAGAGGCTATCTTAGGAAAATAAAAATTGTAAAACACTTTGTGATTTCAGATCCAGGCACAACACCCCCATCCAAGCGAGATCTGGGCTTTGGGAACAAGGAAAAATCAAGGACATGGCTGTCTTGGCAAACTACAGTATGAGGATTAAAAAATGGAATAAAAATGGAAGATACCAGGACCTCACTCGAGAAATAAATGGAGCCTCTTCCCATTCCACTTTACAGTGGAATGAATAATTTTGCTGCCACTGATGCTGGAGATCGAGAATTAAACAGTAATCGTGCAGGAAGTTGTATTCAGTTGTTATTGTTACTCTTTAGGTTTTTGATGAACCAGTTATAAAATTATACCAGAATTTGGATGATTATCACAAAATGGTATCTAAATAGGAAAGACAAGAGTGTAAATTTTGATAAAAAACTGGAGAAATGGGTAGCAAAAATTCTGCCCCTCCCAGCGAATGTCTGTAAACATTGTAGGCCTTTGAGAAGGGTTTAAAAGGAACATTCAAATAATCAAGTTACATTTCATTTCATTCATGAGAAGTTGGCCAACAGCGTTCTCTTGATGTCATGTGACTTCTTCCTGTTGGTATCATGTGACAGATGCCCCACGTTGCCATTCATATAATAGGCACTTGTTACGATAGGAAAAAATTGCTTTCTGTATGTTTTTGTGTGAAGGAACAGACTTCATAAAAGCTTGCTTCTCTATTTTAACCACTTGAAGATCAAAGAAAATGTTACTATGTCTTGAAAACCTGCAAAATGTCTAGCCTTAAAAAAATCTTTTCAAGAAAAATTTATAATGATATCAGTTGATCTTTTGATAGCAGATTAATGCTCACAAAAACAAATATTTTGATCAGAAATATATATATATATATATATATATATATATATATATATATATATATATATATATATATATATATATATATATATATATATATATATACATGTATATTGAATTGTTTCATTGAATCTAGATAGATATTCATTTGTATGTAGATTAGGAAAGTTAACTGGAAAAATTGAAAAGACATTCCCTGTTTTTCATCTCGAATCAAATTTCTATTGACATCTGCTCAAATACTCCATACATATATGTATATTTATATAACAAACTACATACATATATAAATACATGTATTATGACACAGCCCTGAAAATAATATAGTAGATATAAAAATCAAAGTTTGAGGGGAGGTGGTATTTGATCAACATAGCCGGGGAGCCATGTTAAAATATCTGTTTTGTTTTTAAATCCTCAAAACTGTTACATAGTTAACAACAGATGATCCCCACAAGTATAATTCACATATAATATCTAATTCAGTGTAAAACATAACCCTTTGAAAATCTTACATTAATTACATCAACAATATTAGGAAATGATTGACTTGAGTGCTTGTATATCTTTAGTGCTGTAATATATATATATAAATGCACACACACACATATATTTGTATATACAGATCCAAATATACATAATATACATGCATATGCACACATTCATTCGTTTACTAAATTCACCTTAGTACAGTCCAGAGACAAATGGGGAGGTTCGAAGACTATTTTGCGGTAATCCATGATGTAAGAAAGGCTAACTATGAAATTCAGCATTCATAATCATGGCGTTTGCTTGAGCCTGAATAATGACCACTAGTACCGGTGGGATATATGCAACTGCTTCAGTCACTGAGCAGGCCCATATATGTATTTCACAAATAGTTTGATTAATGTCAATATGTGATTCATTTCTTTAATCTTTATAACAGAAGTTTGCATAAGGGCATTTCCATAACATTCTTAGAATGTTTTGCAAGTACAAATATTAATCAGTATGACATTTGAAATGTGAAAAGCAAAATGTCTGTTTGGAGACATAATGATGAATGTCATATAGATAAAACAGTAAAAAAACAAACTCACATAAGTATGAACTTGATAGAAAAGAGATTCTGGATTAATGAAGTCAGACTTTACAAATCAGGAATTTAACGTTCCTGCATTGATAGAACGATCAGAATATCAGATTCTGGAAAAGCAAGATCCTACGGCATTCAAAGAAATTGAGGAATACTTCTAATCAGAAATGAAAAGAATTGATCACTTGACTTTACAACCACAAAGATAGATGGTTAAGATTGTTTATTGGAGGTTCAAGAGAAGAAATAGAAATTAAAATCAAATTAATGAGTATTGGACAGACCATAACAAATTTGAAAGGCATCTCTCTCCTACAGACAGACTTGTTCCCTCAAATAACTCTTATTGACATTGGAACAGTAAATTAACAGAGGCCAGACTCATTCATTACTTGAACATTTAACAATGAACTTATCCCACATATTTGATTGTTTCCAAATCAATGATGCCCCAAAACAAACTAAAGTTTAGAATACGAGGTCTGTACAAAAAAACAAAACAAATCATTTTGAGTATCTCAAGAACCGGTTACTTGATGTAACTTGGCAGCCAATCAGCAGGGACTTCACTATGCATGCAGGAGCTGACACTTTCCTGTTGGGATACTCAGTCGACTGTGGGACATCATCAAGTAAGTTTGCGTGCTGTTTGACCGTTGCATTTACAATGCTAATCCTTGGTAAAACATCAATCAAGTATGTCCCTCCCACCTCTAGTCTATATTTGGTCCTCTGCAACTTCTGGCTTTTCCAAAGGGTAATATTGCTGTTAAAGGGAGATTACAGATCATAGACAAGATTAAGGAGAATGCAATGAGGTAGCTGATGACAATCCCAAAAGAAGACTTAATAAACTGTTTGGCAAAATAGAAGGAACACTTGGTATAAGTGGGTGATATCACAAGGAGAGTGCTTTGAATATAACTAAGGTACTATTACCCCGGAGTGACAATTTTTACATAAATAGTGGCTGGATACTTCTCAGACAGACCTCGTATACTGAAGATGAATTATTTAGCCATATTTTTTTTTGGCAGGGGAAGTAAAACTTATATCTCATAACTTCTATTGGAAAATGAACTGGGTGTGTGACTTGTTAGTCAGCGAATTGTTTTTATAATGGAACAAATGTACTATCACAAGACCTCAACATCCAGATGTGTAGATCTGTTGAACTGGTATGTTGCAGTTGAAAAGATGAAAAATAAGGGAGAAAAAAAAATAATAAGCAAATTCTATAGATTGCCAGATGCAACAAGTACCTAAGGAGAGCAGAAGGAAATACAGACTGAAACGTTACGTTGATGAAGATGAAGACATTAGTACGATAGTAGAGGGAATAATGAAATAAGGGAATAGAAACAAGCAAGATATTTCTTAGGATATACAAATTTGGTATAAAATCAACTTGAGGAAGCATTCAGTGAAAAACAAACTCACTATCAATGGCATGCAAGGTTAGCGCACTAACTGTCACTCTATGTTATGCATATTAAGATATTTATTTGACAACACCCACTTCTGGACAAAACTGGCTGCACAGAGTCCGTAGTACATAACAACTGGAAAAAAAGTTCATTAAGACGATTTGGTCTGCGATCTTATTTCATGCCCTTAGACTGATGACAAAATAATTTGATTTCCATGAATAAAAGAAGGGGAAAGAAACAGGTGAACCTAAGTTGGATTTACATAAATGAACTAGAAAGTACTCAGAGTGCACACACTTCTGCCAACACTATTGCCAGTAAAACTTGAACAAATATCAGTTCATCTATAGCTACGATGCGAGGGAGGTAACAGTAAAAAGGGAGGTAATTGCCCTAAAATTTGATAAATGTAATCAATTCTCCCTTAGCCCACAGCCAACTCTTCTACTAAATGTTGATGAAATTCACTGAAGACTTTTGGAGATGTGTCGAAAATCATGAGTGAATACACACCTGAATGTATGAATTTTTTTTCAAAAATATCTCTTAACTAGAAAAATTTCCTGGATGCACATCAAAATTTAACCAATTTCTCCTTATCCAATGACCAACCCTCCCAGAAAATTTCATTTAAATTCATTGAGAACTTTTGGTGATACCGTATGTAGCTATGATGAGATAGCTGTAAAAATTCATGGATTTACACCAAAATTAAAACAATTTTTCCTCAGCTCGTGTATCATCCATCGAAAAATATCACTGAAATTCAATGAGAACTTTTGAAGATATTGAGTAGACAGAATGGCAGACACACGTGAATACCTACGAGTGACTGCGCATGATAAATGCCCAACATACCCAATTTAAAAATTGATATTTTCGTTATTTTTAGAGCAATGATGTTCAGTTTCGAAAATTCTTCTCAAGCTTGACCACTCTATGAATCATGATGCAGAGTGTTCAAACTTCAAAATGAAAAAACAAAAACAAAAACAGAAATAATAAAAATAGTAGTTCTAAAAGGTATCGAAAATATCTAATTTTTTAAAATGGTGTGTTGGGCACTCATCATGCGCGGCCACTCATAAGTTGTAAGTATTTAAGCAAAACCCGAACAGTCATCATAGCGCCATTAGCTTTGGTTGGCGTCTGAATCTCAGCAAAACGTCCAACGCCTTTTCCGGCTGAAACCTTTTGATTTGATGACCAGATTATATAATTAAGAACTTTACTTTACTCCGCCCACGATATCCTTGGCAACAAGTGTTTCCGACTATATCGAGGGAGAAAAATGGTCAGAGTGTGTCTCAGAAAAAAAAAAAGGTGAACGGAGAAGGTTTAAAGAAAAGACAGATAGAAAAAGATGGGAGAGAGAAAAGACGAAAAGAGAGAGGGTAGAGGTAAAAGGAAGGTAAAAGAAGGAACGTTAAAGACGGAGAGGAACAAGAGGAAATAAGGAAAAGTGAAGTAAAAGAGAGGAAAGCATTGCAAGAATAGAAAGAAGAAAGTGAGACAGAAGAGCAAGAAAAAAAGGAAGAAAAAGAGGGGAGAAGAAAGCTGGGAGAGGGGAGAGGAAAGGTCCAAGAGCATCAGGAGGCAAAAGGAAAGAAGAGAAAGAGAGAAGAGGAAGAAGCGAGAGCAGAATGAAAAACCAGAGGGGGAGGGGGTGGAAAAGAAATAAGAGAAAGTGGGAGAGAAAAAAAAGAAAAATCAAATAGACAAAATGAAAAAGAACGAGAGAAAGAAAAGAGAGGGAGAAGAGGAATACGAAAATAAAAGGAACTTTTCTTTTTGGGAGGAAAACAAAAGGAAAAGGAGAGAAAAAAAAGATAGAGAAATGAAAGAGACAGACAAGAAAGAAAGAGATGAAAGAGAAAAGAAAGAGAAAAGAAAGAGAAAACATCAGAGAAATATTGGCTTTCATTATGACGTAAATTGTCTAGTTATGTCGAACTGACTGTTTGAGACTGAATACAAGCACATTTTATCCCTCCCCACACCCTCTCTCCGTGCAGGCAAGCTCTGTAGCAGGCCACTGTGTGAATTATGTTTTTATAAACTGAAGAGCCGAAACATTATGACCAGCAAAATGTGGCAAGATTGACAGCTACCGTCTTGTAACAGTTGCGCATGTCAGGATCAGATAAGCAGGTAAACCAGTCTCGAGTACTTTATTTTGATGTGTTGAATGCTGCGAACGAGGAGAAAGCTTTGAGTGATGTTGATGAAGGTCAAATTGTTATGACTATGAAACTAAGTCTGAAATTCCCCAAATGGCATGGTTTGGTGGGCGCTCATGTTCAGTTGCGGTGAATTATCAGAAACATTGTCATCCTAGGCAGTGCACTGATGTTCTGATCCTAGACAGAAGTGCTGGTCCATTCGTAAATAACTCACACTTCCATGTCATATTTTTGAAAATGAAGATTTTACGTTAGAAAGTGTAGGGGTTGAGGGAGGGCTCTGAGAATGGAATTACTGCAAAGTGGGCGGGGAGAGACTGAAACATAGAGATATTCGCTAAAGGAGAACGACAAAACTCGACCGTCGGGTAAAGGAAAAACGCGAGAAAGTAAAATGAAGTGGAACTGGAATCGCTTCCGAGTGTTCGTGAGCGGAAGATTTGGTCAAGTGCTGGGGATGTTCACTCCACGGAACTCCCATAGATTTCATTTTTTTAGATATACTATTAGCAAAACGAAGCGTATTTTACTAATAAAACTAAGGTGTAACTCGATGCATTCTAGTGAGGCTCACAAACTCGACAGGTACAGTTTTTTTGTGTACCTATTCACAACTTAAAAAAAAAAAAGATTTCAGGATGCTTCATAAATGTTGACAAGGAAGGCTCGTGCATTCAAGTCACGTGCTCCTCGGTGTCTGATAATGTTTAGAATTCAGCAGAATTCCAAGAACGGCTCGACAGGCCAACATTGTGAGCGGATGTGAGGGTGGAGGTCGTTAATTGGCCTTGTGGGTTGGCAGGCACTTGTGTGGCGATTGGGGTGCGGGGATAAGGGTGTTAATTTGTGAACAGGGACGCAAGTAAGAGTCGCAGAGCTTCTCCGTCGAAGAAAGAAGGATAGGGAGAATGAAGGCAACGAGCGAGGAGGTGGAATAAAGAAGACAAAAGGAAGAAATATAGTAAGAGTTGATGAGAGACTGGGTCTGATAAAGAAATGAGATATTAAACAGAAAGAGGGTAAATAGTAAAAAGACAAAAACAGGGAAAAAACGGGAGACACAGTAGAAGATAAACGAAGATAAGTATGCAGTAAGAGAGAGATTGGAGGTGCAGAATGATGTAAAAGTAACAGGCATAGGGGGCAGAATCGGCGAATCAAGTTCAAGTTTCGACTGAGGCTTCTTACGTTCACTTTGCCCTAATGCTCTTGATAATGTAGGAATTTACCTCCAATTCTAGCTATGGGTAAATGGAAATTGAAGCCCTATAGCACTGCATTTCAGAAGCAAGTAGGTTTTATGGGGTGGAGTTGCTAGTCTGTCATCCAAGATGCAGCCCTATGCTCCACGCAGAGTCTTCAGGAAAAATAGAGTAAGCGCTTATCGTGGGAAAATGATTAGCAAGCTACTTCGACAGGTTATTTGCAAGCGAAGTGAGTTCGATTCGAACAAGTTGTCCCATTATTGTGCCAGACAACGGAAAACTGAGAAAATATTAAGTGGAATGAAAGACTAAAAAAGATTAAAAAAGAAACATATTGATTAATAAACAAGTGCCTCGGTTAGTGGTTGATTAACACGGTAGTTTTTGAAGACCATCACTACTGCAGTGTGCCAGCAAATTATAAGATGGAGAGACGAGCTAGACAAATAAAAAAGCACTGGCTCCGCGACGCCCATGATAGAGAAGTGTGGAGAATACTGGGGAAGGTCTATGTCCAACGACAGACGTTAAAAGACTGATGATGACTTCAGCAGTGAATTCAATCCTCACAATGTGCCTACATTTGTGGCCTTCTGCCACAATCAGCATAGCTTAGTGGAGGCACCTCGCCGTTGAGCAGTGATTAGAAGTTAGTCTCACAGACCTTTACTAATGTACTGAGTTCGATCCTCACTGATCGCCGTACACTTGTGACCTTGTACTCCACTGAATAAATATCTATATGAAATATAACAGTACAGAAATCAGATCTACACAGACATATGTACACACATGATAAGTTCTATTCGCATACATAAGTATTGCCTTCGCAATGCATAATTTAGGAGTAATATACAACCAATGCATATTACCAACAATCTCAAACGGTCCAGAGACTTAAAATCTGACAAAAAAGCTCAGCTGCAAACTGAAAACAATGCAACGAGTTCATAAAAGAATTATGCCCAACATCACTTGCAATGACAAGACAGTACAATGGATAAGGGAGCAGACTGACGCCTGTGACATCCCTGGGGACAGATCAGGTGGCAGGAATGAGAGATGGACCCCGATGTTAATCAAGTGGACCCCTAGAAATTACAGGCGAAGCTGTAGTTGCCGAAAAGAACCGATCGCGTGATAACCTTGACAAATTCAAACCACGATGACTGAGAAGAGCACAAGACCAGAGGACAAAAGACTATGACTCGGGAAGAAGAAGAAAAAGAAGAAGCAGTTTGGGAAATAATTTTGCATCTAGGATATCAAAGACCAATTCAAATATTTTTATCGTTATTTCTCCACGTTAGATTCTTAAAAAAATATGATGAAATATATTCTTCATCAAAACTGGAAAAAATCATTCAATGACGAATGTGAAATTAAAAAATAACATGTTCAAGTATATTACTAGGGTGCATGTATTTATTATATACGATGGGTATTTGAGAAAGGATTAACTTAGTTTTCATAAGTATAGAGTCACAAGGGGACCAAGTAAAGATCAAATATACTACAGTAGTAATAGTTGGGAGGACTAATTTGTGAGTTATTGCTCTAAGGCAAGTGCTTTTTGTATTTTTTGTATTTGTGAGTTTGAATTTAGTACTCTAGCAAATAATCTGCGAGACAAGCTTCACTATCGTCTTACAGCAGGCACACCTAGACATTTAGCAAGCTTAGCTTAGTCGAACGCAGAACGAGTGAAGATCGAACTCACTACTCGATCGAGACTAATAAACTTTTGCTAACTTGCAAGCTATCTCTCTAAGCTAGATGAACAATGACGATTGAACTCACCACACTAGTGAATCGTCTGCGAAACCAGTTAGCAAACCATCGCTCTACGGTTGGAGCTGTATGTATGTATGTATGTATGTATGTATCTATATATCTATCTATCTATCTATCGGTGGCGTTAGGTCCAACAGTGCCACTCTACGATTAGTTTCTTTTTTTTTTTTTTTTGTTTAGATTATTTCTGGAAAGATTTGCGAGAATTCCTCAATTATATTGCACCCCCTACAGATCCGGTGCCCCGCCCAGTTGCGGGTCCCACGCGCCTCCTCTGAGAATACACATGTTGATTTTTGTGTCAGTTTTCGGGATGCCCCCCCCATCCCCAGATGATAAAAACGATCTTTCTTTTTAAATTTGAATTTCTACAGTTATCAGAACAACAAGTTGATAACAAGTTGATGTGGCCTCATCCAATCGAGCGACGACGAGCCTCCAGCAGTCTTTTGTGATAATAATCCGGATAAATATAAGTAAAGTGAGGCGATTAGAGACAGAAGCGGAACCACATTTTGAATGAAAGAGAAAAACAGGGTAAAAGAGAAAGGAAGTCAAGGAGAGAGAGAGAGAGAGGGGGGAGAGAAAGAAAGGGAGAGAGTAGGAGAAAATAGGTTAGATATATGAGCAAAAAGACAGTCGTACATGAAGGGAGGGGGTCTTTTTGCTCGTCGACTCTCAACACTCTCAACACACACACACACACACACACACACACACACACACACACACACACACACACACACACACACACACACACACACACACAGTATTCACCCAGAGAACTTGTTTCCCATTAGGTTTTCTTCAGAATCTCAAATCCAACTAACGGCTTCTCTCCTTCTCGATCCATTTTCAAACTATCCAGTCTTGATAAAGCAATATTGATTGAAAGAAATAAAAGTACAAAATCGAGAGGACGATTTCTTCTTCATCATCATCATCATTTGCAATTTCACACCAGTTGCCTGGTGGTTACCGCTGGAGGTCGAGTGACACCAAGTCTCCAGCCCTCCTCTCCACACTCTCATAGACCACAGCAATACTGAGGTTTACAGTTCCACACCAGTTGCCTGGTGGTCATCGTTGAAGGCTGAGTGAAACTAAATCTCATCAGGTCGTCAGCCCACATCTCATCTCTCCCTCGCTTCTCACACCAGTGCTGTGGTTCACATCTTCGCTACCATTTTCCTTCCTCCTCTGTTAGGCCACTACTAACATTTACTGTCGTAGACCTTATATTTCTAGTATTTCCTCAGTATCCGTGCAGTTCCTAGCAGTGCTATGGTCTGTACAGTCTCAATCCTTCCTTTTATCCTGAGCTCCTCCAGTCTCGCCCTCAGTGTCTTTGGGACAGTTCCGAGTGCGCCTATTATTATTGGTACTGCCCTGACTTTCATGTTCCACATCTTCTTCAGTTTTCTTGCCAGATCTTGGTATTTTTCCAGTTTTTCACTCTCCTTCCTCTTCACTCTATGGTCTGCAGGCACAGCCACGTCTATCATTAGGCATGTTTTTTTATTCAGTCCAGTCTTCTCGCCTGGATGAGGTGGCCTGTTTGAACGTCAAAGTCCCAGAGTAATTCGTGGTTTCCATTCTCCAGGGCTGTCTCCAGTTTGTGCTGGTATCACTTTCCCTTATGGTTAAATCCCATTCATTTACTCAGTTCCCAGTGTATCACTGTTGCTACTCCATCGTATCTGGTGTTTATACTCCTTCTTGGCTAGTCGACTACATTCATTAGTTATGTGGTTTACGGTCTCATCTCTTTCACCACACAGGCGGCACTTGCTGTTTGTCTGTGTTCTGTCAACTTTTTGTTTTGATATAGTTTGTCCTGATGCATTTGTTTTGAGCTACCATGATGAGCGATTCGTAACTAAGTCCATGATCTTTCGTCTACCACTTCCTGTATCTGTCTTTTAAATTCTCCATATAATTTTTTCTTTTCCCATTTTTCTTTCCTTATCTGCTGTGCTGTTCCATTGTTTTGTATAATTTAGTTGCTCGTTGCGCTGCTTCGGGCATTCTCTATGATGTCTTCACTGATTGTTTGCACATACTTTTCTAGATCTGCTTTAGTTCTCTGGACACAGTCCTCTATGCTGATGAGCCCTCTGCTGCCTTCTTTCCTCTTCATGTGGAGTCTATCCGTGTCATCTCTGGGATGTAAGGCTCTCTGCATTGCCATAAGCTTCCTTGTTCGCCGGTCCATCGATTGGAGTTCTTCCTTTGTCCACTCAATGAAGGGTCCTGAGTATCTCACTACCGATACAGCCCAGGTGTTCATTCTTTTTATGAGATTCAAGCTGTTTAATTTGGTCTCTAATATTTTCCGTATCCTCCTAAAGTATTCTCTCTTTATTTTCTCCTTCATTTCTCCCGGTTTTATCGTGTCACATTCAAAAACTATATTGAACTGATACTGCAGATAAAATCTTTCCATTACCAAATGAAAACTAAGGAGAAAGACATCCAAATGTCATCACGGTACTCTTTCACTTTGTGGAACAGCGTCTCGAGCTCTCCCCTACTTTTTGCGAATGATTTTATATCGTCTATGTACATTAGGTGGTTGACTTTTCCCTTTGTTTTGGAGAAATACTACTACTACTACTACTACTACTACTACTACTACTACTACTACTACTAATAATAATAATAATAATAATATCATCATCATCATCATCATCATCGTCATCATCATCACGAAGAACCAATAAGTGAATTATTTAAAAAGAAAAAGGATGGGAGGTGGGTAACGGTATCCAATTGAAGTTCCGGGTACCTAGCAACATGATAACTGTCCTCTTATCGAATCGTCACCTTACTATTAGATCTGAACCTTGACAGCCATTTCCTTCCTTTTTATACACACATCCAATCATGTCAGCAGCATGATGTCTATCTGTGTTTAGAATTTAATCACAAAGTTAAGAATTTTCGAGGTATTTCACTTCCGTATAAATCAAGAAATGGAAGACCTATCTCCTGCTACATTTCTAGGTATTCACTTAGCTTTATCTGGTACAAAAACGATCGCACTGTAACGAAAGTTTTGTCCGTTTTTTCTCTGATAGTTGCAACGAATCCAGCTGTTCATCGATTGCAATTCGAAAAAGCTATGAAAGGTGTCAAAGGTTGGAAAATGGCCCTGACATGACCTGTCCGTAGCAAATCGCCAGCAACGTTGATGTGAGTCACTGCATTCTCAGCAGCTTCAGGCGCCTTTTTTGGACAGAGTTGTTACTGGGGATGAAAAATGCATCCTTTTTCACAATCTTGAGCGCCGTTGTCAGTGACCCAGTGGCGATGATAGGCCTATGCTCTAGCCAAGGGGTGACCCTCTCTCTCTTTTCGTTCGTCATTCTACGTCCCGAACAAAACGAATACAATTTCCAGACAAAAGAACCATTTTATCTCACGCTTATAGACTTCAGCATAAGAAACAAAAATATAAAGGTAAAACAGACAGTGATACACATGTCCCTAATCCCTTTCAATTCGTATAAACAAGTCTTTGGAAAAGGTCAGCTAGTCATTACTCAAGGGTATTAAGACTGACAGGAAAAACGTGTCGATCTTTTGATGGAAACCAAAACATTTGAAAGACACTGAAAAAAAAGCGTTGGTTACTATCTATAAAGGTCAGGTGATCGGACAGACGATCTCTGACATATTTGCGTGTCCAGTTTATATATTGTGACCTTTGATTAGAAAAGAGAGAAAAAAAATATAAGATTCTTCATTTTTTTCTTGCTTTTTTACTCTCATCTTCCTTTGAAGACCAAGTAAATTGGGGACATCAGTAGCGCCAATTAATCGCCTCGAACGTTGTGAACAAATGAAAATATGGACAAAGAAAATAGTCCGACTACACCACACACAATGATTGATATAACACATCTAACAAAATTAAGACAAGGATCGAAGTAGTCTTTATTTAATTAATAAATATAAAACTGATATTCACCTTTTTTCTCCTTCATAGACACAAAACAAAGCCACGATCATACATACACAAATATAGAAATATATAGATAAAATCTAGACAGACAGATAGATAGAAAGGGTGACAATGATACAGATATGGACGGATATAGGTAAAGTTATAGATAAGATAGAGATATACAGATAGATAGAGATATAGAGTTTTAGAGATAAAGATAGAGATACATAGATAAAGAGAGAGGGGGTTATTTATTGAATATGATACATAGTATACAGTCACAAACTTCATCAACTCAACACCTATTGCACGAAAGACAAAAAAGCTGCTAAGAACAAGTGTACGCACGGGTGCACACACAAAATCAATGCGAAACAAAACAATGATAATTCAAAAAAGTCTTGAAAAATCAGATCTGAGGAAGGGGCCCAGTATGGTTGCAAAACGTTAATAATAATAATAATTAACACGATTTCTAAAAGAGCCCTTCATTCTTATGAAATTCATATTTTGAGTTGCGTGTATTTGGTGAAATTCTCATGGAAAAACAGAACTCGAGTAAAACAGTGTTTATTCTATCAAATCAATGAAACTGAGGGTATTAGCAAACAAACCTCACCGACTCGGCACCTAGAATGAAATTTACAATCGTCTCCTGCGTACATAAGTACATGAAAGAAAATTCTTCCCGATTCAAAAACTGCACCTGTTTCCCTCTGTCGTAATTCGACCATTAAACGTAATCGACCACTTAGCATCTAAGACAAGCCTTTTCAACGACCACTTGATATACCACGGAGGTATCGCAGATTTTACGAGCAAGTCGTCAGTGTTAACTTGTTACTCGCTCGTGAGGATCAATGTGGGGGAGTCTGTCCTCTGCAAACATGAAGGTAGCTGTGGACCCCAATTCAGGCGGCATTTTAGGACACGGGAAGACCTGGGCTGGTTATGTTGAAGAGACAGCTCACCCTTTCCACCTTTTCCCTCTTGTCCCCAGCAGCTGTCCGTCTGTCAGCTTGACGCTGATTGCGTTGTTGCAGTGGTACCAAACTGTGCTCACTTCCTGGTGCCTCGAATGATGAAAGCTGGTTCTTGAGCTGCTCGAAATGCTGAATAGGGATCCCTCGATTGCGTTTTCCTTCGCGAAGTACTCGAAAAAAAACAATCTTTGGTAGTCGCTTGCCCCCCATCCTTGCTACATGTCCCGCCCAACGCTACTGTAGATATAAGTGGACCTACCACAACATTGGATAGGTGGGACAACTTATCAGTTATAAGACTTGACCAATAGCTGAGCCAAACCCGCAAATGTTTGTTTAGTTTTTGAACAGCGACTTGTCGCTTATGAAACTTGAACTATTTTGCCAACCAGGATAGTCAGCTGTTTGATACTCAAGGGCTACTTCAGGTCATTTTGTTTCAAGACCTACCACACCCAGGATTTCTTTTCGCACGTCATGGTACTATTCCCCGACAGTCTTGACTTTTGGTGTACTTAAGGTTATTAGCACAAGAAGTGTAGTAGCGAGGAGACTAATTTCTTGAAGGCGAGCTTTCGAATATGATCATAAACCCTTACTGTTATCAATAGCAAATGCTCTTGAAACTCATACCTTTATAATGACGCAAGTAAATATCCCAATTTGAATCTGACTAACCCGACTATGTTGATTATATTAAGATGATAGTTGGATCAATGATATTTGTTTACGTTAAAACAGTTTTCCTGGTAATAATCAATCTTTTTATTAAAGAAGAAGCGAGACTCATCGGGCCAGGCGACCTTCTCCCGTTAATACAAGGTCCAGTTTCAATTGACATGATGGTGATAACCATCTATTCATCAGATGCATAATAAAATAAAATGTTTATTATTTCAGTAATAGTTTAGCGCGATCTCTCTACGTCGATCATACACCTGAGAAAAAGAAAAAAAAAAAAAAAAAGAATGCACGTGTTACGCAGAATTGGTGAAATTGCCTCATCGGCGAAATTTACTCACTTTTTGTAAAAAGAAATAGATTGATTTCATTTTGATTGCATAAACTTTTGATTGTTGTTTTATATCCTTGGTTTGATTAAATAAATGTTCGATCAAATTTAAACTAGGCATTTATTCATTTTTTGTAAGATAAAAGTTATAACTTCACTAATTAGGCGATTTCGCCGATTCGACGTAACACATGCAGGAAATTCCAGCTGAATTTATATCGCAGTTTTAATGCATATATCGTCTGGAGACGCGCGCACGCACACACATACACACAGAAAAAGTATTCTTTGTTTAAGAGATGAATATGGCGGTTTTTAAAGTGAACTAAACTAAATTGCAGGTTTATGTCAAGTAACAAAGACTGGTGAAGAAGAGACATAAACATGTACGTATCTCATGATGAGGAGTGGTTTACAGATATTTCAGAAGCAATATTCACAGGCCCTCCCAGCTTTCCCTTTTCCTTTTTATACTATTATTGACACACGAGCTTCTTGGAAGAAGGATCAAGTTTTTTGTGTCCAATGCAGATTGATGCAGAAGGGTTGATGATGACGTCAGAGTGTAATATAAATCTTGTCTTGAAAGAGGTGAGGCGTAAAAAGGGGTCAGGAAGAGGAGACAAATTGAAATAGCAAGAAAAGCACGGTGACAGAGGGAAAGAATAGAGAGTTGAAGAAATGTACTGAAGAAGTACAGAGAGGAAACAGTGAAGACAGAAAACAAATGATAAAGAAGGGGGGGGGTAGATGGAAACGACAAGAATGAGAAGAATATAATGTTGTAGACAGAGTGAGGAAGAAGGGATGTAAAAAAAATCTGAGAAAGAAAGAGTTGTGTGATTTATCCTATAGATGTATTGAAGCATTACTTCCTTTGACATCTCTCCCTTCAGCGAAATTTTAAAAGGTACAGTCGTCTATATCTTGAAATAAGATTTTACCTCAGGTCACTAAAATGTATCTAGATATTTACTGAACCAAGCTTAGTCTGGCTCAGGACTACAATAAGGTGGTACCTAACGAGGATTCACTATACTAGCAATGGTCTGGGAGATTAACTTTCAAACCATCACTTTTGGTGCCTTAGTAAGTAAAAGATATACTGTTTCGAGTCTTTGAGAGCATTTGCTGTAATGTAATAATTGCAAGTCATTACTAGTTAATTCCATCATCACTGAGTGCTCCACTAACGTGGCCTTGGGTCAGAATACGCTATACTCAGTGATTTTCTACATTCTTGGAAAATTGATATTTTTGAGTAGCAATGGCCACCTTGGACGTATAATATGTTGGATATCTGTGAAAGAGTTCAGAAGAATACAAGACTTGTACTTATCTCATATAAAGACACATGGCCACTTATAAAGATGAACTTTGATCTCATTCTTGGTTCCTAAAAATAGAAGAATTGGTAGATCTTACTTAGAAAAAAGTTTAACTGCCCGATATTTGAGTTCATCAGCCGTCGTTCATTTCCCTTCTCTGAGTAAAGTGACTCTATGAAAGTCTCAGCTACACAGTTACTAGCATTAGCAAGTAACTAGCAACTAACAAGTTGATAACATTTTGCCCACGTGGATGAAAACCTCTAATTAAGAATATTGACACTTCTGACAGAGTCACCCATTTTACACAAACTAAGCACATAATTTCTTTTTTTCATCAAACACAAACTACCGTATTTGAGGCAGTATAAGATCCACGTTTTCCCACCTCAAAATTGCATTTTCTAACAAGATTAAGAAGTACATCTCTGGAAGGAGATAGTGTGCATTCCAAAATTTATAACTTCCCTCATTTAAAACTCGAACACCGACCTGTGGTATCGCAACAACTTAACTGTCTCATTTTAGGAAAGATGATCGGTTTTTCTAACTCGGGCCAAGGAGGCTTCACAACTGAAAATGATGGAACTTTACAGGGTTACTTGTTTATATTTATTCCTCTAGAATCCTTGTGGAGCACAGGGCCATAGACACTCAGCTGTGGTTTCAGTAGCAAGAAGTTGTTTTTAACGGAGCAGAGTTGATAGACACACGCCCAACCCTCCTCCTGTACTCAGGTGTGTGACTAGCTATGGTAACTACCCAGATGTATTTTTTTCTGTTAGAATAAACTTCTTTTAGGCGGGCTGTCTTACGGAGCTGAAGAGCTCCAACTACCTATTTACCCGTAGCTCGAGGGGAGAAGTGGATTCATGTCTTTCCCAAGGGCATTAGTGCGAATGTAAACAGGCTACCGATTCCGTTTTCAGTGCCGATGTTACAGTAACTGTTGCACCGCTCGGCACCCCCTAATGGGATTAGTTGCTTGAAATTTCTCTTCACTCATCAAATTATCAGTGCGTTGTTTTCATTTGCCAGTGATTAGGGGATTTGGACACCTGGAGAAATCCTATAGGGTTTTACAAATTGGTTTGTCTTTAAGAGGAGCGAAATAGGGAACCAAGCGAAAAAGGTGGAAAGATGAAGAGGGCAAGGTGAGGAGAGATTGAATAGGAAAATAAGATGGCAGAGAAAAGGAATCGAGTGAAAAAAAAATTAGGAGGTTAGCTGGATGCTCTCAGGTTATTTCTTTGTAAATAGTTGGGCATCCATCGAAGCGCATTTGTTGTTTGGTTATTACTCGGTTGCTAGGATCAGAGGAGGATGGTTTGTCTATCTTCTACTGGCTTGAAAATGGCTGGCTGTGGAGCCCAATCAATGAGGTATAGACCTTTCCACACTTCGGACAAGGAAAGCCCAGGGTTGGTGGTGTCTGTAGGGGGTACCCTGCTCCTTCCGTCTTTCCCTCAGCAGCTGCTCGTCTATCAGTTTCTGACTCGTGTTTTCATTTCTCCCACTGGCACTGGTTGCCAAAAGTGGAGACCAGCTTTTGGATACCGAGTCCAATCTAAAGGCTCGGCGAAAGAGAACCAAGACAACCAATTCTCACAAGCCATTGTTAGCAAGTTTGATCGTCACAATACTCAATTGCCCATACACGTCCTATTCTCTTCCAGTGTTACATTGGTTGTTACATAAAGCCAAGATGACTGGCGATAGGACAGCATGCAAAGAAGAGCATTCCTCATAAGCCCTGCTTTTATTTAGATTTTATTCGATATACTTAGCCCCCTTCCTACGTATATTTACGTATGGATGTACATTTGTATGGGTATGAATACCGAAGTACATACTTTCTCTCATTAAAACTAAATCGATTGTTAGATGTTCAAAAACATCAGATATTCGCACGCTTTGTACATATTTACGATTAACTAGCTTTCAAACGTTTCTGTAATAAACCATTTGTAAGCAATACCAAACTCCTCCCCCACAGTAAACATTTTTTTAACTCTCCCCCCAGGACACAAATGAAAAATAATTCTATAACCCTACTCACCACCAGAATTTGGGGTACTCTAACGGTTAACAGCGCGGAGAATGTCAGGTCGGACAGTTTGCGTCCACTTCACACTAATGCTCTTGGGAAAAGCAGGGATCCGCTCCCAGCAATGAGAAAATATGATAATTAAGTGCCATTTCGCCCAGTGAGGTAGTTCAACTCGGGCGTCGGGCAAGCATTTCGATCCCGTAAAAACCCATAATTGCTGCAAGTAATAAATGGATTGTTCTAGAAATGACGACATTGCCACATGCATTACATGGGAAGCAACTGAACCAAACTTAGTCAGAATTTACTGTTTCACTATAAATGGAATAAGTGGAAGTTTTGATATATTTGTTTGATAAATTTTTACCGTGATATCACAAGCTATAAAAGAAGATAGTTTTCGCCACACTTTGTTAATTTTCAAACTCAAAATAAGGGGGGAAGTGCACATTGATAGCCTACAATTCTATTTTCCACGATCTCTTCTATCTTCAATTTCCAACACATAAAACTATAGCAAAGAGAGAAGAACGTTTAAGGAAGTTTCAAAATCAGTCCAAGTTCAATGGAGTAAAATTAGAGCAATGATCAACAATGGTTGGCGAAAACGTTGGCAGGAGTAATCTGTACAGCAGGGGGAAATGAAAAAAATGAGCTAAACGCCGACGCAAATGACGGAGAGGAGATAATCCTCTAAAGGATATTTAAAGAAAAGGATTAATCTAACATCGAACAAAAACAAATAACGGTTGATTTAATCATAGGGATTAGCGATCAAATTTGAAGATTTCATGGCCTTGTTCTCGTTACTTTACCAACAAAGCTGTAAGTAGGGCGATTTAGACAAACGTCACCCGGGCCGAGTGCGAAGTACACTGATGCAAATGAATTTTCGGTGCAAGGTACACTAGCACATGCTCTGACACATACATATGTATGTATAAATACACGTGACAGGGTCCAATGATAGATATCAACATGTCATTTAAATGAAATTTTAAAAGTGCATTTATTAATTCTAGTTATCAATTTAAAAAAAATTGAAAAAGGAGCAATCGTTGTTTTTTTCAAGGACTGGTGGGCTAGCTCGACACCCAAGATGTATTGTTTTACATGGATAAAATGCTCCAACTGAGCCGTTATTCACCTATACTTGTAGGGAGACGTGATTTCATGCCTTATCTACGATCATTAGAGCGAAGTGAACGCCAACTGTCCCAGACGATATTTGAACTCAGTCTACCGATTCCAATATCTGTGCTGTTGAACCTTAGTTCTGTGTATCAGGCAAGGAGCTAAATTTATACACAGCATCATTATCTTTTCAATCATGAAGATGATAGATAGAGAAATGTTTATTCGAATGTTTTGACTTCGAAATGACAGTCGCCTAGCCAGTTTGGGGTCATGAATAAATAGCAAACTTGGAAATACATTCATACGTACAAACATCACTGTAGTGGTTATAATTAGGTAATGTGACTCACAGACCATTACTAAGATAATGAATTCGGTCCTAACTTCGTGCTTTACAGTTGTGACCTTGTGTCATGCAAAAAAAAAAAAGGAAAAAAATGAACGTTCCTGTTTGGTAATGAATGAACATACTTGCAATAAAAACTTGATACCATATATGCTGGTATAAAAGACGGACATTTAATGAAAAATATTTTTTAAAAAAGCTATCCAAATATTACACTGCGTCCAATACACTGGAATTAAGACTAACAGGCGTTTAATAAACTTCAATGTGGAGAGTTATGGAGCTTGGGTGAGTTGCAATGAGCAGTAGTTCTTCATATAACCTTATAAATCAGTCATCTCATAGTCCAGCATATACAGCATTCTTTTTTTATACGCATATTCTTGTGAAATCTTGTTTATTATTTAAATGAGAAAGAGGAGGAGGAGGAAAGCTAGAGACTCGCAACAAATTGGCTGTTAACAAGTTTTTTTTATCAGTTCATGTTTGTTTAGGACTGCTAGGGAAAGGCAGCACTGGGTGTGAGTCATCAGCGACACATGAACTCATATTTTCACAGACGGGCACTCCACCCCCCATTAAAAAAACCTCAACTACACATGCACAATACTTATGCGGTCTTCATGCATCCCTTCCAAGAAAAAATGCTACCTCAGCCTGAGGTGTTTACTAATTTCCCTGTAATTAAATAATGTCAAAAAGTATAAGAATGTTTTCACAGTGAAGCAAGTCAGGGACAGGACGATGTTTCTTGAACAGTTTTTGGAAGTTTTAAAGATTGGTTCTTGTTAGTGAGGGATTATGTGTTGGTAGCTATCGTGTATCTTCATTCATTTTGTCATCAGCTGAAACATGGAACATAACGAAAGGCTGCCTCTTAAACTGAGAACCATGCTACGTATACAAGAGAGAATCACGCTCAATATAACATGAAGACATCACAAGACAGCACTGTATATCAGAGGAGAAACAAGAGTCTGAGATATCATAAAATCCATAGAAAAACTTGAATGGCAATGGTCTAGTCATGTTGCAAGAATGACAACCGCTGGACATCATGACTCATACCGTGGATCCCCAGAGATCACAGGCGAAACTGGGTCCGACGAAGATGGCGTGACGAACTAAATCAGTTCAAAAAGCACTGGCTTCGTGACACCCACAATAGAGAGGTCTGGCGAATCTTTGGGAAGGTCTATGTCCAACGACAGAAACTAAAGGCGATTAAAGTCTAGAAAACTTTACAGCTGTAAACACTAAACATTATTAAACCTTTTCAATAGTTTTTTTGGGGTCACTTCAGTCACTCACTTCCAAATATCTGTCAATGCAATTTATCTAATCTACAAAGTGTTTTTTTTTCTTTGTTTCCCCTATACTTTGTTATTGCTTCGAACAGTTGAAGTGGAAGGTACAGATGTATAAGCTTCATGTCAGCCTATCTATATCGATCTATCTATATGAATGGCTTAGCATTTGAGGGGCGGTTTGAGACAGTGAGGCCAGTTTGCAGGATAACTTTCAAACTAGTGCGAAGAAATTTCAATTTCACCATCCACCAGAGTGCTCAATTCAATAGTTAGAAGAGCGTTGGATAATTGCTTTTTGCATATATATATATATATATATATATACGTGTGCGTGCATGTGTGTGCACGCGCATGTGTGTGTGTGTGTGTGTGTGTTTGTGTGTACGTGAATATGATAAACAACATGGAAACACAAAAGTTTCGAAACCCGATCGTATTTATTGCCGTTACATGTTTCGAAAGACTATTCACCCGTTGTCAAAAGTCAAATAGCTAAAATGATTAAATTTTTGTCTGGAGAGGACAGGGAGATGATGCAAGATTATTATTGTTCTAAATTTCTTATCTTTCACTGGCAAAAAAGATGTCCTCGTGTCGAAGTTCGAATCATTTGTGTAAGGGAAACGGAAACGAGAAAGGTCTTGTGTGTGTATATGTAGTTTAATCAATGACTATTATTGAGAAAAATTCTACGTATATGAAATATATATATATATATATACGTGTATGCGTGTGAGTGTATGTGTGTATGTGCACAAGCTGTGTGCAGGAAGTATTCAAACATTTTGAAAACTAGTGTAGAGGTGACCTTACTCCGCATGCGTAAGCATATACTTTCCCTCATAAGGATGCCAATGAATGAGCTTGTGTACTGTGTAACCATGGAATTCACAATGACCAGGTCTAGCCATTCTTCATCTTTCGTGCAGTTCTTTTTAGCTAAACATCACATCACCAAGTTTGGTCAGTCCCCGCACCCACACAGTCCAGATTATGCTTTTTGCAGTCGAAAGGGAGGATATTTCATAGTGTGGACGAGATATAGGGAATGTAACCAGGTGGCTGAGGGCTATCCAGAGAGAGGAACTGCTCTAAAACTGAAAGGGAAGCTGGGATATGGGAGTGCCAAGTTCCAAGGGCAGTTCTTTGAAGGGGACTAAAACTACGTAGGACAACGGAGCCTATTTTTTCGTTAATATTAGATGGATACTTTCCAGATTAACCCCTATTATACACACACACACACACATATATATATATATATATATATATATATATATATATATATTATATCATGATAATAATTAAATAATTGAGTCTACTATATATATATATATATATATATATATATATATATATATATATATATATATATACTCTTAATAAACCTGTCCACGTCTACAAATGGCTTTAGCAAGTCATACAGAGTGGAAATGAAAAGAATTCGGTGATTTTTCAGACATATGTACCAATAAGATATTCTAAATAATTATCATTGCAATTCAACACGGAGCCATCATCTTCCGGATTTGGCCATAGTCATGAATGTCAGTCCTGGTTAACAATAACAATAACAAAGAAGACATTCTACATAACAAATGAGTAAATAAAAACAGTGTAAGAGGGCAATTTTGAATGAAGGTAAAATATTTGAAAAGTGATCCAACATAAACTTATCTCTATTGAGCGAATTGAAGGAAACGCAGTAACATATGAAGGGAGATACAGATGGTTCTAATTGGACCCTATTCATAAGAGTTGTAGTGTAGCGTAACGGTTATCAGCATGGAAAACGGAATCAGTCGACTGAGTTCGAATTTCGGCTGCCTCCGTTTACTTCTCATGGGAAAAGCATGGATCTATTTCTCCATGCGCTCATCATCAGATATCTTGGCAATGTTTCTCGTCGCAGCCATGTCATGATGAAAAATGGTATTCCGCCGAAGTTAGCGTTGCTTGACAAATATCTATATTGCAAGCCAGACAATGAGTTAAAAAAACGAGTCAGTCAAACTGACGAATTTTCAAGGGAAAAAATTGAAAAATGAGTAGACGACCAAATTAATGTTTTCATCAAGAAAGAAAGTTTCTCACACTACTTCTGTGGTTGATTCACAATGAAACAATCTGAAAGAAAATTCATGGCGTAAACGCTCCGTGAAATTTTTTTCGCAATTTGCTCTTATCAAGGTAATATTTTGGTAACTCATTTTGCATAGAGAATATTTACTAAGCTTAGCTTAGTCTGGCATAAGGCCAAACTATCTGGGCATCTAATGAAAGTCAGATTCATTATTTTAGCGAACTGTCTGCAAGAGTTACTATCGTTTTACAAGAGGCGTTAAGTTATCACAGTAGTGGATACAGCTAAATCAGCCCAATCTGGAACATTGACCACTACAGTGAAGATCGAACTCAATACATAAGTTATGGTTTGTGAGACTATCTTGCAAAGGATTGCTTAGCAACATGTACCTCCTGTCTTTTGCATAGCATTGCTAGAGCTAAAATGAGATTTCTGCTTCTAAACCAATATGCCTCATGCAGTTTTTGGAAAGTTCTCACCAGAAAAGCAATTTGCAATCATGTTGCGTAACATCCTGAGGTAAGGATATTCCTACATTAAATAACGAAGCTGAGAGGGAAAACCAAAGACTACGAAGACTAGTATTAACAAAACTTAGGATAAATGTGTTCATTCCTGCGTGCCTCACGAATATGGCATTTAGCAAAAGTTGATTTGGTCATAAGGATATCTATTACAGTGGCAGTCGCTCATTGTGATCACATTTGAACTATTAGCTGATAGCATTAGGCAACTGAGGAAGCTGCTTATTGTGATCACTTTGGAACAATTATCGGTTGATAGCATAAAGCGAATGGGGAAACCGATTATTATGATCACTTTGAAGTTTTCACGACCGAGTGATTTTGATAACGATAACCGTTTGATAGCATCAGTGGTTATAATAAGCGGTATTCTCTGTATTCCAAAATACAACTTGAAGTGGTGATATGTTCGTAAAAAAAATATTACAGTTCTAGAGACTTGACCGTCCGCCCTCTCTCTCTCTCTCTCTCTCTCTCTCTCTCTCTCTCTCGGTGTTTCAGAATACTATGTTGAAATGACCGGCGATGTGACTAAGAATTCGCATACTTGGTGTTTTTTTTTAAACTAGAGTTAGAAATAAATGTCACCAGCGGTATCAGCAATCAGAACTTGAATGGTTTCATTCAACCACTCATTGCTTCCGTTTACTAAGCTTGATTTAGTCTGGTACAAGGACACAGGGCTCCTCTAAAATATGCCTGGTGATACACTGGTAACAATTGTAGCCACATGAAAAGGCAGTGATGAGCTGTCCTTACTACAATGGAGAAGTACAATACAGGGAAGCAAACCTCCATTGCCCAAGATATAAATGTGGCGAGACCCTCAGCCAGACATCAGGACCTGGGCAGAAGGTGAAATATCTGTTAGGCCTGAAATCTTAAACAAAAGGGTCCGGATTCCTTTCTCTAAAGCAAAGGTTAAGATATGAAGACGAGGACTCAGGCTTCTTAATTGATAAGCAGAATAGTTCTCGCTGGCAGTCACGACAGAGCTCAACAAATACAACCTTGTGTCAGACCAGTCAATAGTGATAATCGTCGTGTAAGGTATAATAATACGATGTCAATCGTTACCTTTCTCGTTTTAAAATGGTGGTCGCTCCTGCTGCAGACTAACAGGCACCGATGGCGAATTTCACATCAAGAACCGAACCATAAAAATACTAACCCTAACCTTAACCCTAACTCTAAGTATACTAACCCAAACAAGAACGCTGGCCATTCTAAATCGGGAAAAGTGACAATTGCCAGTTTTATTAATTACTTAGCAGAGACACGATCGATAGATAGATAATTCCTTAGCTTATGTTACATAATATTTGACACAAGGCCAAATAGTGGGCGTCAGGTGTAGGAAGATCATATTGCGTCAATCTTCCAAGGCCAGTTCTGTCGAGTGTGGAAGCGTCACGAATCTGATCAAATGGAACTTCCTATATTGAAGCTTTCTGACTTTGAAGCATTGAGTGCAGCTGATGTATTGAATAATAACAGTATTTATTTGGCCGGAAAGTAAAACAAACCCATTATTTAAATTTGCAACCAAGAATAGAATAGCGCTCCAAGCTAAATTAACTGTAAATTTGTAATATATACTCCTTTTGAAAAAAAAAAAAAAAAAATAAAACTTTTGTCAGCTTTAAGGTTGTAGAAATGTAAAAAAGAATTCTTCCTAGAAACGACTTCGACAAAAAAAAAAAATCGCCAGGAGGAGAAAGCCATTTTTCATGCTTGTCTTTAATAGTTTACGATTAAGTCATCCACGTGAGCAAACAAATCTCTCGGCCAAAATTGATATTCGTTTTTTTATTTCTCAGATATTGATCGGTATTGTTAATGTGATAAATAAATTTTCATGTACTTTTGCGATAATTATGGAAATTAGCCAATTATTTGCTCGACGGAGTTTTTTTTTTTTTGGAGACACCGAAAAATATTCATCAATTTACCCAACCAAAGTTTCATTTTTTTTCATGTACATAGACGTATATTGAAAAGAAATCGAAAAAATCGCTAAAACAAATGAGATAATCATGAAATAACGCAAAGAAGTGGTTTCGATGAAGAAAATGCCAAGAACGATTCTTTACTTTAACTTGGCCAAGAAACAAAAATGAACCCTTCTTTAACCTTAGTAAAAACTTTTTGAAAATATAAACCAAAATCTTCTAATGAGAATAAACTATTTTGTATTGATTTTGCATTTTTCTTCTATTTGTAACGGGAGAGAAGAGGAAATTTAAAGAACTTTGGACTAAAAAAGAAAACCGATGTTCAACAACAAAACAAACAAAATCTTGTTGTGGTGTGAAACTAAATGTTTGACATTTTTGTGTCTGCATGTGCTACGGAAACACATGTGGACAACAAATAGAACTGTCCAAATGGGTGGAGCCGGTATATAAGACTAGAAAATCAAGTTGTATGAAATAAATATTGAATATTAAATAAAGTCAAGGCCAAGAAGACTGATTTTATGTAAAATATATGCAATTGCTTTATAATTTCTAAAATGCTACACATGAGTCATTAAAAAAAAAACAGTAATAAAATAAAATAGGCTCAGATACTACGACCGAACACAAAAGAACGTTTCAAGTTATAGCAACACACAACATCAAGTAAACTATAAAAGATCAAATATAAAGATCAAATTTACAAAGCTTTAAATTGAATGAAAATCATGGAAATACATAATTAGATAAGAAAATGACATTATTAGTTGAGCGTATTGTATAGTTACCCTTTTGCGCAGCCATAATTGAAAAAAGCCGACTGTTGACAATAGACAACATGCGATCCCTTTACATCAGTCGAAACAAACAAAGGGAAGACTGATAAAGTTTTTTCTTTTTAAGATAAGTAAACTGAAGAAAACTTTGTAAACTTACCACTAACGTTGTTGTCCGGCGACATTTTGGCCTGTGGCAATGTCAGACCCACAACTTATAAATGGTAATTTCTCAAAAAATCTTGTTTTATGAGGAGGATTGGACTATGTATGTATGATGTCCGCTGTAATAGTAAAAAACGTAGTAAGGAGTCTGTCTGCTCCTACTCTCGATGTTATTCGACCTCCTACTCTTCTTAATGATTATCTCCTCCGTCTCTCTCCGTTAGAGTCAACCTCCTCACACTCACTCAACGAAGCCTTCCTTCCTCCCTCCCTTTCTTTCTCTCTTTGTTTTTACTTTCTTTCTTTTTTTTCTTTTAACACGTTTTCAGTCAGTTTTTCTTATTTTTGTTCACTTTCGCTATATTAGTTTTCTCTCTTGTTTTCTTTCTAATATGTGTTCAGTATTTATTTTATTTCTCTCTCACAATATTAGTTTTCTTTCTTCCTTCCTCCCTTCTCTCTTTTTTCCTCTCTTTCTTTCTTTCTATTTCGTTTTCAGAATTTTGCAATTTTCTTTTTTACTTTTGCACGTCAATTTCCTCTCTTTTTTTTGTTAAATGTACAAAACACTATCTTCATTCCTTTCCTTCGCATTTATTTTTCAATTTATTATTTTCTCATCCTCAGAGGGTAACAGTTATTATTCTGCCACGATGTCGTGAATAACGTGGTTCGCTGTACTATTGTAAGCGTTAGAAATTTACGGAACAACACATTTTTAGTAAATTTATTCACTTCCTCACTAATTTTGAGGCACTTTACGCACGTACGTGCAAAGATTAACAAAGTCTTGCTTGCTTCTCTCATCCCACTTCTTTCGGTGGCTACAAAATATATTCTTTAAGTCATAAAGAAAATTAATAAAAATCCAATGAACACATGAGCGAATATAGCGAACACTGTCAGATTGTCAGGGAGGCACACACTACACGTGCACATCGACGTACACAACGTATTCACAGACAGGGTAACAATATACACACACACACACACAGTACACAGCCGTAAAGGCAAATACACACGTGTGTGCGTTGGTTGCATTATTTATGATAATAAGCCCACTCCTACTCCTTTGAAGTGATATACTCCAACTTCAACTGCATCTTCCACATGTGCACTTGAAACTTCTCCCAACTTTCCGTCAGTTTAAGTCCCAAGGGAGGTAACTCTTTCAAATTTATCAGTCGCTTCGTGCAGCCCGAATGAAATCACATTTGAGGACACTCATTGATGGGTTATTCTATTCTAAATTACTCATATTTTACTCAAAAATAAAATAAATTCTTTCACGGATATTATTCAGGAATAGGAAAATTGAAATCAGTCTTTATGAATCAGATGTTTTGAATATCAAATTTTGCAATTTTTACCGAAAATTGATTTGAGCAAGTATCGACACTGTTGTGCACAGAACATCAGGAAGAAAGGGGTTGCTAATGGCCAGGAATTAATGCAGGCATTACTGATAGAAAAGGGCTATTATATGTATTCTGTAAATGTATTGTTGATTTTACTACTGTAATCAATGGGATCACTTCAACAACCCCCCGCTCTTAGAGTGGCCATTTTAATATCATCTCCTGGAAGTTTTGGCAATTGAATATCATACCCTTGAATCAGTCTAAAGACGAGAAATGCTTCATTTATTTAATTTAGTTACGAAAGATATTGCTTACTCGTATGAATACATACATTTTCAAATGCATTTTCGCCAAATTTCTTTTGACATTTCCAAGCAAACCCGTCGAGAATCTTTGTATATCGGGTCCTATTCAGTTAATCATCACACTTAGCACACTCATCTCACTATAATTGAAGAAATCTCCGTGTGCTTGCACCCTGATTACCCAACAAGTGACCATTATACGAAATTGACATTCGCCAGATATATTAATTAGCGCACAAGGCTGTGTTGTGTCGAGTTTGAAGTTGTTTGGATCATCGATTCCCGAGAAATCGAATAATAAACGTAATTAAATTTTTTTTAAAAAGCTCACGGACCTTTTTGTGCAGTTTCTATAAATTACCTCCTTTGAACATTGCTCCTCAAATTACATTTTGCATCGATTGCTACCGATGTCTTTTTAAAAATTCAATACGACCAGAAAACTTTCGTTTGGATGAAATTTTACAGTTTTGTCCCTTTTCTCTGATGTTGCATTTCCTAATTGAAAAAAAAATCAGACGCAGGAGATCAGAAGTAGTCGAAAGCTGAGAATAGCTGGCATTGGTCCCACAGTCGGAGGAATAATGACTGCTTATAACGTGTTGTCAGCCATCGGCTTTTCCCATTGGTTTTGGGAATTAAACAACCCTCGCCATACCCAGTCTAGTGGGTAGGATGTTTGAGTGATCGATGGATTGTAAATGATTTTTCAATAGAAATGCAGTGATAATCCAGGAAAAAGGGATTATCGGCGATTGATTCTGACGTTTCTGACAGGATAAGGCTGTTATATGCTCATCTGTCACCTAAATAATATATTCATACTGCTTAACTATTTGTGTATTTATCTTGCAATTTTAATGCATGATGCCTGTTCATTTACATTGATGAGCATACAGACCTCCCACGGTATAATGCAGTTTGTGATATTACGCATGTGGATGGTCGACCCCAAAATATTAATCTAGTGCCAAGATAGCAAGATCTAACACCCTAATCACTGTATTGGTAACCGGTTGTTGCGACATGTTATAATGTGGTTGGCTTTCTTGGACCCCAATATCCGGGGGACGCCTGTGTTACCTTAACTGCCAAGTGACTAGGCTGTGGATTAGGGTCAACAAAGTGAGACTGAATACCATTTCTATGAAAACTAAATGACCTCGTCACTTCAAGACAAACTGCAGATCGACTTTATAAAAATAACTTTATTCGATATATTTAAGATAGATAGATAGATAGATAGATAGATAGATAGATAGTCAAAGAATTCATGTCTATTTCACATTGAGGATAATTCTAACTTCGATTCTTAGATCCCAAGAAAGCTTGAGTGGGAAAAACAAGTCATGATGTCTTATAAAACGTTTCAGTGAGTTTATCGGTGAGATTTCATGAAAAATGATGTAGGTGGCAAACAGTTCAGTATTTAGCCTCGCCGCCACTGATTGGTGTCCGAGCTCAATTGAAAAATTTCAAATGCTGACTCTCAAGGCATGCAGACCCTCCTTACTTGAAAGACTGGCGCAACACACACTACGTACTTTTATTTCTTCCTAATTAGCACTAGCCTTTTGTACTATACGAATCTAAACTTTGAAAATATTATGGAGAAAGTCAAAGTACTTCCCGTACTTTTGTAGAAAGATACATCGGTAATATATTTATGACACTATATATATATATATATATATATATATATATATATATATATATATATATATATATATATATATATATATATATTGTTTTTAGTGTTGCTTTGTCTATATCGAGAGTGGTCAATATTTAAAAACAAAGCATAAACAGATAGATATTTACAATTTTGTTGTATCGTCGGTCGAAATGGCCGCGTGAAACTGGTCAGCAACAACAAAATGGTATATATCAATTTATTTATCAATCTATCTATCGATAGATGAATATTCACCTAATATACTAACATGTAAGATGGGCATTAAATTGGAAAACAACAACAACAACAACAACAACAACAACAACAACAATAACAACAACAACAAACAAATAAGCAAACAAACGAAAAACAAAAATGGAAATATTATACTGTGTCCAGTACGTTAGTATTATGCTTATGGGTTCGTCTACCGAATATCGGCAAGGAGAGTTAGGGGGCCTTGATGAGTTGCAGTGAGCTGTGGTTCTTCAAATACCCTGATAAACTATTAGACATGCCCTACTCTAACTCAACTTAATGTTTAATGTTGAATGCATCGAATACTTCAAGAAATAAACCCATCACACATCGGATAATGTATTATATCATACAATATTGTATTCCTGAGATGCCGTAAAAATCACGTTAATAAGCGTTTTATGTTGTTGTGCAGTTCGAATGAAGTTGGCCTGATTCCCATGTGAAATTGAAAACGGACAAATATCATTGGTTTATTCAAACTGTTGTTGTCCTAATCTTTCTTGCTTTTGATTCTTCGTCAGAGAAATTCAGAGAGAAAATATGGTTGGGTTTCAAGTTCAAAGTTGTTTATTTGACAATCTATCAACGGCTGGATGATAATGTTGCGGTGACGTCATATGGAGTGACCCTCAGAAGATCGGAGGAAGGAGTGATAGGGAAAGATAGGCTGAAGCAAGAGAGAGAGAGAGAGAGAGATAGAGAAAGAGAGAGAGAGAGAGAGAGAGAGAGAGAGAGAATGAAGAAGAAGAAAATATAATATGTATATATATATATTTGTAAAAATAGGTAGATTACTTCTGCAGTAAGGGTTGAATTAAGTAAAAAAAATGTGAAAAAAAAGCAAAACTTTTTAGTTATGGTTCTAAAGTATTATCATTTTTATTGAGCCTTAACCGGTTTCGTTCATGTCTTCAGAAGGCTGATATGATTATGCTAGAAACAGAATTGAATATATATATATATATATATATATATATATATATATATATATATATATATATGTGTATATATACACATATATATATATATATATATATATATATATATATATATATATATATATATATATATATATATATATGTGTGTATATCGATAAATATATTTTCTTACAGGTCAAATCACTAGACGAAGCAACCTTTAGGGATAGATTGACTTGCAAACACACGCTCACACAAACACGCGCGCGCGCAGGGTGGCATATCCTAGGTATGGCAGGTATGACATGTGTCATCTGCATCACTTGAAAGGGGCACCACTGAACAGTTTCTATCAAAGACAGATAAGTCATCCCCGGGTAAAGAATTCTCTAAAATTCTCTAATTATCATGAGTGCGAAGCACTGGGATGGCCAGATTGTTCAAGTAACATAAATTATTAGGTAAAAAAATACTGAGCTTGGAGTTAGCTCACAGCACAGTACCACTATCCAATATCAACTGGCAGTCAGACCATTCAAAGTAAGGGGGTGGTATTTTTCATTTAAAGCCACAGTTTGTTAATTAAAAGATCAACGAACTTCTCTGGTATTGTTATATTCTTATATTACGATATAGATATCTTCAAGACGGGTGTCATCATATCAGATGTTTGGACTGGGGCGCCATTTCAGTGCTTGCCATAGGCGTTAATTTCTGTAGATATACCCTTGCACACACACGTATACACACACACGCACGCGCACACACACATACACACACACGCACGCACATACATATACACACACACACACACACACACGCACATACGTGCAAGCTAGCGCAGTTGCTAATATAAACAGATGAAAATAAAAAATATGCAATAAGATAGAAAAAAATTCAATCAGTGTAGGCATTGCAGATTTTAGAAGTTTACGAATGTAATGATTGCTAGGATTGTGGGAAGATTGTGTAGTACTAAATTTTCGATTGAGAAGAGCCTCCTTGTCTGCTTGATCAGAATGGGCATAGCCAGATGCTGAACAGACCAAGATAAAATATATCTGATAAATAGAAAGGGAGATATGAAGTCGGCACTGATATTTTGATCTGAAAATTTCACTGTATAATGTCGATATGATTAATGGAGAAGCACTGGGGTAAGTGCATTAGAAATGAGATTCAGTTGGAAAATAAATATTCATTAAATGGAATAGATTATTTTTCATTATAAGGCCACACATTTATTGATGTTCCTATATAGACTGAAGCGTTGATTGATGTGCTGAACGAATGATAAATATGTACAGATTGAGATAGAAACAGAGATTGATAGATAACGTATTTGCTACCATATAAGACGCACCGGTATGTAAGATGCATCTTTAATTTGACGAGAAATATTTAGGAAAAAATATAGCCTTAAAACCATCGTGTAAACGAAAAAAATATACGATATTATGGTATAATTCTAAAGAGGATAAAATTTGCAATGTTAGAAAATTCATATCAAAAATACAAAAATTATATTATGGCAGTTAAGATAGATATTGATAGGTGAATAACGGAAGTAGTAGAAGTTAAAATTCCCAAACACCATCGGGGTCTAAGACACTGGCATATATGAACAGTTTGAGATAGATAGATAGATAGATAGATAGATAGATAGATAGATAGATAGATAGATAGATGTGAATGGGTTCATAAAAGCAGACATGTCCTTAGGCAGCTAAAGAAAATGAAGATAATGATGGAAAGATGAAGATATTAAGTGTTTGTGGATGACGACTAAAATCTCTAGGCAACTATTTCGACAAGGTCAGATCTAAAAATAGTAAAAAAAAAAAAAGAAGCCAGCCATAGACAGCTGCAGGGTGGGAGTTTGCAAAGAACATATCACAAAAGGGCGGGGTGCAAAAGAGAATGAACTAGGACGCACTGTCATCATCACGATCATTATCATCTAATCGACTAATGGCATCTGAATCCCCCTTTTCTTTTCTGTACAAAAATATGGTTGGAACGCCACAATAAAAATACTTCTGTCAAGTCGGTTTTCACAAAAATTTTACACCAAAGGTTGAGTCTCTGGGTTTGGTTGATGCACAAGATGAGAGGCTATTAAATTGTGACTTAAAGAGAGAGTTTCGAAAGAGGCCCTCTTCAGATTTAATTTGTTTCTTTGACATCAATGCCTTTACTTGAACTTAGTATCAGTACATTTTGCATCGTATATTTCGATTGGTATCATGAACGTTTTGAAAAATTGCGTAAATTTCACGAGTTTCGAGTTATCGTATTTCCTGAAGACGCTCCAGCCTAAAGGATGCTCCCCAATTTTGAATCGTAAGCTTTTGAGAAAATTATAATGCTGTGATTTGGAGAATAAGGCAACATCACTCCGATAATCAACACTATAATGATCCGATAAATCGAGGGCAATAACTACAGATACATTAAATACTATTTATTGAGTTGTTCCCTATTTGTTTATTTGCAATTATCTGTAATACATTATGATTGGGCAAAATATCCCAGAGCTCTTTTTTTGAAAAGTAGAGACTTATTGCAGAGTTGAAAACTAGTTTTCGCCGGAAAATTTTCCACACGACACCATGTTGAATGGTTGCCGAAAGCAGCTTTTGGGTAAGTATATTGTGAAATATTAGAAAAAACTTTATAGTTTCTAATGAAATCCTAGGATGTAGTTAACAATCAAACGATAAAGACTTAAACAAGAAAATTATGACATGAACAGTATCATACTGGAAATTGCGCGAATAACTTGGGTTTGACCATGTAAACGAATCTTATGAGCAAAAACTAGAGGTTTCCTGAGAAAATAGAAGGTAAAATACTGAACTGACCCCTGCCCCAACCAATAAACAAAAAAAACAAAACAAAATAATTGTGAACAAGGAAAAGGAACTCTGGTCGTGAACTTTAGTCCTACCATTAGACTATAAGGCAAAGACGAAAGAAAACAAAAAAATGGAAAAGTACCAGGATTTGGCCGGGGAACTAAAGGGGCTCCAGACTATCAAATTGTATGAGTGCAACTGTGACGCACAGAATCGTTTGACCTTGTAAACAAATACTATTAGTGAAAACTAGTGACTTTCCACTTAAATCAAAATGAATGGAACATTCGAAAATTTTCAGCTCTTAACTGACTATCGCATTCAAGCAAGATGATCGGATTTGTTAGTTGAAAACAAAGGAAAAAATTCTTCCGAATCACAGACGGCAAATAACATCATAAATGAATGCAGAGAAGTAGCTAAAAATCAGACAAGCGTGGGTATAGCTGTTCATTTGGAATTGTGCAAACGGCCATGAAACATAAGCGAGACTACAGACTGTTTTTTTAAGAATTGGAAAGCTAGGATATTTTTGAAATTTGATTATCTCAATCTAAGGAGAGCGGTCGCTGGAAACAAATATGTTAAATAATGGATATAACCGTTATCCCCCCCCCCAAAAAAAACAAAAAAACAAAAACAAAAAACAAACTCGGGTTGAATTGAGAGAGAGAGAGAGAGAGAGAGAGAGAGAGAGAGAGAGAGAGAGAGAGAGAGAGAGAGAGAGAGGGGGGGGGCTACGAAAGTTGTAGACAATGTAATGATTGTGTCCATACTCGAGCCCTGGGAACAGGCCCAAACACCTTTGCAAAATGGTCAGAAGAATTGAGTGGTTGCACATGATGAGAGCCTAACGGACAACCTGAAAAAGTTAATTTAGCCATTTTTAGAGTGCTGAGTTTAAAAAACAAATATTATTTAGAAGCTCTACATTATGGTTCATAGAATGGTCAAGTTTTAAAAGAAAATAAAGAAAACTGAGCACTGTAGCTCTAAAAATAGCGAATATATCAACTTTTAAAAAAATTATTCGTTGGGCACTTATCATGCGTGGACACTCAATCAAAAGTCCGTACGCGTGGTCTGTCTGGAAACTATCCAGCCATTCATCATTAACGACATCTTAGCCCCTTCAAAATACTCCTCGTGGGACCTTAAACATTTATCCCAGCGTCTAGTCCGCTTTCCAAAGTCCTCTTTTGGGATAACCATCAGTTACCTCGTTGCTTTCTCTTTAACTTCGCCCATAATTTAAAATGTTCTCCCTTTTATTGGCAAAAAACCAGAAGTTACAGGGAGTCAAATCTGGACTTTAGGGGAGGGACGCTGACATATCTGGGTGATGCGATGTTTTGCCGAAAATCCTACACGTGTAGGAATAGTAAAAACAGCCATTTCGAATGCACCGGTCACACAGAACACAAGCTTGCTCAATAGTGTTCGACTGTCCACTGAATAACCCCATGTAAGAGTGTCTGTTCACTGATATCTAGTAAATTCCTTCTAATTGTTTGGCAAGTTATATCAAAGCTTCACAACTGGTTCTCGAAGTATTCCAAATGGCTACATACTTTCCAGACAATCCTCATAAAACTGTAAATATAAAGACCATACACCAGTTGAAATCAGTGAAAATCCTGTGGAGGGTACGACTGATCTGAGGAGACTTGCTGTCACTTCATTCCCAGCGATGGTCACTAGAAACCTCTCGTATGAAGATACATGATCATAACGTTTATATTTCACCATCGTTGCTTTTCCTTCGATAAAAGTAAGTACAGGCTGTATGGGCCAGTACATTTTTTTTAAAATAAAAGGTTTACAGACAATATTATTTTTTGACTAGTATTTCTTTCATTTTAATTTTAGTTGTTTTCCATCGCATTATTTTGACTGGAAAGGGAATTTTTCAAGATTCATACAGTGGAACGTATTTTTACCACATTCGAGGAAAAGTCAATTATGGAGAATATTTCCGTTACATGTTTGAAATTTGTCAACCCTTCAATTTGATTCGTTTTTTTTTTCTTCAAATGAAGCATTATAAATAATTACTATTACTTTACTAGTATTTTTTTTAATTTTGATTCTTGACGCTTTTCATTGCAACTAGTCAGACCCTCAGTCTACCGCAGAGAATAAACAACTCTAATCAGAAATAAAGAATAAGCTGGCGTCGAACTTGCATCCTTTTCACCTCGGAAACCTTACTTATATGGTAACTGCTCTACCGACTGAGCTATTAGAACCCTATTTCCAATTCGCGCTGTTTACTCACTTCCATAGACCGAAAGTCCGAGGAGTTGCAAAGAAAAGCAACTAAAATTAGGTTGAAAAAAAAAGGCTAATAGTTGCGATGAAAAAAAAATACCAGTAGAAAAATTAATAACAGTTGAAAATACTTCATCTAATGAAAAAGGAATCAAGATAAAAGGTTGATAGATTTCAGACATGTATCGGAAATATCCCCTTTCTCCATGATTGACTTTTCCTCGAATGTGGTTGAAATACGTTCCACTGAATGAATCTTAAAAATTTCCTTTTCCCATCAAAATTATCGAGCGTAACTGATTCTGTCGTCTGATTGTGTGAAAACCAGCTTCATAAAATAGTTTTCTTCGTAATGAATTTTATTGCTTATAGGAACGAGGCTGCACCTTTCGTCCATGTCTTATCTTTTTGTTGAATCAGGAAATCTGCCCAAGAAATATACACTGATATACCAAACCTTAATGACTAGCGACATGTGGCAAGAACGACAGCTACTGTATCAAAGCAAGTGCACATGTCAGGGTCAAGAGTATATAAGCAGGTGAGCCAGCCTCGAGTACTTCATGTCGATGTGTTGAATGCCGCACCTATAGACAAAAAAAAAATTCAGTGACTTTTATAAGGGCAAATTGTTGTGGCCAGGATACTAGGTGAGAGCATTGCTGTAACGGTATCGCTGGTGGGGGTCTTCACGTTCAGTTGAAATGGTTTGAGGAAGGAAAATCACCCGTCATCGACAAGGTATTTCGCAGCCAAGACATCGACGCGAGAGGTGAACGGGGGCTCTCCTACTAAGGACAGAACAAGGACTTCGAGGAAACATCAGAATGCATTTGGGGAAAGCAATTAGCCGGTGGGAGCAATGTGATGGCCTGGAAAATGTTCTACTGTGAAGGACTGGGCTCTATCACTCACTTATAAGGTACTTTGTCGCATACCCCTTACCACAACATCATTAAAGATCAGGTACATATCTTTATGGTAACAGTCTTCTACGATGGCAGTGACAGTAAAATCTTTCAGCTGGACGATGCACCCTGTCACACTGCACGAGCTGTATGGGAATGGTTCCTGGAATGGTCCCCGAAGATTGTGCTACCTTGGCCAATAAACCCTCCAGATCTCAATCCGATTGAGCAATTCTGGGCCAACAAGTTCGCTCTGCAGAAACCCCACTACGTATCTTTATTTTATGTTCTATCACCGATATCACTGGGTGGGACCGGCACAAGGGTTTCATGCATCCTCAGAGTAACTCAGAATTTGAGCAAGGGTTTCATGCTCGCTTGGCAAGACCAAAAACTTTCGTCTCTTGTTGTATTTTAACAATCTATTTTTTTTTCAGTTTGGAGTTTACTTTCAGGACCTTTGCACCCAAGGCAACCCCCAAAGTTTACCTAATGGGTGGACCGGTCCTGCCTCTGGGGCTTATGTTTGACTTTCTAATCATCACTTTCTTTTTTCTTCTTTACAGTTGTCTACTTCTTCATTCATTCATTTGGTGATCTCTTTGGAAGTGACTGTTCTTAGTTAATTTCCACTCTTTTCCTATATTAAACTGATTTCGCTCCCCTGTCGTTCAAAATGGCTGACCGGCACTCGTCGACATGATTCGTTAGATTTTTTCAACAATTGGTCTGGCAGGACATTCAATAGAAAGCATCACGTGACCAATTTATTTTGGCAGCGTACTGCGTTAGGGGTGATCAATCGAGAAATAGAAAAATTGAGTGACCCATGAGATTATTAATTACTTCGATCGCCCTTTGTTGGACAGTGATCACAAAAAATAAAAAAACAAACAAGCGTGATCACTGCCACACACAAACTAAGAGACCAATTAAGCATAAACGTACATTGTAAATTGACTCCCCCAGAACCTGTGGGTTAGGTAACCCACCCCAAAAAGTTTCCTTGATGTAATAAAGAGTAAATATTCAAATTTTCAATACGTGCAACACATACGTACATAGATAGCTAGCCAGGCAGACAGACTCATTTGAAAACCGAACAAAACTAAGTAAACAATTTGGATGGCAGTTTTAGTTGACGATTTCTAATAGCCATGTTGGGGTATTTTTGCAGAAATTACTCATCGCTTCACTGATAAGAAGTGTAGAGGCCGATTTAGCGCATTGAAGTGTCAAGCAAAACTTCTTTATGTAAGAGTGGTGACATATAAAGAATTTTATAACCAGTCGACTTTTGAAATAAGTAAAGTGACTAATGCAGAACTTTCCCTTCATTATTGCAGTTTCTTGTTTAAAGTGCGTATATTTATGTCATTTTAGAGGACACATTCAGGGACAACTTGCTTATAATCTAAAATCTTTTTAAAATAACAGGGTCTATCTTCTTGTATGGCCTGCACTAAGTCCTGCCTTAGATTCTATGGGAAATTTATGATGGGAGATAAGAACGCAAAAAGACCATATAATTTAAAGCAGTTAGAAAAATATGCAAATGAGGAATAAGCCAAAATACTTTCTGATTTGTGCCAAAAGTCCATTGAAAAAAACCCTGGCAGTTTGAAAGAAATTATTTAGCAAACAGGAAACTATTAATTGTTGATTAGCTGAGTCCGTGGACATTCCAGGGTTAAATTAAAAACAACTACCAAGGAATGAAGATCAATATGACATTTTGATGCTTGATTTAGGAGGTACATAAACACCATACAACAAAATAAATCTAATAGAGACAAGAAATAAATGAAACAGCTTTTCGAATATCTGCTGTATTCTTCCACGTGTTCAGTTTCTTTCTTTCTATCTCTTCGACGTATATTCCTTGAAACATCTTGCAATCAAGTCTATCTCTCTGTTTACCCTCTCTGTAAAAGGCTATTCGCGCACCCAGTAGACAAACCCATCTCTCTCCCCCCTCTCTTCAAGAAATGTACTACCGTAATGAGATAGATAGAGAGGGCAGCTGTTACGCACTCTATAACCACTGTGAGCGTCGCATATTGTAGAGGTATCAATGATTTTGAACCATCCAATTGTTCTTATTTTTCTATTCAGCATGTTATGAATTAATTGTTTTTCAAAATGTGCATGTATTGACCAAAAAATATTTCTGTAGACATTAATCAAGACATAGAGCGAAAAAATTAGTAAGAAACACATTTCTACCAAGTTTCAAGTAAATCTGACATGAAACAACCGAGAAAAAAGATTTTAATCGATTTTAAAACATCATGTTTAAACACTGTTATTACCAGATCACGTGACCCTGGACGAATGATTTTTTTTGCAAGAAGCATCTCGTCAAGGGACACCTTTATACCGATTTTCGAGTGAATTTGTCTTGAAATAGCCGAGAAAACGTTACGTGGATGGCCCGACAGATCAACAGATGGACAGACAGAGCCTCTCAGAGACGAAGATGCCTCTTAAAATCTATTTCCAGAATGGAGGAAAGCCTGTCGCTCCATTTTGGTTACTTTTTAAAGCAATCACACTCACCTCAAACTCTCAACCTTTTCACCGGTCGATTTTCAGCAATACAGTACGACTCAGTACTAATAGAGGTTCACATCCGACTGGCAGTGTATCTAGGTACGATGTTGTGCTGAGTGAACACTCGGTTTTAACCGCAGTTTACTCCCAGAGTTCATTTGAATAACAATGACCGGAAACGACAATAATGTCACTCTACCGGTAAGATAAGGCTGACAGAAATGTCTTTTGACAGGTGGATGGGTTAATGAAACTAAAATGACACGTTGCTCATTCAATGTGACCTTTGTGCTTCATACTTATGCTATTTCATATTAAATTGCTTACAGCGGATAATTGGTGTTTCAGGAGAAGCTACGCATTCTTGCATAACGAAACAAGACGATAACGGAAATGGAAATTGATGATTAAAACAAATTTTTGAAATACATATTTTGTAATTCACTAAGTGGGAGTAACAACTCTTTATTACTTGACTTCGTTACCGTAAAAGAATGACCTGTCGCCCCTCAGTTCACACCAGCTTGGAGTAATATTGCCCCCGTTGTGAATGACTATCGTTTACATTGCTGTACAATACCTATGATCATTATGTATGATATGGTCGGAGCATCCAATTGTATTTTTATCCCGATTAAAAGGGGTACCGGATCATCACTTACCGGGAAATCAGTGGCGTACGTGTGTTAACATAACAGATTTCAAGAACGTTAGTACATAAATTGCAGTTTTAAAATATAATTCCATCTTAGCAGTAGAAGTATGGCCTTAAGTTGCTGGAGATGTTGTGGAATGGTGACTCAACATCTTTTTTTGTATTATCAGTTGGGCTCAATAACATACCAAGCATCCAACACAGTCTGACTACTGGAAAAGTGCGATTTTCAAGATGGCCGCCATATCCTTAAAATGCCCATCTAAATGGAAACACTCTTGTATTTATTTATGGAAATAGGCTCTATGATGAGTGATAAGTTTTCCTTTGTCAATCAAGTGAAACATCGTTGTACTTAAAAAACCAACAACATTTTGTTCGGAAGTGAAGGCATTATCGTTTGTCCCACCTGGCCAACGAATAAAGATATCACGGTATATCGGCTGTAACATGATAATTTAGTAATTCTTGTCTGAATTTTGTTAGATGGGGATGTATTAATCATTATGTATGATATGGTTGGACTATTTTCCTTGTCTGTATGTTCATTTATTTTATAACGTTTCGGCCGTGTACCCTCCGGCCTTCGTCGGGTGTTGTTGATGGAATCACCACTCAGTACACATGCTAGATTGGGACTGGACTCGTCAAATACGTTTTTCTTTTGTATAGGTGACTAACATCACTCGAAGAAGGCCGGGAGTTCACGGCCGAAGTGTAGTGAAAAATACACATATCGACGAAGAAAATAGTCCGACCATATCATACACTATGATTAATATACCCAATCTAACAAAATTCAGACAAGAATTTAAAAGTTTCAATTTACACGGATCTCTCTTATATCATTTAAAGTAACCCCAGGGCTTTGGCATCACAAGTAGGAGTAATTAGGGCTAACAGAAGTGTGCTGAGTTATCTTTGGTCTGGTTAAAGGACTCAGATGTAGCCAACACTGAAGTTTGACGCCATTAACAAGGCACACTTGCTGGCTGCCGTTCTACAGTAAAATTGCGAACTCATTCTTAGTGCCCAGCATTACCAAACAGGCACTCAACCAAGCATAGATCAGCCTCCACGTTGCCTAACTTACGTGATTACAGTATTTATTCTAATATAGGATCCTATCAGAGGAATGACAGTCATCCAGTTAAGCACTGATCAGCTTATACGACGCTTTACTTCGGTGATCGGCGTCGTAATTCTAATACAGGATCATTCTGGTACGGTAGCGGATTTCCACATCGAAATTTCTCCCATTTTTCACTTGATATCAATGTCGGCTAATTGGTTCGGTTGAAGAAAATATGTTTGCCGTTTCGTTGTTGAGAAAAAAAAAATGAACGCATAAACGAGGACAATAGTCCGACCATATCATACATTATTATTAATACCCGTCGTCTAACAAAATTCAGACAAGATTTCCTGAGATGCTTACTATTTAGGGACTCCGTATTATAACGTGCAAGAGAATTTTGAACACATTTCGACAGGAAATTTTATACAACGAAAATATCGTACATTTTTTAAAACTCAATCTACGCTGTCCCAGCGTATATACGTATGTATGTAACTACACGTATGTAGATATATACATACTCGTAAGTACACGCTAATGAAGAGAAAGAGATTCTAGAGATCCATACTGAAAAGCACTGGTATGGGGATTCTATTACAGTTCAAAAGTACAAAGAAACTCCTTTGGGAAGGCTGAAGAACATACCAACCGAAATCTATACTCATGTAAATAAATACACCTATAACTCATTCTACGTTTCCTTTGTGAACTAAACATCGTTATAACGAAGCTTTACATTGCAGCGACCCAACAGCCAACATCACCCCCTCCCACCCCCAAAAAAAAAGAAACGAAAAAAAAAAAGATAAAAAGAATAATAAAGATATTTTACTTGTTACTTGCCCGTCCCCGGAATTTCCTCCTGAAATTTGAACTTCCTTATAAGGAACTATTTCGTTGCCCTATTGGCGTGCACAAAAGAAAGCAATCAATCATAAAGTCACACTTGGTTTGCTTTGCGTTCGGGAGTGTTTGCTCGTTGTTTCGTATACTTAACTTATTGCATAAACCGAAGAAAGTCTGATTAAATTACACAATTTTCTTTAAAGGATTTTTTTCTATATGTTTAGGACAACGAATTTTTTTAAAAAAGTATATGTTTCTTCCAATAATCAAAAGAAATTATCTGCACTATTCTATGTTTTATCACCCTCTCATGACAAATTTTCTGATAGTGCAATAAAAAGATTGATACATATTAATGTTGTCGATTGAAATGTTGGTGACATTAAATTCATTATCAAATATTTATGTAGACAAAAAAATATTTCAAGAATAATAAAAATATTCTAAGAATAATATATTTGTTTATGTGTGTGTATGCATTTGCTTTTGTATGTGTATGTGTGTGTGTGTGTGTGTGTGTGTGTGTGTGTGTGTGTGCATGGGCGCATTTCTGTACTCTCCTCGACAAAAGAGAGCCAATCAAACTTTCCATTACATAAAAGATCTTAGCACCGCGCATATGAAGGTCAAACTGGCCAGGAGAAAATTTTGGAACACTGACCAGCAGTGGGAAACAGAGATGAATTGAACAATATTGACTCGGCACACTGTAAATTACTATTGAACAGTTTGACCAAACGGGTCAGTGTTCTGAAAGAAAAAAAAACAAACAAAAAAAAATTAGTAAAAGTCATCCCATACTGAAACATACTATGTGCACAAACGCTGCATGCACTGTTGCAAAAAAATTGTCTGATATTTCACTTATAATTGTTAGAATAAAGGAGAAATTGCAAAAAAAAAAAAAAAAAAATGACTAAAAAATGGCCTGACTCATTTTGTTTTGCCTGGCAGTGAACACCAACAAATACGTATATATGTAAGAGGGGATAAACAGTTATTTAGATAGATGAAGAAAATATAGACAAGTGATCTCTGTAACAGTTTGTTCTAACGTATCACAACATTCTCTGTATTTTTATCCTTACCCTTCCTCTTCCTCCTCTTCATTATCATCTTTTTAGCGTTCGTCGTAGGACATGGACCCTCCCCAATATCCGCCAGACCTATTTATAATGGGCCTCGTGGTCAGTTTTTACTAAACTTGCATAGTTCGTCATACCACTTTATTTTCTGCCGACCACAGTTTTGCTCATGATCGCTGGGGATTCAGGCTGTGAGTCGTGATGTCCAACGATTGTTTGCCATTCTTTCAACATGACCAGTTCATTGCCATTTGAGTTTTATAAACGATTCTATGATATCTCTGACTCCTGTGTTCTCTCGAATATAATGTGATGTCTTAAGAACTCTCCATGTGATGTTGAATATGATACTTTTATGTGCACGTTGCATGGTTCTCAATTTGAGGGCCAAATTTTTATTTAGGTTTCATGTTTTAGCTCCATAGATGACTATCAGGAGGATACCCTGTCGTTTACCCTTCTTTTCGGGACTAAAGGGATTTTCTTGTTCTTGAAGGCTTAGCTTACTCTACCGAAAGCTTGCTAACCTAGAGTGATTACAGGCTTGATTCCCCCTTTTTATAGGATTTCAAAGAGATTCGTTGTTTTAGGTAGATGTATTTGTCTATTATCAGCCTTAAGTTTTTGTTTTCGATTTTGATTGTTTTGTCTTCGTACCTCAACATGTTTTTTAGTTCATGACATTTGTTTTAATGAGGATCATATCAAGATCAATTTCCTTGCTTTCTTTATTCCTTGCCCTTCATTTTTGGAGGCCATGAAGATTCTCAGCAAGTAGGACGATGTCGTCAGCAAATTTGAGTTCACTCAGGTATTCACCGTCTATTTCAATTCCTTTATTTATTTTTTTATGTTCCTTCCAAATTTTAGTAGTCACTGTGCGTAAGAATATTAAGCTGTGCTTTTTCTTTCCTGTGACATAAATACTGAATGCTTTTATAAATGTGAAATTATTTCGAGATCATTGGGCGCAGTTTATCTCTCATGGCTTGAACTGAATAGACACTTTTAAATATAGTACAAGCATAATTGCATTATTCGAAATAAGGTATTTAGTCAAGATTTTATTCTGTACTTTGAACTCAATAAAAAAGCTCACCAAGCTATCTATAGAATTGAAGACAGAATTTACTAAAATTTACAACATGAACTCTGTTCACCATACAAGGCTGCAGTCGTTTTTTTACAAATTAGTGACGTACAAATGCGATATCTGAAAAAAAAAAGAATAATTACCTAACGGAAACACTTGGCTAAGAGATTGTTTTCAATAAATATAATTACAATATATCATTATCATACTCATACTTGTAAGTATAGTGAATGATTACTACACTATTTTGGGCATATAAACACAATAATTTCCATTGTACACTGTTTGCAAAACGAGTGTGCACGCACACATGCGCATAGCTTATACTCCTTATATTTCTATGAAACCTTCTTGACGAAATGGTTAACGAACTGCACATTCACAATATGCGCTCAGCAAATGTAGCTTTATGCCAGACCAAGTTGAACACTGTGTCTGCCAACAACTTCATTAGCCGGCAAACTTCACCGTTCGAAACGAGTAAATCCAACCTTCTGGTGTTCACCTTGTGTCCAAGACATTGTCTACAAACTTCTTCACGGAACAATTGTCAGCCAACAGAATGACTTCATTAACTAATTGAAAGGGGGAGGGAGAGTACAACAGAATAGGCAGTTTGGCTTCAGTAAACATCCTATGCTGTGGTCTGTCGCACAATTCTTCTAATTGGTGAATTGAAAAGACCTTCCGTACGAAGTACAATAATCAATATATATATATATATATACATATATATACATATATATATATATATATATATATATATATATATATATATGTATATATATGTGTGTGTGTGTGTGTGTGTGTTATTGTAGCAAAAGAATACTCTGCTATCATCATCTACATTCATGAATTTTGTAAGATATCATCCAAAATATCGTGATCTTCAACACTCATTTCAATAAACTCTTTCTTTCTCTCTGTGTGTTTATATTTATTGCTCGCTTTCCTTCCTTCTTTCTTTTACATCTTTTTGTGCTCTCTCTCTCTCTCTCTCTCTCTCTCTCTCTCTCTCTCTCTCTCTCTCTCTCTTTCTCTTTAACGGAGATTGTATTAGCTCAGTTCCACTTCCACTTCAATCTATGATCCAGTAGATTGTCAGGTGTCACACTGTGTACTTCCCCTTCTTAAGATTTTCAGGGTAATGGGCGCTATTTGGTAATGCCCATCTCCTTTCCAAGTGACATTTTGGACTGAGTTACATGGTATCAGCAGCAAGCTGTCATACCTGACCCAGCCTACTGGAACGTCAACTTTAGGGGCTCCCCTTCTGGTTTGGAATCAGAATTGCCCGTCTCCTATACTGGTTGCCACTTGAACTACGGGATCCAGTCTACCCTACTATTTACCCGCAGCTGGAGAGAGACTACGATAGAAGACCCAGTCTACCCAGCTATTCACCCATAGTTAGCAGTAGTGGATTCGTACCAAGGATATTATTTCGAAGTAAGCACCTACTATCTCAGTCGAAGTATGAACTCAGTTCACCGATTCCATCTCATGTCCTGTCGTTAGGCAGCTCGCACCGCCACGTACTAGTCGAGAATTATAATGGAAAAAAAACTACATAGAATTAATCATTGTGTATGACATGGTCTGACTATTTTTATTGTCTATGAATTCATTTATTCACAACGTTTCAGCCGTGTACCCACCAGCCTTCGTCAGGAGTTGTTGGTAGTAGAACGTGGAATGACTACTCTGGCCTATATGAGATGAAGTACGAATTATTGATAGGGAACAGTCCAACCATATCATACATAATGATTAATACATCCCCGTCTAACAAAATTCAGACAAGAATTACCAAATTATTATGATATTCCGTGTTATCTTTATTTAGAAGTCTAGTGGGACAAACGATAACGCCTTTACTTCAGAACAAAATGTTTTTGTTCAAGGTACAACGATGTTTCACTAGATTGACAAAGCCAAATTTATTACTTATAGAGACCATATCCATAAATTGATACAAAATCGTCTTCATTTAAATGAACGTTTTAAGGATTTGGCGGCCATCTTGAAAATCACTTTTTCCAGTGGTCAGACTGTAGTAGACCCTTAGTATGTTATTGAGCTCGCCTGATAATACAAAAGACGGTGAGTAACATTCTCTCCAGCAATTCAAGAAGATACTTCTATTGCTAAGATGGACTTATATTTCAAAATTACAATTATGTGCTAACATTCTTGAAATCTGTTGTGTTAATACTCATACGTCACCAATTTCCCGGTAAGTGATGATCCGGCACCTCTTTTAATCTGGATAAAGTTACAAGTGGACAGTTGAATTTTTCGTGACTCTTGCACCAGTTCACTGTGCTTGGTGGTGTTGTGTGTGGGGCCATCTCCGAATTATTTGTACTACGGTGGTTGTTACTGGTCCATTGGTTTACTAATATTCCTAACCCCATTTGCATACATTTGTCCCTTGTAATGGTTACCAAGCAAGATGTAGGTGTTACTGATGGTGTAAAGTGCAAACACAAGTCCATTTCGATACATTGAGAGTCAGAACTGTTAATGAAACTCTACCACAGTGTTTCTGTACAGAGGCTGTTTGAGACGCGTGCTCATCAACTATGTGTGATATGAAAAAATAAAATACTTGAACTGTGCCAATCGTATTGATATACTGAACCATTTATGTTAATGCATTATGTTTAATTAATATCAAATATTCAATTTAAGTTATCACCAATGTATCCCACCGATAGTCAATTACGAAGCTGAAACAAGGAACCTAACCAAAAGATTGACCCCTAAACTGAGAACCATGCAACGTAAACATGAGAGAATCGTACTCAACCTCACGTGGAGAGATCATAAGACTGCACAGTATATTAGAGAAAAGAGAGGAGTCCGAAACATCATAGAGAATGTCAGAAAACTCATTATGGCAGTGGACTGGACATGTTGCAAGAATGTCAGACAACCACTGGACATCACGACTCACAACGTAGATTCCCTGAGATCAGGTGCTAAGCTGTATGGCGTGACGAGCTAGACAAATTCAGAAAGTACTGGGGAAAGTCCATGTCCAACAACAGACTGATGATGATGACGGTCCCAATGGTTTAAAGATATGAAACGTGCATAATTGGTGGATCAGATGTTCATTATTGAGTTCATATTACGTGACTTCTGTTGGTTCGGCAAAAGTTCTGGAACCAAGAGTGCTAAAAATCAATGATGTACCTGCATTATTGTTTGATAAAAATCTCTGCTTTGAAGGAATCTTCGTATAATTTCAGTGTTAGATGTATAATTAGTTTAATAGACAAAAATCAAATTTATTTAATAGAAAAAACCCACAGGGTGGTAGTGAATATATCAGTACAAAATCGAAACTGTATAATTTCTCTTTCTATGCTTCAAATTGAGAGAATCATATTTCATAATTCTAAGACAATGCAAGTTCCAAGTTACACGTTTGTGGGGAAGGGTCAGAATAATCATCAGTCCGTCGGACGAAACTAAGACTTCGAAGTATTACGGTTCAGCGTAGCCAATCGAAATATTTTATATCTAGGACCAATTTGAATATTTCGTATTTTTTTAGAGAAAATATATAAAAAGTAATTTTTGTATTTCATTATATTTCCTGAGAACTATTGATAAGAAAACTGTCCCATGTGCAAACTAATATATCTGGCGATCGTCAAAGTTACTGAGTAATTGCTGTGCTCACGCACACTCACTCAAACACACACGTTGGAAAATTTGATGGTTGTACGATACAAAGTCTTTTATTATCTCTCTTTTTATTCTCCAAATCTGAGAAGATCAAATTTAATAACATAATGATCTTGGAAGTATTTTTTAAAAGGTAACTTATAGCTGTAAGTAATATTTTCGGCATTCAAAGCAATTCTTAGCATTTTTTCATAATCACCTGACGAGGAGCGTCATTGCTTTTGCTTTGATATTTTCCGAACACAGTATATATATATATATATATATATATATATATATATATATAGAGAGAGAGAGAGAGAGAGAGAGACATAGACATGTTGACGTTTGATTGAAGATGATAAACAAGGAATGTTTTTTTAATTAACATTTCTTCTTCACGTCTACCTGGATTCAATGAATGTAAAACTTGTCCAAACGTTTCCGATATAGTGCTTTTTAACCACATTTCTGGTCATTATCAAGATCAAAGACAATTTGCAGACGTGATTCGTTTTAAAATTTTTGAATACTTATTAAACTCAGCGTTTGCCGTTTATGCGTTATGATGACATCACACAAGAGATGACATACAAGCGAATTTCTCTACTGGGCTAAGTATATTTATCAGTTGATGAATACATTGATAATCTAAAGTTTAAAACAGAAGATATTGAGCAACCGTAGACACCAAACATAGCAAAGGGTTCTATCTCTTTTTATGAGTGCATGTGTTTGTGTGTTCAGCCGCTCCAGGTCATACCGTTTTGTCTACAGAGTTGAATATTGCCATCAGTACTCCAATAGATCTCTTCCAAAATGTTTTCTTATTTGAAAAAAAGCTTTTTTGAACTCTTTTACACCTTGGGTTTATTAATAACACCTAGATTCTCCAGATGTTTCTAGACTTTCCTTTGCTCTATCGTAGATGTTTTCCAGGGAAAACTACAGTGATCTCATCACTAGAATTTATTCTGACCATATTCATTATTTGATAGAATTTTTTTTACATGACTTCAAATTTTGACAAGTGTTCTGTGATGACGAATTTTCTTTACGTCGTTGATTTCTTGATTGAGACGAAGGATGGATGAGGGGAGAGACAGTTATAATGAAAAATTGAGCCCCCTCTGCTCCCATTCAAGTATAAGCAGCCTCTTCCATTCTTACCCCTGTTCATTACGTTGCGATAGCGAATGAGTCGGGAGAAGATAATCGATGGACGATATGAGGAGAATGAATAATAGTCAGAAAGCGTAACGGCCAGACATGTAATCAGGCAGAAAAATAATATAATGCTAAAAATCTTCTTTCATTCATTTTGTGGTTAAGCAGTATCGAATCAAACTTACACTGGGGCTCACACAGGAGGATGTTCAGTGTTTGTTTATTATCCTATTTATACTTTTGGTCACTAGTGGTGTCGAGCTATCGATTTTACAAGCATATGAAATTATGAATAGCTATCGGTTGAAAGCGATAAAAGTACCTTGGAATTTTAGAAGGTAGAGTGAAATTGAAATCTCACACGGAATAGAGTTGAAATGAATTGTTATTGTCTGTATGGCGACGGCCTGTGTGTCAGCAGACAGACGTAAATATGGTTGGAATTTAGATCCCAGAGATAGAAAAGAAAGAAATACACTTCTACAAATGTTTCAGTACGTAAATACAACTGGGAATAATCAAAATCAGAAAATACAAGTATTTTGAAAGTTTAAGTTTTATATTTGAGTCATTAAAACTTGACTGCGGTGCAGTGCTGCAGGAATGAAAGGGGCGACATTCGCTCACCCTTTAGGGCGGGGAACGACGTTCTCTCTATATATATCACCATCAACAGCAGCCTTTTTTAGCCAGTCCTTGGACATAGACCTCCCAAAAGATTAAGCAGATCTCTCTATCATGGGCTTTACGTCGCCAATATCTCCTGAACCTATTCAGACCGTCGCGTCATCTTATTTCCTGTCGGTTACAATTTTGAGTATGATCTCTGGTGATCCAAGTTGTGAATCGTGATGTCCAGCGATTGACATCCTCATTACATGGTTTGCCCATTGTCATTTGAGTCTTCTAATGGATTCTATATTTTCTCTGACTCCTTTTTTTTCTCTAATATACAGTGCTGTCTTGTTTTGTGTTGAGCAAGATCCTTTCGTGTGGACGTTGTATGGATCTTAGTTTGAGAGCCCATCTTATTGTTACGTTCCATGTGTCGGTTTATGCAACAAAAATTCTCCATTTAACATATCATTGATTATAGCAAGAAGCCAGTACAAATACTTGCCCTATATGACCTCAAAATGTCTCTGAAATTAGTTAGATTTCGAAAGGCAGCCCAGCATTCCCTCAACTTTTTTGTTTAACAGTACACCACTGGGCATACATACTTTATAAAGCGTGTGATGATTCACCAAAAGACAAAACAATGAGGGTTATGTCATAGAAAAGGGACCAAAATGTCTTCATGCAACATTGGTTTTGCCTTCCTGTGGCCTACTTCCTATTTCTCCTTGGTTCCAGCCTTATTCTCTCTTTCTTTTTTATGTTTTTTTACTTATATCCTTCTTTATATACTTTCTTTTTCCTTTATTTCTCCTCTTTTCTCTTCTGTTTTTCCCTTTCTTCTTGTATCTTTTTTCTTCCTTCCGTCTTCCCTCCTTTTCTTCCCTCCTTTTTTCTTTGCTCCTTTTGTCCTGTATTTCTTTATTCCTTCTTTCTTCCTTTATCAATATTCCTTTTTTTCACTTGATTTCAATTCCTCTTATTTCTTATGCTTCCTCTTTGCTCCCCCCTTTCTTCGCTTGTTTAACATAGTTGAAGATTATGAAGTCAAAGATAATGAAAAATCAACTTGACTTCTTCGGGTGATACATCCTTATTCCCCCATCATCATCATCATCAGCAGCAGCAGCAGCCTTTCACCGTCCGTCGTTGGACATAGACCTCCCCCAAGATACACTACACCTCTTGATCTCAGGCGTCGCAGCGCCAATATTTCCTGAATTCGTCCAAATCGTGACACCATTTTATTCTTTGTCATCCCCAATATTTGTATTACTCGGTTTTATATGCTGTGGTATATTTTTAGTTGTTGGCTCAGTGAGAAAAACTGTATCGATTTTGCTCCTACACCAGCTATTTGAGACGGTGTTTTTAATGATATTTTCAGGAAGCGAACACACACACACACACGCTCATAGATTTATACGCACGCGCGCATACTCATGCGAATGGACAGTTAATTCTTACATACGCATGCACACTCTAACAAAATTCCAGAAATATTGACACGTTTACGCATGTTTGCAAACGCAACTATGCTTTATATGCATCATCTTGGATTATGTACTAGAGCAGAAGTGCGCATGTGCACGGACAGATAGCGGTGCGTACGTGATGTGTTGCTCGGAAAAAGTTTTCGTCCATTTTCTTTTGAAAGTCATTTTGTTTTGTTGAGAAAATTCGCGCATCTACTCTTGTTTATTTGTTCTCTATGACCCCATAAAACGTAAAAGCTAGAAATTCGGTGAAAAGTTTTTAAAAATGGCTCCATGAAAAATGAAGTCAAGTAAAAAGAAATATCTGACGTTAGTTCTTTAGAAACCAGAAAAGACCATTAATGCTGTTAAAAGTCCTCAAAAAGCGTTGACACATTAAGAATGGAACATTGACCCATTAAGTTATGTCATAGGCCAGGATTTTTATTAGTTCCTCCCGGTTGACAGACGGCGACGAACTTACCGGTGCCCGCGAAATGTGTCGCCTGTAAGAACGTTTTCTTTTATCAAACCTCCTACTTGTCCGCTCCGTATCACCCAAATATTTTCATTTTAGCTTTGAAGTTACAAAATACTTGGACATGGGATTCGTTGTATTGGCGCAAGTTTGATGACTCGGCAACTGAATGAGTGTGTTGTCGTTTTGTCGCGGTGTTATTCGGTGCAGAAGACTTATTACAGGCGGATGACTACAATTAAATGTGCATCCGCGCGAAACTAGTTTTAGATATAGGCGTGGATGTTTACGCACAAAGGTATGGTGGATTTCACTTGCATACACGAAAGGACTGACCGAAAATATATTCGGCATGAACGATAAAAAAAAAATTGCCAGTGTAATGGATGGATTTTCGACTGAACTTGAAATTAAGTCATTTAAAAAAAATCTTAGCCAGATATTACCTCAGTATTGCTTTGGTTTGTATAAAGTATGACAAAGAAAGCAGAAAAAAAAAACAAACAAAAAAACTGAAAGAAAATGTATAAAGAATTAAAGGCAATGTTGTCTTATCGTTTACCTCTTCAACGTATCGAACATTTCCGGGAGGTGAGGATAAAAGATATATTCGGAATATATCCTGGTGGCAACCCCATAATAATAATACCATCTTTTGATGTGGGTATAATAAATAGGGGTTACATGAAACAATAGCTCAGCACCATTATCCTTTATTGACTAAAAGGTTCTAACTTTCCAACCCCTTGCCTTTTGTGAGAAGGCCTGATCAAAGAGAGGGGGGATGCCTGTAAATGTCTGTTGGTTTACCCAATATCTAAGAGATGAGGATGAATTCCAATGACTTTTTGTGGAAGGGTAGATCATGGGCCAAGAAAGATCAAAGATTTTTTTCAATGAGATATTTTTTCATATATCAAGACAATACTCCAAAGTATGAAAAATAAAAACTCACGCAGTTACATCCCCTATAGTTACACCGTAGCTATACATGAACCGATTTTCATTCGGTTTTTAGTTAGTGTATGACGTTGGCAGAGGTTTGCATCTCTAAATACTTTGTAGTTGAAATTAGCCACAATGATATCAAATACTCTCACAGGTAAGTAAAGCAATCCTAAAAAGGGTGTATGATGTCAGCACCAGCTCTTGCTGGGAAAAGCAAAACATTAAACATCACGATTTTATTACTACGAATAGTGAGTCAGTAAGGAATAGACGCAGATGTTAGGTATCTCAATGTTAATATCATAACATTTAGATACATTTGGTACCAGGGTGTAATAAAGTGATTTTGTATCTCGTAACGCTGAATTCTGACCAAATGTGCCTCTCAAATGCTTATGTTAAAATTAATGGCGCACATTTTTTTGCATGATGAGAGTTATTGCATTCAATCTTCATTCATCCATGAGAGATAGTTTAGATTTCTCATTCTTCATCCTTCTTATCACTTATCACTTCGTTGTTATCTTTGTTCTTATGTCCCCACAAACATCTAAGGGTCCTCTGCATTACAGTCTTTTATGCTTTACAGCTGCAGACAATAGAGCAGTAAGCTCGTTTGTTTGTATGAGTTTTTGTCTCGTATCTTCTCAATCAAAGATTTAGATCTCTGCACTCCCTTATCAATTGTTGTGTTGATCATTTGTGTTTCCCTATGAGCATGTTTGCCTCAGTTAACATGCTTTTTCACGGGTCGGTATCATTTTCTCAACTCTCAGATTACTGAATGTTCATTTGTTCGACGCCGATTGGTCGAATTTAAATTTACCAAAAAACAATGGGAAACAATTCGAGAAGCTTTGTTTCGTACCTTATGAAGAAAGCATCTTCGTTTTCTAGAGAATTCAGAATGGACCAATCGGCGCTGAGCAAATGAAAAATTAGTAATTCGGAAAATAGAATGCCACTGCTTTTTCATACCCTCTTAGGCATCACTCTTAGCAATCTTCTTACTAGAGTTGGTTATTTACGGGAGAGGAGTTTCACAAAAGACGAAATTTGTAACATCCTATGCAAATTTGAAAAGGAATACTGGGGTGAAAAAACAGCCACCCCTTCAAAGACAGACTCGAGGAACATGAAACTATCTCCCCTCTAAAAATCCATACCTGGATAGAAAAGTGAACACATTGTCCTCCCTGGGATAGGGCCCATATTTAACAGGGGAGATTGCTAGATTGTGAGAAACTTGAAAGAGGCGGTATACATCGGCTTATCGGCTAATTGCATGCGTCAGGCCCAGTGTAGATTTCAACGCAATGTGGTTCGCTTCGTTCTACAGAGAAGAAGTTAGGGAACAGCCTCTTTGTATAAACGAAAACTATCTGAGTTACCTGGGTGGTGGTAAATGGTATCGTCTAGGTATCTTGCGTTTCTAGAATGAACTGATCCGGTCGGTTTGTATATTAGCGACTATTTAATGCCCCAAGCTTGTTTTGCAAAAAGAGAAATTGTTTCTCCTTACGAATTATACATGCATGCACACACACAAACACGCACGAACACACACATGTTATTGAGTATTGAGTTTGGAAGGGTTTCCCTGAAGTCTCATTAAATAAGAAGCCTTCAGCGGTGCGATGGTTGGTAAGCTAGTCACACAGACAGTTCGATAGTGCTGCGAGTTTAATCCTCACTGGGTGCCTTATTCTTCTGGCCTGGTACCAAACTCAGATAAGCTTAGTAGTTTATTTTTTAAATCTTCTGTGTTATCAATTCAGTAAGTAGTTGTAAAGATGTGACTGTTACATCATTAAACCTATTCAAGTGAGAAGGCAGAGAGGAGCTCTTCTATGAAATCTATCCTTAATAGTTTCTGACACTGAACCTCGGCACATGCCCTGAAGTATTTTTCACCACTCTATTCTGAATCATTTCTGACACTGGTCCTCATTAGTTCTTCTTATAATTAGGAAATTAAATGACATCGGACGCATCTCGTGGTATTGGATCCTGCTTAAGCGATCCGATCATTAAATCTGTAAACATCATTCGATGATAGTGTTCCTCGAGCAATAATACGATACTGTCAATCAAAGCACTCATTGTATTAATATCTATCTCACTGTTGATGAGCTGGTAAAGAAAATACATGGCTACAGCACAACCAATTTCGTTGCAGGTTTTCATATCTCTCTTCTAGCAAGATATAATCTTGGTGCGTCTGGCAAATGAAGTTTGGATGGGAATCGAAAATCCACACTACATGATACGTTTCATATTTCTTCACGAGGTTCGCTACCAACTGAAATGATAAAAAGTGGGTACTTAGTGTAACGTTTTTAGAAAGTTTCCTCGTCGGCTATATTAGGTGTATCGGCATAATCCTGACTGCCCGATTGTTCTATATATCTGCATACTTGGTTCTCTTTAGGCGCTCAAAGCAACAAAGAACTCCAGGTTATTTACACCGTAACTACCGCTCAGTGATAAGTCGCTCACGATGTCTTTTACAATGGCTGCTACTGAACGAGGTTCTATCATAGTGTGACTTCACGAACGAGACTTGAAGCTCAAAGCGAGACTTGCAATTACGCCAAATAGTAAGAGGTGAGAGATGACGTCTCAGTAATGGTGTGATACCAAACGCCTCTCCCTTTCTAGAAGATTATCCTTCATTTAATAATCCAACAAAACTGGAAAATCACAATTTCATATTTATCGTTTTTGCTGTCAAAAGTTTGAAAAAGTATGCAATGAGAAATTTAAAAAAATGCTGCTTCATGATCAAAATCAAGACATATAATGGCCCCATACATCTATGAGTTGTTTACAGCAAAAACAAAATTGTTTTAAAACCAGGGTTGAATGGAAGTCTTTCTGAATATTTGTTGTCATTTTGTGCCTTGCGCCAAGTTACACCCGATGGACATCTGGGTTATGCCTGGAGGAATGAAATTAATGGAGCATTAAGTGCAATAGTATCCCTCTCAAAAACAAAAGCATACACATGTACACCTGCTTAAACTAGCCATTTGATCTTTACTCAACCCTGTCGACAATGGCCCACGATTAATGCGCAAATAGCCTACCTAGGGCAAAGGTACCTTAGTCCCAATTCAAAGCATTTCCTTCGGGACTTCATACTTATCCCAGCATCCCTTCCACTTTTCAGATCAGTTTGCAAGGTCCTTTTTCGAGATCATCATCAGTTACCTCGTTGCGTTCTCCTCAATCTCGTCCACGGTCCGAAGTCTCTTTTGGAAAATCCAGAAGTCGAGTCGCAAGACTAGGGGTGGAGGGGGGATCTGGATTATGTGATGTTTTGAAGGAAAACTTACATTCTTCAAGAAGAATTAGCAGGCTCGATCACTGTGAATGGAATGGTCACACATCACATAAACTCATTCAATGACGGCTCACTGCCGACGGAGTAATGCCACTGGAGAGTGTCTATTCAAGAATTTGCAGTAAGGTCCTTTCCAATTGGTTGTGAAGTTGCATCAAGGCTGTGCAAGCAGTTTTTAAGATATTCAAAATGTCTGGAAATAAGTATATTGATTCAATCAACATGTGATTAATGTTGTTTTTACAATTGCCGTGACAATCAGCGCCATTTTCTAATTCTTGTCGGAAAACCACAAGTATCACGTGAGACTACAGCCACTGTGGGAGCATACCCAGGTTGAGAGATACAGGTACGCCCTGCTTTTCAAGAGTTCGCTTCACACTACCTTTTCGCTTCTACGGAGAAAAGCGAAAAGCAAGAAAACTTCTAGCTTTTTTTCCCTAGGAAGCCGTTATAGAGGCTGTGTGCACTCTTCCTCTCCCTTACACCTGAATCCCCTGTACTTCCCACCATTCCAACCTCTGACAACTAAGTATAAGATGCCATCGTCATTTTAGGGGTCTAGGAAAGCTCAAAATTTTTCCAATTTAAATTCATGCCAATTACTTCTTTGCTTTTCGCCATTTCGGCTTACGGAGAGGTTTTATGGGGATGCTTTTCTTTCAGATAGTGGGGGAAACTTATATTAGGGAGTTACCCATCAAGCTTTGTCGTGGTATGTAGCAGAACGAGTTTGAAAATCACGTAAGATTTGAAACGGTCAAGGTTGGAAGTCGCATTCTGTCTATCTGATTTTGTTCTTCATCTATTCATCTATCTATCGTATTTTGTTCCTTATCTATCTATCTATCTATCTATCTATCGCATTCTGTTCATCACCTATCTATCTAAGTAGATTCATGAGTCATACAGGTGTTCTCTATTTCTGTTTTTGGTAATATGCTACTTTTTCGAATGTACTTTTCTTGCTCGAATAAATTTAGGTCGAATATTTACTTTTCTGGGCTTTTCTTAAAACCTTGTTTAAGTTGATAATTACATGAGCAACCAACGTGAACTACACAAATATTCACCACACATACATTTTTTGTAGACCGTATCCTTCAACCCCTCCTCTTTCTCTCTCTCTCTCTCTCTCTCTCTCTCTCTATATATATATATATATATATATATATATATATATATAGATAGATAGATAGATGGATAGATATCAGCAGAAGCAATTATGCTGGACAAATGCCAATCCCATTTATTTCCGTAACGACCTCTGTCACATCTTACCGGCAAACCTTTCTATCTCAACCATCCATTTTGTGGCTGATCTTTTCCTACTGCATTTATTGTCCCATTGGCTTACTATCCTATGGGCACTAATAAGTTATGCTTTTACCCCATATGTTTTCATTCATTCTTGCTAAGTGTGCCATCCATCTCCATTTTTGTGGCTTAATCATTTGTATAATATCCATTCTAGTCATTACCCTGATCCGTGTTGATTTTTTCCAATCTCACAGAACTATCCCTAACATTGCTCTTTCCAAGGCTCTAGGTTCCCTTGGTCATAGATGGTATTATGCATTGAGGATATTCTTTACAGTTTAAGCATACGGGCAAAGTGCTCTTCAATATCTCTCTATTCACACCAAATGATTTCCAGTCAATCGTTATGCATTGTTCTATTTCCCTTTCGTGTTCTTCCTCTAACTTTATTATCTCTCCCGGGTAAATATAATCGTCAACTTTTTCTAGATCTTCATTTTCTATGATCCTTTTGGAGACTTCATTGTTGAACATTACTTTTGTCTTTGTTCATCTTTAAACCTTTTTTAAATTTTTTTTGCTTTTCCTATTTAGATCAGTCAATATATTTTAGAGTTCTTCTAACGTCATGGAAACGTCATCGGCGAATCTCAAGTGGCTTAAATATTCTTCGTCTATGTTTATTCCCATTCCTATCAGGTCAGTTTTCCGAAAGATGCTTTAATGAATGGCTTGGCTTTATGGACGAGGATTTTTGGAGGGTTTTCCACGATTATGGGATCATTAGTCGGTGTACGCGAAATAAGACCTCTAGTCTGCATGATGTAGTTTTAAGGTGACGTGCGACTTGTGACTCCACCTTTTTAACCAAAGGTTTTCATCCTATGGCACGAATCGGAAGTTTGACAGGAGTTTCCTTCTCGCCTTAGTTCTAGTTGAGTGACCGCTTTTGTCCGTTCGGAGAGGTTAACTGACAGAACAGCTACCTGTGCCTACACACACACACATACACACACACACACACACACATATATATATATATATATATAGAAAGAAAGATAGATAGATTGATATAGATATAGATAGGTAGATTAAGATATCTATGACAATTTGAAAAATTTATTTAACATGTTTCGTTTATTCGGCTTGCTCATAAATAATGAAATACGGTGAAAACAAAAGTTCAAATTTTTTTTTATCCAAATGATACTCATTATTAGATAGATAGACATCACAGTCAATAATTGAACAAGCGTAGCATCAAAATGTACAGAAAATCCCTCGACGAATAAACATGGTCAGAATAAATTTTATTTATGATATCACCATAGAAAAAAATTAGAGTAAAAAAAAACATCTAGAAACATCAGCATTCTGGATTATGTAGATATTATTAATGGACCTATTAGAATAAGGACACGAAAAGGTCAAAAAAGCTTTTTTTGCCCAAAAGCAGAATACGGTATTTCAAGTTTTATTTCTCAAAATTATTTGATACTTCGAAAATGAAGTTTGGAATTATTCCATGACTTATTTGGAATAAATTTGTCTTACTTAGTTTCGTCATAGCGTTTAGGTGGATGTGTTTTCTAGTCTTTCTAGTGTTGCCTGTAGTTTTGATATGGTGCATCGTAATTATTCTATAAATCATTCGAACTAGTATCCTTGTCATCACATCGTATCAGGCTATTTGTTCCCAGGCCCTCATGTGTTTTCTGTCCTCCTGAGGAATTTTTTTTATCCGCCATTTTCCAACATGGCCATCAATTTGATCTTCTTAAGTTATTTTTAGGCCAGAAAACCCAATGTTTGTAAAAATTATATCATATATCGTTGGGAAGGAAATTTTGACTGCTGTTGTACAAAAGAAGTTACAGACAAAAATAGGATGATATGTATATATATATATATAACCTGACTTTTGTACAGTGAGAATGATGTGTCGTAGGAAAGAGAATTTTTATCAGCCTTTTATCTCTCTGTATATTCATGAACTAGACCATTTGGCACTCATGACAAAAAATGAGGGTATATATTTGGTAACATTATACTAACCTCAGTAATGACGCCATAAACCATGTCCTCCTCTGAATTTAGGGATGGGGAAACCGGAAGTTCAATACTTCGAAAAGTATACGACACAATAAATAATACTTTAAAATGTTTGCATTAAACAACTTTATTCATTACAAAATACAAATTGATATGCTAATTGGGGCTATCAAAGGTCGAAAGGTCATAGATATAGTTAAAAATTTCGCCTCTTCTGGGCAAATAATCGACTCGTCTTACATCACTGTTGCACGGAATAATCAGAAAGAAGCTAATTGAAGATATTTATATAGATTAAGAACTTCTTCTACCCTAAACTCATCCCAAATAATTTGTTGAAATATGATGCATTTTTACAACTAATTCTTTTGTTTGTTCATAAAATGAAGTCATGTAAAACTTTAGATAAGGGATTCCATCCTTACGGCTGGGATATTTGATACTTACATTCTGTGCAGTTGCACATGATTGTGAGCTCTTTTGGAATTAATCATATTGCTTTTGCTGGCATCAGTTTTTCTTCAGTTTCTTCGAATCCATGGACATTTGCATTCAGCACTAAGGAATAAGAGTGTAATAAAGATAACAACTCGTGTGTGTCAAAATATGATCTACGGATGTGTTCATTTGTGGCACTGCCCGTGGGAGGAAGTCTATCTAAGGATGGTACATGTGAGCTCTTAGTTGGCCCATTGTTGTGCATTTACTGTTTTTAGTGCTTATACTAGATATGCTTCGCTAGCCGACAGGACGTCGTCTATGCTACATGAGGCAGAACCAAAATATTTGACCGGATTTGTTTTCAAGGCTGCATGTTCAGACCCCACCTTGCTGGTGTAATCTCATCCAGCCATTGTATGAACAGCACGTATTACACAGCAGGGGTCATTTCCAACTCGAGATGCTAATGTGTGTATTGGAATGGATTTTGGAGAGTCCCAAACACCAGCGCTTAAACGAAGTTCCAAAAGACCATTGGAATGGAAAACGTCCCAGTAGTACATCAGTAGTACAAGGACAGCTATCTCAGAAAGCAGTACAACAATGCGTTCTATTCTACTGTTCAATGCATGCAGAGCATGAGGAATGATGCATCAGATTCTTCCACATCAGGACAGAGACATGGTATTCCAGTTGTGTAACCATCTTTGACGGAATGACGTGAAACCATCGACGATGTACCAGAAAACTAACTTGGAATGACTTGAATTATAGAGGTTTCAGTTGTTTATTGCTTCAGGGCTTTTGTACAAAGGAGCAACTGCTGTTCAAATTTGTTATGGCTTGAAACCAAAACCTGTTCATTTCTACTGTGGTGAAATGCTGTTTTCAATATTATTCAATTCAATCCCCACAACCGCTTGACGATATCTTCTCTCAGATTTCCCAATGGATCCTTCGATGCATAAGTCGAAGACCAAGTCCAGCCTGTCAGTTCTTTATCCAATCTTAAAGATGTAGTCTAACAAGTTTTCACGAAGTCACCAGGTATTAAGCTGTTTTGTTTTGGTTTTCTTGTATCTGCTATCACATCAACCAAATGTGGTATATTAAGATCACTTACCTTTGTCAGGGTTGTGATATCATCTTTGCTCAGCCGAGCCTCTAATTCCTGGACTAAAGCAGTTTTAATAGTTTTGGCCATCAATCAATCCTGACGCATCATACTGTGATAACTCTTTCATGGTCCTTCCCCAAGCACGTGCAGCATTGATGGCCTTCTTTATTTGGCTTTGTCCTCTCTGTTTTTCAACATAATGTCTTTCGTTTTATTCAGTGGGTTTAGTTAAGATACGCCTTTAAGTTTGTTCGATGGATTGGAGAAGAAAACCGTACTTATTCCTCCATGAAGCATTTTGCTCTTCGTTGGGGGTATTTCGTGGTAGATCAGCTTCCACATGGCTACAATTTTTTTTTATTGTGGTTCCGATGATGCTACAATAACTCTTTTGTAAGCCATCGATGATTTGTTCCAAGGTCACATCTGCCCCGACTGACTTGAAATGCCTTGGTGTTTTTTTCACCACAAACTCACCTTCCTGAAATCCTAGGCGTATTCCGGATTCAGCGTCTGGAAGCTTGCGCATATCCTATAAATATACACGATATCATCACAGATAATTGGTAGAATCAAATGCTGCGAAGATTGATTGCAATGCCTGGACTGTCAGGAAGTATAATGCAATTAGCAAGAACCATTTATTTACTTATTTACTTTACCCACTCATGTATATTTAAGACGAAAGAGTTTTTTTAAAAAAAGTAAGCATTCCCTGTCTATTTCCCAGTGCTATTGTTATTTCTTTGCTTCTAGCAGAATCTAATATTTTGACCCCTGGTTACCTACTTGCAAAAAGGTATGAGGGTCAACTACCTCCATAAAAAGAAACCTTATGATAATGCATACTTAAATTGATAACATTTATGCTTTTACTCTGTATAAACTTATACTTGGAGCAGTAAAAGTACAAGTTTTAAAACTGCACAGTCTTTCAACAAATTGTCTAAGCAGAAGGTTTGCAGGAAGAGGCTCTAAAACCATGAAAATACTACCAATTGGATGTTCTCTATTCATTCCCTGCATCAGCAATGTAAAAACTTTAATTTCCAAACATTGAGTGGATTTCCCAAAGAGCTGAAGTCCATGATCTTTTGACCTCTGATGCCCTGCTTGATACGTCAATTTGCATGAAAAAATATTGTAATTAATGAGGAAAAAATCAAAACATTTTAAAGTATTATTTGTTGTGTTGTGACTAGTAGTCTTCAAGATATTGAATTTTATGTTCCCTCTATTACTAAATTCTAGTACTCTGCAGGTGATGGAGGGCTTAGCTTATGACGTCATCAATGGGGTCAGTGTAATGATACCAAAAGTTCACGCTCACTTTTTCGTTGTCAAATGGTCTTGTTCATGAATAGGCAGGGAGAGTAAAGGTCTCTCTTACGCACACAGGGGAACCACGTAGCCAATAAGATATAACATATTTTTCATCACACATACAAACTTATAATTACACCATTGAGAGGCTGATAAAATTTTCTTTCCAACGACGTATCATACTCTCCGTACAAAGTCAGGTTTTGTATATATATACAAATAAATATATTAGAAAAAGAATTTTGTCGGAATGTACTGGAATAACTATTATGGTGACCCCTATATTTTAGTCAGGAATTAAATACGAACCCCTTCTTTTAGCTAGATATAAAAATCGTCATTTCCTACGACGACTCTATAAAAACCCTGAACGTACTTGGTTAATCGCTTATTTGGCCCAAGCATCTCGAACCTATTATATTCCATTTTTACAAATAGGAATAACCTAAACATAACGGGCCTCTACTCTTCACTTCTATACACGATCAAATGTATTAATGTTCCTATTCCATGTATTTCATTTATATTCTTCATTTGTGCATTAAATTTATCTCATCTTTCACATCTAAATGCTTGTATTTGTCTTTTTTACTCCGTTTAACGTCTGCGTCTACATTCAAACTTGGCACGCAATTTCTCTATACACCCTTCTTTAATCAACTTTTCCACTGACGTTTACGTGGGTCAAACAACACAGCAGGCGCCCATTATTCAACGGGAACTACAAGAACTATCTTGAACCTAATTTCTACAAGCCATTGACCCTCCGATATGAATATATCTTACGCTATCATCACGTTTTTGTCTATAACTTTCTTTGTACAAGAGATACAAAATGACAAGATATACTGTTAGAAACCTGATGAAACTTCCTTTCCAACAATAGATCATGTCGTCGGTACAAACATTATTTTTTCCTGGTCTGAAGCAACTTGAGGGGATCAAATTAGTGACCATCTTGGAAAATGGCGCCTAAAAAATCCCCAGAGAGGAAAGATGAGGATAGTTGAAATTCTGAGAGAGGACACTCTTACGTTTACAACGATACCAAATTTAGCTTGTCAACATTTATTTCTGGGTAGACTTCTATGTCGGTCTTTATTGACATGACTACTATTGTTGCCTGAAGTTTCGTAACTAAATGCTGTCATTATTCCATAAATTATTTTGTGTTCCGCTTGGTATAAAATCAAACTTGGTACAAATCCGAACGCAGTCTTCGTAACAAGGAACAATTATGCGTGCTCAGAGGCTGCATTTCTTGTGGTTTTTCTTGTAGAGTCGAGTTGTTTGCAGGGGCGTGTCGATAATTTAGTGATACGACGGAGTCTATGATCGAAGAGTCGCTGGAATATGTCTTCCAAGTGAAACGCGTCGTGTTCGCCAAAAAACTTACAGAGAGTAACTTCATAAGATATACATATGACCAAGAAGAGAAATGTTTACAAAAAAGAAACAAAAAAAAAAACTTTCTTTTAACTTTACTAGAATAAGTATGCAAACACAATGTGAAGAGAACAATAATAACTGTCGTATATTGTCATTCGGGAAATCCTTATTTCAAAACATGAATTAGTACTACAAAGACGAAAATAGGACGGGGGGAGTTGATCAATCAGTTCATAGTGCGTATGAATCTCCAGTCTTATTTCCGAACTTTCTAGGCACACAAGCTCGAAAAGACAGGCCCAACGTTCTAACTGTATTATTTATTCGGACTTGCATCTTTATCTTTGTTATTTATACCCCAACGTTTTTAGCCCATGAGTTGTACCCCAAAGGGAAATATTGGGTAATCAAATGAAGGGTACTCCTCTAAAAAAAGGTAGGTGCTGATTACTCTCACTGCTACTGTGAGTCTCGCCAGGAGTTTCAAGTCTTGCTCTCGTTTGAGGTCGAATCTTGTCCTGAGAGTAGAGATGATCTCCATTATAGACTGGAGAGAGAGAGACCTTAGTCCAGAAGTTTCCAACCTCTTCAAGGTCATTATACCCTCTCTTGATAAGATAACTAGTTTTCCCCCTTCTCTTTAAGTAACTTACAACAATAAATAATTCCAAATAATTATTCTATTTTGCGTAATTTATTTTTCTCAAAATGGAATATTATAAATCAAAATTAATGGGTTTTGTTATTATTTACCTTCATCTTAATTATTGTTGCTTTTTATCGCAATTGCTGAAGGGTAAATAGCAAAAAAGGATTAATAATGATAATAAGACAGCTTCATAATAAAGATTAGCTTAATTTTATAATTGTATGGCTGCTGCTATGCACTTATTCGAAGAAAGCAAGCTAATTAGGAACGCACCTTTTATTTTCTACAAATAGCCTTTGACTACCTAAATTTCCCCTTAGGAACCACTGCTCTTGTCGGTTCATGAGCGATGGAGAGTGAACTGAGTCACGATTCAAGTAGCCTTGAGCTACAATATATTTACGGCTGGCAGAAGATAAAATCTAACCATTTAGACTTACTCTTCAACTGCTCTTTTTACTAAAGGCCATAGAGGGAGTAATTGCGATGAAGAGCAACTGAAATTAGGATGAGAGAAATGCTAGTCAAAACATATCAGTGGTTGACAGTGCTCCATCTAGTATGGAGAAGAAATGCGTCCGATAGAAGACGTTGTCCTTCCGACTGATCACTGAGTTGAATTGAAAGGAAGTATCAGCATAAAAAATCTCTAAACCTCTAAATATGACACGTGGAGGTTACAGTTGTACCCATCATTATTGGAGAGCTTAAATTAGTCTTGAAGAACCCCACGAAGAGATGGTAAGAAAAGGAAATTCTTGGAGGAATCGAAATCAACCAGACGAAAGCATTACTTGAATCAGCAATAATACTGAGGAGAGTGCGAGAGTATTAGGCAAACCTGCTGTCACTTGATCCCCAGTGAAAGCCATCAGATACCACTAGTGTGAACTCAATCAGTTCAAAATAATGACAACAACTGTAAAGCACACCGCGGCCTTCAATATGCCCTCGTGTCATACATAACAAAGACAAAATGATTACTTAAGAGATATGGAAAAGGGAGGGACAATATTGAATTTAGGGCACAAGCGGGCGAATAGGAAAGAAGGAAATGAGGTGAATGACGGTGGGGGGTGGGGATTTCAACCCAGTGAATCGAAACTGTTTGTAAACAACCCAGGAATGTCACAGCGAGTTCAAATTACAGTCGCAATCACTGACATCTCTTTTACACTAATACTCTTACAAAAGAAGCATAGGTGTAGTTATCTTGGCTTCCTGTCCAGTAATCTTGATGTAGCTTTGTAAGTGGTTTGAACGAAAAAGGCATTAGGAATATTGTAAAATAAGTACTCAGACGCTAATTCTTTCACAAATATCTGCAAAAAAAACTTATAATGAGCTGCTGCTATTCCATTGTCAGTGATGACCAACTGAAAATCTTTGCACCTGAAGTCGTTCTGATATTCATTTTCAGAAACTAACTTGACGTTGGTCTGTTTTGTACGAGTTATCGGCGATTCTCGTGCCCGAGAACAGGTCCAAAATGCCTTCTTCGATGACTTCAAAGTCCAAACATTGATATTGCACGTTGAAAAAAGACCAATCTTTCCATATGCGCTGTGAGTTGCATTGAGTCGGTCGGGAGTAGTAGGACTAGGAGTATAAATGATAAATGCTCGGTTTAAAACCAGCATCACTACTACTACTACTACTACTACTACTACTACTACTGCGAAGTCTGTCATTTTCACTCTTAGTCGTTCTGGTCAATGCAACGCCCGTGTTGCACTTTTGGGATCGCCATCAGCTATTTTTTTACGTTCCCCTTAATCTTGCGGAAAAGAAACAGAGGTTGCAAGGAGACAACTGTAGATTGTAAGTGAGGGAGCGACTGACCTTGGTGGTCAGATATTTTGCCAAAGCACTCTGCAGGTGATGCGAAGAATGACCCCTGTGTCACCATGAATGTAACGGTCACCCAGTGCACAAGCTCAGTCAAAGGCTTCTCACTGTCGACTGAGTGTCTGTGAATGCTTGTGCAATAAGGTTCCCTTAGATAGTTGGCTAAGTTTCATTGTAGCTGCGCAACCGGTTTTCAAAATATTCAAAGTTAAATACAATTTTTTCAACTATAAGTAAGCAACACCAAGAATAATAAAAATACACAGGTCTTATCAATATATTTTAAGAGAAAACTTCCAAAGGAGTAAGGAGTCCGGTGACGAAGTTCTGGTTTCTGTTGCATGCATCAGCTTAGTGATCCTTGCAAGTCTCTTGTCTGGTTGATACTAGGATTTTATTTCCCACAAGTTTTTACGACAACCTACTTGTCAGGTTTCAAATCCCCCGAAAAGATACGTTCACCCAAATCACTCAATTAACCGCTGAGTGTAGAGGGGGATATGTCCTAATGAAAAGTTTTCCACACATCGGGAATCGAACACAGAACTTTCTGCGTGTAGCGACAGACGTGTAAACCACTACACTATCTGAGTGGGCTTTATTGATAATGATTATAAAACACAAATTCTGAAATAACACCATAGACAAATGGTTGCATAGCAAATGACACCAATTGAATGTATAATTAACTTTCACACACGCATTATCCTCTAGTGTATTACGCAAGGATTCTATGAATGCTTACTATATCCAAAAGCAGACATTTATTCGGATATTCTATGCGATTCAGTCTCTGGTCCAGCCAGCGTTTTTCTTCTGGTTCGAAAGCATTGACTCATTCCTCCAAGGGACATAACCATAGCAACTTAAAAATTGGGGGCTGCTCGCAGATTCCAAAATCATAGCATCTCAGAAGCAGAATGCCGATTATTAATTGGGTTTTGTAGTATCTTTTAAAATTCATTTAAACATGTACTTCGTAACGAAACGTTTAACTAATTTCTTGTTAGCAGCAATTAAACGCAATGCTAGAGTAACCTAATCTTAATTTCTCGTAACGGTAAGTACATAGTATTTTTATACACACACACACACACACACACACACACACACACACACACACACACACACATATATATATATATATATATATATATATATATATATATATATATATATAGTATATGTGGTACAGATCAGGCTAGCATGGGGCCCGAAGAGGGCAGAAACATGAGATAGTTTGTGTAGCGAATCCACATTCTACTATATATATATATATATATATATATATATATATATATATATATATATATATATATAGTATTTATAGAAGTTACAGACCATTACTTCTTCTACAAAAAGGGGTTTAGATTTGTACAGTTCCAGTTCTCCAAAGAATAATGATTTTAAAACCAAACCGTCACGTGACCAATGTCTTTTGGTTGCATACCGTGTTGGGGATGATGAACTAAAAATGGGAAAAGGGGTGACCAATTAATAAATTACTTCCCTTGCCTTTTCATGGGCAGTGATCACCAAAAAAAGTCTGATACAATACAAGCAAAATACAAACTAAGAGGCCAATTTAGCATAAGTTTACATAGCAAATTGAACCTTCCACTAAACCTGTGTAGTGGGGGAGATTTTTGTGCACATAATAAGGAATACATATTGAAATTGCCAGCTACTTCTATTTGTGTGAGATAGACGCACGATACATACGTAAATAGCCAGCCAGCCAGAAGCCGAATTAATTTCTTGAAGAAACCTACATTGCCTTTTTTGGTGACAGTTTTGGTTGATGGTTTCTAATATTTGGATAATTTGATGAAAAGATTATCTCTGAAAAAGACGCATGAATGTCGCTTTGATATCTTTTTATCAGCTCAAATCAAACGCAGAAAGGTGTGTGTTGTTCTACGATTTTTGATTATTAAAACAAATAAAACAGTTTCTAATTAAAACGTATGACCAGGGGCGTAGCTGCTGATTTGGGGACCAGTTTGAGAGTTTGCGCCATTGAGGGCCCCCTCCAACATTTATTGAGATTCGTTATTGTACGATGTTTGTAGAAACGCAATATCTGAACTCCTATACATGAAGCTCCATGGGGCCCTCCCATTGAAAAACGCCCCCACCACTGCTGCAGCTATGCCCCTGCCTATGACGGCAGTAACAATAAGACATGGAAAAGCCTGAATCAAGAAATGAATAATATGAACAGTGATACACTGGGAATTGCGCAAATGACGTAGATATGACCGAGTAAACGAATTGTATGAGCCCGAACTAGAGGCCTTCCTACACTGTCCCTGAAGGGGAAATGCAGAGGTACATCATGCCTGGGTCCAGGAGTCCAAAGGGTATCGGGGCTGAGGGGTGGTCCGGGGCCTAATGTGTGCCCAGGAACAAAAGGGAGCCTAGGAATTTCCTGAGATCTCAGAAAGTGTTCGCATATACTGAAGACTATCATTTTTGCCTTAAAACTAATGACTCAAAACCGTAGTAGATAAAAACAGGGTGACTAATCGAGAAGGGAAGAGGACCTGAATTAAACTTTACACCCTCAGATAAAAATTCCCCCCGAGAGGCCCTGCTCTCCTAGAAATTACAAAGAGTCAAATAATCTGATGCTTTGGGATCCAGGCCGATGGACCTTCCAAGCATGGAGACTACATCTGGTACTTGTGAACGAAGGGGAAGAAAGTCTGGCAGATCATAGATGTGACCATAGCAGAAGAATACGGGGTGAAGATGAGATAAAAGAAGAAAAGTGTTGGAATTTCGCCTGGAAATTGAGGAAGCTGTGGGACTAGAATGTTGGGGTAGTGACCATAATAATTGGTGCATTTGGAATTGTTCCCAAAACACCACAAGCGAGGTTGGTGGAATTGAAAATTCAAAGAAGAATCGAACCTCTCCGAACCACAGCAATACTGTGGTCTGCATGGATATGAGAGAATGTGTGGGATACTAGAGGAAATCGTCATCCAATCCAAGCGACAACAACCAGACATCTAAAAACATGTACAAGAATAATGTGAACAGCGAAAGTAGGGCTCAATTTCACGATCTGTGTAATATAACCGGCAGATGTTCTCTTGTTGGCCCCCAGAGGGTCTTGGTCGTCATCCTGCGACTGATTGCCACAATTCAGACTCGTGCCTACCTAGAACAGACATGTTCTTTGAACGTTCATACACTGTTTGCACACAACTGTTCGAAAACAGCACCTAAACAGTAAATAAAAAATTGAGACAAGAACACGTACCGTTTGTACACAAACGTTCCACAAACGATTGCAAACGGTTAATGGCATAAGAACAGTCAACGAACAACGTTTAATGTTTGTGTCCGAACGTTTGTTGTGTGCTCATAATTCTTATTCCCTTCATCAATTGAAAACATCTTTGAAAATTTGTGTCTACTATAGATATATTTTTATCCGATGTAATATTATAAATCATTATTTTCATTTGTACGTGCTACTTACCTTCAGCTTGATTTTATGTTGCTTTTGTTTTTATATTTTAACCGACCTGAATAAAAGTTACGATGAAAATTCCCTTCAATGGACCCCCGCTCGTGTAAAGCCTTCAAAAATCAATGTAAGGTAATGTTCTTTATGCACAGAAGACGTAAATAGAAAGTTTATGCTTATTTTGAAATTAGAAAAAAAGAAATCTTCATTGCTCAAATACATCAAGATGGAAAAGAAGAAAAAGTACTCAGATCCCGGGATAAGTTCTTGTAACCTTTATTCGGACCGTTAAGCAGAAAGTAAAAATAGTAAGCCATAAAGTAATAGTTTAGAATACTCCTATCAAATAAAATTAAATGAAAAATGTCTTCATTTGACACCCAGTTACGTTGTTACAGTTTCTGAGTTTACCCACCTTTTCAAATCAAAATAAAGACTAAGATTAAAATCTCTTATCTAATAATAAAATGTGGCCCATAAATAAGCTCTATGGTCCTACATGTTTTAATCTGTACATTTGGGGAGATAGTTTAATAAATCAAGTGTAAGATTAAGAATTCTACTCGCAAAAATAGAATTTAATAATAATGCAAACTGAGAACTTACACGCTAGAATATATACAATTACTTTGGAGTCTGGTTATAAAAACTGTTAAATGAATTATTCAGAAGTTAATGGGACACGGCCTTATGCTCATCTAATAAACCTCCGGGTGCCAACATTAGGTTTGCTATCGTAACTTCAACTACGCTCTCTTAAGTTACGGTAACGCACTAATTTCAGAATACATATATTTTTTGTTTTGGTTATTGAATATCAAGATAAACTTTAACGTATAAAAATCGCATACACGTGGTTGAGTTAAAAATAAAAAAGCTTACCTCATATATGGCATATAGCAGCGACGATTAATTTCAATTATTTCGGCTGATTTCACTAGTGCACATATACTATGTAGAGTTATTAATTTTTTGATATAACAGGACAGAAGAAAATGTTAATCCATATAGATTCATTTGAAGACCAGCAAATAAATTTCATCCCAAAGAGCTTCCCTTCGTCCATTTATGCTCATGTGTGTCCAGACACCAGCTACTTCCGGCTAGCTGTCTTTGTTGTTTATACGATTATTTTTACACTGAGAAAATTGTTTAGTTGTTTTATTTGTGTAAACAGCATCTTCCGATTAATCACATCCAATTTAGCCACTGTTTAGTTTACATTTGTATACAAACTTGAAATAAACTATAGTGTTTTAAATTCTTTGTCGTGGAAATGATTTGTGACAATTTCCCCAGAGATATCACATATACGGTATAGTCAGAGTCATTTTGCACATTTTACATTAAACGAATGCTTAGAAACAAAAGACACACGTTTGAAACGACCCAAACAATATAAAAACGTTATTTACTCGTTTGCACACAGGCCGAACGCCAGAAGAACAGTAGATGAACGTTCGCTTGATGATCGCAAACGCTCTTTTTCTGCAAAAATGCCCCCTTGATAGTGCCTACAAGAGAGGCACGGTCGTTACCGAGCGACTGTTGGCCAAAGTGGGCTGGGTGCAACCTCCCAGTACCAGTACTCAATCAAGGAAATGCAAAATAATGATAATAATACGTACACAAAAATAGAGCACAAATTCAAGATGTGTACGTCATAACTGGCAGATATTCCATTGTTGACATCCAGGAGACTCCTGAGACTACTGACCACAATTCTGGCCTACAGGAGGGACACAACAATTATCGAGTAACTGTTGGCCAAAATAAGGATAAGAATAAGGAAAAATGGAAGAAAGGACAAAAATTATTCATCTATTGTTACCTAAAAAGTGAATCATCTGGTAGGCATTAAAGACAATGCATGCTCACGATATGGAGGGAGAAGGCCACAATAGAGGTACCAATCAAGCGTTTGGCTGACCGAGCCAAACAAATTCTGAAAAGACGCTAGATATCAGAGATAGGACAGCAGTAAATACATGAGAAAATAGAGAAATAAGATCATGACTTACCCGCTAAGGAATAATCCCACACAACAAACACTATAAATGGCGGAGAAGAAAAAAGTTGGACAAAACTCCAGACCGAAATACCAATCAAAGACGAAAACGGGACATCAACATCCCAACGCAAAACCCAAATATAAACTTCTAAAGAATCGATGCAAAAAAAGGAACCACTGCCCCCCCCCCACCACCACCCCGAGCAAAGATTGGAAAAAAGTAAAAGATGTAACTAAACATGTCAATTGGCTTTTACAGCACATCAGGATTAACAATATAACAGAGCTCAACAACCTCATCAACAGGGTTGCAAAAATGGTGACAGATATATCTACGACACTCAAAAACAAACAACAGGACATATAATCAGCCAGGGAAATGACATGGGAAGAACGCATTTTCTAACAACAAATAGATGAAATATTACGGTAAAACACGTCGCACATGATAAGACCCGAGCGAGACAATACGAGAAGGACAAGATGAGACACAAGTAGATATCCTCTGCAGTGGGAGAAACACACGAAAAACAAAACGAAAAAAAAAACACTGAAGAAGCAAAACTAAAGAGATATAAACAATAGAACCGTACCTTCCAAAAGATCAAAAATTATCTTACAAAGATTTGAATGGAGAAAGAAGACAAAACATAAAACCAGATACCACAAACACAAAGACATTCTGGAACGACAAATGGGAAAGCCAAAAGAGACATAACGAAACACTGAAGGAACTCCAGAACAAAGGGCAGGTAGAAAGAATAGAGTTGGATACAATCAAACCAAAAAATACCTTCCGAAAAATAGCCAACTGGAAAGCACCAGGATAGATATTGGACAAACAAATTCACCACATTACATGAGAGGCTGAACTATCAACCTCTGAGTGGCCTGGATAAAGACGACGTCCCATAATAGAATAGCAGGGGTAGCACAACCCTAATTCAAAAAACACTTGGGAAGGAAATTAGGCAAGCAACTAAAGATCACTCACGTGCCAACCACTAATGTGGAAAATGTTGACAAGACAAATAGCAGAAAGAATATAAATCAATGGAAAGAAGAAGGCTCTTACCAGGAAGACAGAAAGGATATATGAAATGAACTAAAGGACCGAATGATTTGCTCCACACTAACCCACTAACCAGATGATCTTGAAAGAAGTAAGGAAGAGAACCAAAGGAATTATGAAACATGGCATTGACAGTGGTATCACTCATGGCCGGAGACCTTGGAGCATTTCTGAAGAGCATAGCAAAGCGGCTGGAAGATCTGGAAAACTGATGGAGATTCGGTACCATCAACACAACAAAAATAGTAAAATCAGCTAGAAGACTGAGGAGAGTCCCTGAGTATAGAGGAGACAATAACAATTGGCCACGTTAGGCGTGGGAACTCAATGAATACAAATGCAGGAGAATTAAAAACTAGGAAATTACTAGGACCTGGTGGAACATGAAAGTCAGGGTAGTACCAGTAATGGTAGGTGTGCTCGGAACCGTACTAAAGACATCGAAAACGAGATTGGGGTAACTGGGGATGAGGAAGGATCGGGACCATACAGAGTACAGTACTACTGGAGACTGCACAAATACTGAGGAGAGTACTAAAAATATGATACCTACGACCCCCAGCTGGTAGCAATGGCCCAACAGCCAAGAAAATGTCATGGTGGAGGCAGTACAAATCACAGCGCAGCTGTGATAGGTGGGATAGCTGGAGACCTGAGGAGACTTATTGTCAGTCTCCAGCGATAACCACCGGGCAACTGTTGTGAAACCGTAATCCACAGCAGTGCTTTGGACTGTGAGAGTGTGAAGAGGAAGGCGGGAGACTCGAGGAGACTTGCTGTCACACAGTTTCCAGGGGCGAGAAAATAAGAATGCCCGAAACAGAGCTACGAACGACAACAACCAAAAGTAGCTAACGAATGAACAGTACAGTAAACAAGGACAGAAAAAATGAGAATAGAAAAACTTTACGGAGAATCCAAAAGACGGATAAAAATGTCGCTGTCGAGATGTCATGGGCATGACAATGCAAAGAAAACCTGAAGAGAGAAACAGAATCGCTCATCATGGCAGACAAAAGCAAATGCATCAGGACAAACCGTAACAAGACTAAAGTAGACAGAAAACAAATAAACAGCAAATGCCGCCTATGTGGTGAACTTCGGCACTATTGGAGACTGCACAAATACTGAAGAGAGTACTGAAAATGAGACCTAAGATCCCCAGCTAGTAAGAAAAGGGTATGGTGGAGACGGCACAAGTCACAGCGCTGCTGTGATAGGTTAAGCAACATGAGAGGAAGGCTTGATATCTGGGGAAACTTGCAGTCAATCAGCCTTCAGCGATAATCACCCAGTCTTCATCCTGCGACTGCTGGCCAGAACGCCGGCTCATGTACCCTTAATGGCCTTCAGGAGGGACTTGGGGCACAGTTGTCACCGAGTGGCAGTTAGAACAAGAAGAGAAAATGAAGATGAAGAGAGTATTTATCCTTCTGGAAAATAAGAACAACGAGTTTTCTTTGTCCAATCTATAAACCCTATAGCGAAATGCACGAAAGCAATAAGACAACGAAACCGATAGGAGTGTCTGTATCTCCTCCCCCCCCACCGGTGCCAAATGACAACAACAGGTTTCACGGTCGAGTGAAGAGACCATGACAGATTCCCTTATCGGAGGCGTCGTCACACACAAGTGGACAAACGCAGCTGAAAGCCCGACCAACATTCCTGAATCTCTTGTTTCTCAGCCACGACGCTCACCGTATTCGTCACGTTGCAAAGTTTCAGATCATGGCCCAAGGTCAGTCCTGTGGCCACAAAAAATATACAATGTCCAGTGGAATACGCCCCCCGGGGTAGCACTGCTTCCACGGTGCACTGAAAGGGTCGTTGGTTACCCTGAAGCCTTCGTGACTCGAAAAATCTTTTCGCACTAACTCGACCTCGAAAAAACGCCTAATTGCGCTAATAAAACATTGTTAGCCATAGCTAAATTGGCAACACAGGTTCTAGCCTAGTCTTCCAGCCATAACAATTTGACTTTTATCAAAGTCACTCAAATCTATCTTATTGACCATGATTGCAGCATTTAAAAAATCAGGATGAAGTGCATGTAAGTGGTTCAGCTGGTTATATACCTTTGACCCTGGCAGGTGCAGATATTACAAGATGGTGGCTACCATTCTTTTCTGTCACAATGTTTTGGCTCGTAAGAGTTCATGCGTGCAATAAAACATTTCTAGAGATAGCCACAATCATCGAATGTCCATGTGCTTCCATTTTTCTTTGTCTTGTGAAACTCGTCAAAGATGTAATCTCTCAATTTCAGACGAGCTTCGTTTCAGTTCGTTCCAAGCCCCAACAACTAACTGAACGGTTGTACTGTGGATGATCATGTTATAGTCCTGGGTGTGTCAATAGGGTCAGGTATCGTTGTCGACGTGGCTATCTACATTCCTTGTCCATAATTTGAGATTATGTTACAGAGGCACATCTGTCAGTGGCGTCGGACTTTGTATGGAATGCGCACACAGTGGCAGCCTTACAAGTCGGAGAATTTTAGCCTAAGGCTACAAGAGTGGTTACAACCAGTGAGAATCGAACTCACTACAGATTAGTAATGGTTTGTTTGTTTAGATCGCAGTTCAGATTTCATTTTAAACACAAAGAAAATCTTACTTCCTGTCCCAAGACGTCCTTGACATACATTTTTTTCATCTTGTCTATGTTCATTTTTTGAATTTTCAGTAAGTGAAGTATTATACATCATTATCATTTGAAATTTCTATGACTGCTTTTTTATATACATTTTAATTTCACTCGGGCCGAACGCTCCCCGGCAGCGAGTAAATAGCTTTTGATCGGAAAATAAAGAATAAGTCTTGGGTGGGATTCGAACCCACATCATTAACGGAAAGTACCGTTAAAAAGAGCAATTAATAAATTAAAATGAAGCCAAAATGTAATCATAAAAATTCAAAATAATAATGACCCCAAGACATGTTCAATAAAATTCACTCAGTGAAATTGATTTATCCGTGGGAATTGCCCAACACTTTTCAGGGTCGGACTTTGTCGAGTTTTCATTACTTACAAGTCCATGACCCGACGCTTCATTGACGGTTCATCATCATCATCAGTCTTTTAACGTCCGTCGTTGGACATAGACCTTCCCCAGGATTTGCCACACTTCCCTATCATTGGCGTCGTGGAGCTAGTACTTCCTGAACTTGTCTAGCTCGTCTCTCCATCTAATATTCTACCGGCCACGGTTGCGCATGTGATCTCGGGGGATCCATGTTGTGAGTAGTGATGTCCATCGGTTGTCTGCCATTCTTGCAACATGGCCAGCCAACTGCCATTTGAGATTTTTAATGGATTCTATGATGTCCCTGACTCTTGTCTTTTTTTCGGATGTACTGTGCTGTCTTGTGGTCTCTCCATGTGAGGCCCAGCATTATTTTTTCATGTGCACGTTGCATGGTTCTCAAACCACGGGTCTGTCTCTTGGTTAGGTTCTATGTTTCGGCTCCATAAGTGACTATTGGGAGGATGCATTGGTTATACACCCTTTTTTTTCAGGATTAATGGTATCTTCTTATTTTTGAAGGTTGAGCTAGCTATCTTGAGTTTAAAACAAAAGACTCATTGGATGGCTGCGAATAATACTATAAGTGTGGCGGACATGGTAGGAAGGGAAAGAGGAAAAGGAAAAGTTAGGTAAATAAAATAGCAAGAAGGGGTGGAGAATGATAGTTGGGTAGTTTAATGAGACGATACGGAAGAAGAAAGAAGAGAAATTTAGGTAGTTTAATAAAAGGACAGGAGGGGAGAGGAGAAAAAGAAGTGTAGCCTGATAAGAGAGCACGGAGAGAGATGGGTTGATGGCTGCTACTGCGTAATAGACACGACTCTTAAATGACTTATAAAGTTTAGCTCAAGGCTACAGTTGTGGTTGCACCCAGTGAGGATCAAATTCACTACCCAAGTACTAATGGTCTGTACGACTTACTCACTCACCCGTGCGCCATAGCGAGGTAACTAATGTATTTATCAAGTTTAACTTAGTCTGGGACCCAGTGAGAATCGAAATTACTAACAGTAGTAATGGTCTGCAAGAGAATGAGTCGTCTGGAATGGTGTGAAGAAAAGGAGAGAAAAGCAATCGAGATGATAGAAAAAACAATATAGAAAAAATAGAAGGAAAAACATTGAATCTATTATCGAATGATATTATGGTGTCACCTGTTCGGGTGGTCAACTTGAATAGATTTTTGTTTTGTTTTGTTTTGTTTTTTTCTATTTTTTTTGACAATATGTAGATGTTTTTTTTTTTTGCTTTTTTTTCCTTTCTTCCAAATATTCACATGTTTCAACGTCTAGTGTTGCCAATTGAGAGGTTCTTTTTATTTTTCGAATTTGAGAGTGACTTCCAGAATCGAAAAAAGACAAAACACGTATAAATTGGCAACGCTGGCACCTGGTCTTTCCAAATGGGAAAAACTTTATTTTTTCAAATTTATTACGATTTAAACAATGAGCCTAAACATTTCCCGAGACTTTCTCACGTTGAAAACATTTCTATCTGCTGTTTTCTCTGATAAAATGGAATAAATAGACAGGTCTGGTTAGTCACTCAATAGAAACCGATACGCTTCCAACGTCTTTTGGCAGCAGGTGATATTTATATTATGTGAGTGTTTCTTTGTCCATGACTCCCACTACACTTTGATCATAGGCAGAGAGCCAGGAAGTGACCTTATCTCTGCACAGATATTATGATTCTAAGCAGAAGACCCGATCCATACATAAACAATCCTGTTAATATATTGACGGAAGTATGCTAGTTAACAATAGAATATCCCAATTAGTTCATCTGTAAAACAGTCTTTCTCTCTCCCTCTCCCTCTTTTTCTCTCTCTCTTGCTTTTACCCCGTACATCACAACCGCTCGTCGTTCCCCTCGACCAAAATATAGCATTTACTGATTAGATTTCCAACAAGAATTCTTGGAAATCGCCGAAATACGGTATTAATCCATTGACATTTCATTCAATTAGATAGATTTTATCCGACGAGAGTGAATTAATGTTCCTCTGTAAATTTGAGATGTTAATGACGAACTCACAAATGTCATATTCTGCAATCAGGGGGCAGCCTTCAGTAACTTCAACAAGAATACACTAAGCCACCCAAAAGAAATTGAATTTTCACCGAAGTCTGAAATATGAAAAATTTCCCCCCTTTTTTGCTCTTGTTCAATTTTATTTATTCATTGAATAAAGAAAACTTCTTTAGGGGCACGTCCCTACACAATCTACGTTAAAAATATGCATTCAGCATTAAAATACACATTAATTCAACAGATAAAATAGTATGAAACTTGATTAAAAAAATTGTTATCAGTACAGAGTAACATCGAAGCACGTACAATGTGTTCATATCATCATCATCAGCAGCAGCAGCAGTAGCAGCCTTTTAGCGTCTGTCGTTGATCAAAGACCTTCCCTAGGATTCACCAGTCCCCTCTATCATGGGTGTTGCAGAACCAATAGTTTCTGAACTTGTCTACTTCGTCGCACCATCTTATAGTCTGCCAGTCACGGTTTCGCATGTGATCTCTGGGGATCCATGTTGTGAGTCGTGATGTACAGCGGTTGTCTGACATTCTTGCAACATGACCAGCCCATTGCAATTTGAGTTTTTTAATGGATTCCCTGACTTTAATTTTTTCCTCTTGTGCTGTTTTGTGATCTTGCGATGTGATGTTGAGCATATGCACGTTGCATGGTTCTCAGATTAAGGGCCAATCTTCTGGTTAGGATCCATGTTTCAGCTCTATAGATGACTGATGGGGGATGTAGACCCTTCTTTTTAAGACTAATGGGATTTTCTTGTTCTGAAAGGTTGAACTGGCTCTACCGATAGCTTGCCATCCTATAATGATTCTTCGCTTGATTTCTTCTTCTTTTGAGGAATTCATTGAGACTCGTTGTATTCTTTTTTCAAGTCTGCCTTCTCGATTTGGATTGTTGGGTTTTTACCCTCAACATATTTGATGTACATGACATTCATTTTGGTAAAAATTATTCTGTATGTTCCAACTGATGACTTCCCATATTGCCCTAATAAAGTATTTTCAAAATTTATTTAATTTATTCTTAAAATTATTTGTATCTGTACTATTCTTTACCTGAGATGGTAAACTATTCCTGGAATTAAGAATTCTTAGGGAGAAAAAATCATTTTTTTTTCGTAATGGACCTGGGTATTCGAAGGGAAAAGAAGACACAGGGAGGATGTACATTTGATAATCACCCCTCTTGATCTGGAATCCGAATTCAAGAGGACTTAATTCTAATTGATTATTTTTGTTTGTAACGCCAGAAGATAAGTCTATATTCTCAGTTCGGAAGCCTAAAAAGATAATTAGTTCGTATTTTATTTTTCTCGCCGCCTAAAATTTCTGAGTATCCATGCTTTTGTTAATCTCCCAAATGATGTCTGCACTTCTTCATTAATTTATTCATGCATTCTATACATTACGCTCAATTAACTTATCGGTAATTTCAGCACGAAGTTTGATTATTCATGTTGGACAAGACAATTACACAGGCTCAAATATGAGTAAAGCTTAATTGAATAAATATCTGAATCTCTATTATTGGATTGTTGTACATGAATGACTAAAATCTCTGCTGATACATGCTGTGAGCCATGGATAGATCAAGGATTTTGAGCGGAACAGTGTTCAAATAGAACAAGACTGGTAGATCTAGGTTCAAATCCCCCCCCCTTTTTAAAATACGGACTGAATATGATTACTGCGATTTTTGTATTGTATATACGATAAATAAAAAAAATGATTTTTAAAATAAAAATGTATTAATGTTACTCATCATCATCATCTTCATCATCAGTCTTTTAGCGTCCGTCGTTGGACATAGACCTTCCCCAGGATTTGCCACACTTCCCTATCATGGGTGTCACGGAGCCAGTACTTCCTGAACTTGTCAAACTCGTCTCTCCATCTATCATTTTGCCGGCCTCGGTTGCGCATGTGGTCTCGGGGGATCCATGTTGTGAGTCATGATGTCAATCGATTGTCTGCCATTCTTGCAACATGGCCAGCCCACCGCCATTTGAGATTTTTAATGGATTCTATGATGTCCCTGACTCTTGTCTTTTTTCGGATGTACTTTGCTGTCTTGGGGTCTCTCCATGTGAGGCCCAGCATTATTCTTTCATGTGCACGTTGCATGGATCTCAATTTACGGGTCTGTCTCTTGGTTAGGTTCCATGTTTCAGCTCCATAAGTGACTATTGGGAGGATGCATTGGTTATACACCCTTTTTTTTCAGGATTAATGGTATCTTCTTATTTTTGAAGGTTGAGCTAGCTCTGCCAAAGACTTGCCATCCTAGTGTGATCCTTCGCCTGATTTCTTCTTCTTTTGAGGGTCTCATGGAGATTCGTTGTCCTAGGTAGATGTAGTGGTCTACTTCCTCCAGTTGTGTGTCCTCGATTTTGATCTTAGTGTTTTTATCCCCGATGTGATTGTTGCACATGATCTTCATCTTGCTGAAGTTCATGTGTAGGTCGACTTTCTTGCTCTCTCCATTTAGTTCATCTATCGTTAGTTGGAGGTCGTGTAGGTTGTCTGCAAAAAGGGCAATGTCGTCTGCAAATCTGAGATTGCTCAGATACTCGCCGTCTATTTTAATTCCTTTACTCTCCCAGTCTAGCCTTCTGAAGATCATCTCGAGGCAGGCTGTGAAGAGTTTAGGTGAGCTGGTATCACCTTGTCTTACTCCTTTCTGGAGCTGAAAGGGGTCCAAGTCTTTGTGTAACCTGATAAATGAGCTGCCGTGATTGTATATATGTTTCAACACTTCAACATATACTGGATCTACACCTTGCCGACTGATGGCCTCCATGACTTTGGGAATTTCTACTGAGTCAAACGCCTTTTTGAAGTCAATAAATGCTACGGCGAGTGGTAGTTTATACTCAGCTGCTTTTTCTTTCAGCTGATTTATCGAGTGCAGGTGGTCCATGGTCGAGTAGCTTCTTCTAAAGCCAGCCTGTTCACGTGGCTGGTTTTCATCGAGTGTTTTTGTGATTTGGTTGGTGATGATCTTTGTGAAAAGTTTGTATCCATAGTTGAGTAGGGTTATAGGCCTATAGTTGTTGATGTCTTTCGGGTTTCCTTTTTTATATGAAAGCATTATGATAGCAATGTTCCAATCGTCTGGGACTTTACTGTGTTTTAGACACAAGTTGAAGAGGACGGCCAGTTTCTTAGTGATGATTTTACCCGCTTTTCGGAGTAGGTCGATGGTGATGTTTTCTGGTCCAGGGTCAGTTCCTTTCTTTGTCTGTTTAATGGCTTCTTTCACCTCCCACGGGGTTACTTTTGGGAAATCCTCGAGTTGATTGCTCATGTCTTGCGTATCTCGCTCATTGTTTTGTAGTCCTTGTTTGGACGAATAAAGTTGTGAGGTTTCCATTTTCCTCGAGTATGCTAGTTATTTGCTTTCATCCCGAGTTGAGGAGTTTGTTTATAGCTTTGAAGTCCCGACCCTTTTCAAGAGTCGATTCGATGACTGCCGTCATGTATCTCCTTCTGTCTTCCCTTCGTTTTTTCTTGATCAATTTGTTTAGTTCAGCCTCTTCAATTTTCTCTCTCGTTGTTGTCGGTGGCTTGAGGTTTCTGCGTTTTTCCATGAGATTTCTAGTTTCATCTGAGATTTTGTTCATGGGTTGCTTGCTCATTGGCTTGAATGTAGAGGCTACTTCAATTATTGACGCTGTCATTTTGTTGCTTAGTTCGTTGATGTTGGTGATGTCTTGTTCAGTAAGAATTCTGAATCTGTTTTTCAATTCGAGCTTGAAAGATTGTGCGTGCTCTTTTGGTATGCTTAGAGGCTGCGGTTTTGTATGGAACATTTTCCTGCGTTCTTTATTGGTGTTTATTTGTACTTTACATCGTACCATTCTGTGGTCGCTGCCTACATTGACTTGATTTAGGACTTGGATGTCCTTGACGATATCATTTTTGTCCGTTAGGATGTAGTCTATTTCGTTCTTTGTTTCGTGATTGGGGCTCTTCCAAGTCCATTTCCTATTGGGTCCCTTCTTGAAGAAGGTGTTCATGATTTTGAATTTAATGTAACTAAAACTTGTCAATTTAGCACAGTCGGTAAGATAGCTTCTAACAATCAGTTGGTCGTGATTTCAATTCATGGTAGTAAATGTGTGTTTTACATATCAGTTTAATCCTTTCATTCAGGTGAGGATTGTTCTTGTTGTTACGGTAGGAAAGCAAAGTCGACTTTTGATATTTTACTGAAGTTTGAGAAAAGTTTATTTCAGTGGGGTCGATTATTCTAGTCACATGACGACCCTAAGCGCCAATTAAGGGAAGGATCTGTCAATTACAATTAAACATAATAGCATTCATCATTTCTCTTGCTTCAAATATTATTCACGAATTTGATTTATTTCTAGGAAATTATATTTGCGACATTTACAGTATCAATATACCAAGTTTTAAAAAATCAACGATGAAATGTGACTTTGTCAAACAACAAAAACAACAGGTCTGGCTTGTCACTCAATCGAAACTGTCACATCGCAAATACCCTCTTGCAGCATGTTGTGTTGGGGTGATCAATTAAAATAGTTGAAAAATGGTGTTATCAATGAATAATTTACTTCTGCCTTTTTTGTTGGACATTGATCACAAAGAAAGTCCGAAAACAAACTAAGGAACCAATTTATCATGAAAACTCACATTGCAAATCCTCCCTAAAACCCCATGGGGGTGTAAAAACACAACTAAAAATCTTTTTAGACATAGTAAGGATTCAATGTTTTAAATTTTCATCTCTCTCGCTCCATTGATGCAGCATGTACGCGTGATACATACACAGCCAGCCAGCTAGCCAGGCAAACCAATTTAAAAACTGAATAAACCTTGTTTTTTGGGGACAGCTTTGGTTTACAGTTTTTATGACAGCTTTGTTTCACAGTTACAAACAACGACAAAAGTTACTCTAGAAAAAAAAGACCCATTTTCGATACACATTTCCCTGATCGACCAACCAATCAGATTCGCTTATTCTTCATTATCAATCATCAGATTAGAATAGAAATCGATCTCTTGAGGTTTATTGCTCGACGCTGCAATTCAAGCAACAAAATGTACAACCGATCGATATAATTAATTTCACTCGTTTCTGGTTTGCCTTTTAGAATGATTGATTGGAAACACAAACTATACAACTAATGACACAAGCAGGGGGGAGGGAGTAAATTCTAAAGTCAATGATATAAAGTACAACGGACCACAACAAGAACCATAAAATCATTATCATACCATTATTCTGCTTGTTTGTACGAACGGCTGCAACGTTTTCTGATCATTATTCATTCTCGATATATCTTCCATCCTTTCATTACTCCCTCTCTATCCACCTTTGCAATGTGATTGAGAATAGAAGAGGGTGCTCATGCATGAATGAGAGCAAAAGGGACCCAATCTTCACTATAACTATCATTCATTCATTATACCCCCCCCCCAAACCTGAAGCCAAAAAATCAAGTAATTGTAGTAATAAACCACGGGAATATAGACAGATAGCAAAAGTAATCAATAATAATAATAATAATAATAATAATAATAATAATAATAATAATAATTGTTAACAGTGACCCAACAGAGGAAGGGAAATGAAAGTGGAAACTCAAATTGTAGCACTGACATGATATGCCAAAGAGAGAAGAGACGTTGGCTAAAGACCTGAGGAGACTTATTGTCACTCAGCCTTCAGCAATGACCACTGGGCAACTGGTGTGAAACTGTAAACCGCAGTATTACTGTGGCCTATGAGAACTAGGAGAGAAGGGCTGGAGACTTGAGGAGACTTGCTGTCACTCAAACTCCAGCGGTAACCACCAGGCAACTGGTGTGAGATTGCACAATAATAAACCAGAAGAGACCGACACCAACATGAACGAATTCAACAACAAAGTTAGAGCCTTTCTCATTTAAGTCGCCACTATGTTTGAACCAAAGAGCACACAAACCATCAGTAAAGCCTCAGATGAATCCAAGAATTTCATGAAAAAGCGCAGAAATATCAATCCACCAACAACAACAATTGATAAGATCGAAGCAACCAAACTAAATAAAACCATCCCAAAGAAACGTTTCAAAGCTATTGACAAAACACCCAATAAAGAACAGAAACGAACAACAAATAATCTGGACGAGAATGGAAACCTAACAAAAGACAGAGACTGGATCGTCGAACGTGCCCCCAAATTTTACTGAAAACTATACTCCTTCTAATAAGGAACACATTAGAATGAACAGGATGTGCACAACGCGAGCAGTCAGTTCGAGGATTTCCCTGAAGTTACACCTTGGGAGATGAAACTAGCCATCAAACAAACAAAAGAGCCCCTGAACCATCGATCTACTCAAAAAGCTGGATAAATCCTCATTAGGGAAACTAGCCATTCTGTCAATATATGCCTCAAACGAAGCAGAATCCTGGAATATTGGAACACTGCAATCATTGTGCTATTGTATAAAAAAGGGAATCCGGAAGACCTCAACAACTATAGACCAATAAGTATACTCAACTGTATCTACAAACTTTTTACGAAAGTTATCACCATCCGAATCATCAAAACGCTTGATGGAAACCAACTACGAGACAAGGTTGCTTTAGAAGAAGCTTCTCAACCAATGACCATCTCCATACGATAACTCAAGATAGGGAAAAGCAATAGAATACAAAATACCACTCGCTGTAGCATTTATCGACTTCAAGAAGGCCTTCGATTCAGTGGAAATTCCCAAACTCATTGATGCTATCACTGTTCTAGGTGTATATTCTGTCAGAGTATTGTAATATATATATACTGTCACAGCAGCTTCTTTGTCAGGCTGCATAAGACTCAGAGCCCTTTCAACTCCCAAAAGGGATGAGGCAAGGTGACACTAGCTCATCCAAACTCTTCAAAGCCTGTCTCATGATGATCTTTCGAAACCTAGACAGGAGGAATAAATAAATCAGAATAGACGAAAAATACCTGAGCAACCTCAGATTTGCAGACGGCACCGTCCTATTTGCAGAGAACCTTTATGGCCCCCAACTAATGCTAGACGAACTGAATGAAGAAAGCTAGAAAGTTGGCCTTCATATGAACTTCAGCAAAATAAAGGTCACTTACCATAAGTGTTTTGAAAACAAACACACAACTATCAAAATCGAAAACTCGGATATAGAGAAAGTAGAACACTACATAAACCAAGGACAATGAATCTCCATTAAATCCTCAAAAGAAGAAATAAGTCGAAGAATCTTTCTTGGATGGCAAGTCTTCGGTAGAATAAGTTCCACCTTCAAGAACAGGAAAATCTCATCGGTCCCAAAATGAAGGGTACACAACCAATGCATCCTCCCAATAGTCATCTATGGAACTGAAACGTAAAACATAACCAAGAGACTGACCCTCAAACTGAGATCCATTCAACACACACATGAAAGAATCATGCTCAATATCACATGGAGTGATCACAAAACAGCACAGTATATTAGGGTAGGAAGAGGAGTGTGAGACTTCATAGGGCCCATTAGAAAACTCAGATGACAATGGATGACCATGTAGCAAGAACGAAAGACAACCGTTGTACATCATGACTCACAACATAGATCCCCAGAGATCACTTGCGTAACCGTGGGTATAAGATGGTGTGATGAACTAAACAAGGTCAGAAAGTATTGGCTCTGCAACGCTCAGGATGAAGAGGTCTGGCAAAGGTCTATGCCCAAGACAGACGCTAAAATTTTTTACAATATATATACATATGTATATATATTTGGAGTTTAGGTTAAAGAAATGCGAAGTTGTTTCAATGAAGCTTGGAAACATAGTTACCTGGGGAAGAATTGAAATACCTCATAGACAAAGAATGAAAGCAGACGAAGAAACAACCAGAAAAGAATATTACAGAAGGTTGAAGAAAGTTTCAACATAAAAATTGAATGGAAAAAATAGTAACAGCGATTAACACCTGGGCAGTATTTCTGCATTGGGATATGGAGCTGGACTAGACAAAAGCAGAACTGGAGTAAATGGACATAGGAAACGCGAAAGATAATGACCATGCATAGAGCGTTGAATCCGAATAAGCTGTACTTACCGAGAAATGATGGTGACAGCATGTTGATATTGGATTGTGTTATCAAGGAAAAGGTTAACTTGATGGGGTATATGAAGTCATCTACTGAACCAATGCTTCATGAGGATGAAAGACTGGGTATACTGGACATCGAGGGATGCAAAGTGCAAAAGGCAATAGAGAAAAAAGAAATAAAGCAAGACCACATAGAGAGATGGAAGGAAAAAGGCTTACTTAGAAAGATGATGCTGGAGGTTTAAGAATTTATGGATGAAGGGAAAACATGGCTGTGATTGCGAAAAAGGGTATTGAAGAAAGAGACAGAAAGTACGATTTGTTCAGCCCACGAACCAGCAGTAAGAACAAATGCGATAGAAAAACAACACATAGATAAAAAGAAACATCAGGATTGTGCAGCTTGTACAGAAAATACCCTGCAAAAGTCACCCATATTACAGCAGAATGCCCCAAACTCGCAGGAGAGGAACATAAACTATGGAGACACCATAAAGTTAGCCAAATTATACATTTGTGGCAAAATTTGGATTTGAATGCACTGATAGAAGATACAAGCTTACCGCAGACACAGTTCTTGGGACTGCGCAGTATAAAATACTCTGGGACCTTGCAATCCAGACAGACCTCCAGATTGAACACAAATGCCCGGATGTTGTAGTGATAGATTATTATCAAAAGATTTGCCTAATCATTGACGTGTCTTATCCGTTTGACGCAAGAGTCGAATTTAGAGAAACAGAGAAATACCGGGAGCATTCGGGACCACGAATTGTCAATTGGAGAGCTTACTGAGGAAGATCTGCACTGACTGTCCAACTGAACCACTCCTGTTGGGGTCAGCCAAAACATTAAGAAAAGTACTGGATATCTAAGACCTATACCACGACAACAACGACAATAATAATAATAATAATAATAATAATAATAATAATAATAATAATAATAATAATGATGATGATGATGATGATGATGACCGATTAGTTTTATTTGTTTTTGCATGTTATTGAAGTTGATATAGATAAGTTCCAAACGCAATGAATTACATATTTTTACTGTAGAAATATATGCAAGCGTAAAGACGATATTACAGTTATCAATCACGAGAACAGCCAGTTCTTCAAGATGATATTTAGGCCGATTTTAAAATACCACTATTTTGGCACGTATCACTGTTTTAAAGGTGTAATGAGTTCAATCCTCACAGAGGGTAATCTCTTTACTACGATCCTGTGTCAGAATTAGCTAAGCTTAGTGAATATTTTCCAAAGATTCTTACTGTACAGAGGCAAACAGACTACTCCATAGTAAAGTGAGTTCAATCCTCATAGAATGTCCTATTATGTAGCACTGTGCCAGGTGAGGCGGTAAATGGGCGTTTCAGTCGCAGATATTTCGACAGCGGACGTTTCGGACTCGATTTATTTTCAAGGCAAAAACGAACGAGAGGCAATTCAAAACAAATAGAATCATAATATATAAATCAAATGCAATGTATAATAATTATATAATGTCGTTTTGTGTTTTATAAATCTTTTTTAAAAAACTTTTTTTTATAGCCAATTCTTGTTTATTTATTGATTTTTCTAAAAGGCAAATAAAATGAGTTAAGAGTCATGTTCGCCAAATAGCTAAACAAATTAGAACCTAAAATGGCACATACCTTGAAAACAAAACGAGGCCGAAACGTCTGCGTCCATAACCAAAACCTCCATGGCCCAAAATGTCCTACAGCCTAATCTGGCACGAATGAAATATTCATGTGCCTCCTGCAGATAAATAGTTATCAAGCTCAACTAAAAGGTAATTTGTGTAAGAACCAAAAGATTGACCCTCAAACAAAGGATCATGCCGCGTGCACAAGAGAGAAGCATACTTAACACCACATGGAGAGATGACAAGTCAGCACAATATAGTAGAGAAAAAACAGGAGTCAGAGATATAAAATCCATTAGACTGATCAAATGACAGTGAGCATGCCATGTGGCAAGAATGTTACACAGTCGCTCAGAGTCATGACTCACAACGTGGATCCCCAGAGATTATATGCGACATAACGGTTGACAGGAAATAAGATGGTCTCAGTCCCAGAGATATTGGCCCTGCGACGCCCACGATCGAGAGTTCTGGCGAATCATGGGCAAAGTTCATGTCCAATGTCGGACGTCAAAAGGCTGATGATGACGATATAAGTTTTGAGTGGGTCAGTTTGTGGACCCTCAGCTTCTGTGGAATCAACCCTCGCCAGTGGACAACAGGGGCTTCTGACAAGAACACATGGTAGAACGAAGTCAAATAAACGCTCTCTCTTATCGAAGCATTAGAAGAAAAAAGGCAGCACGATAAGACCTACTTCTCCAACCATCATGAAAAGATTTGCCCCTAAATGGTCTTGCCAGTCATCCGGGGGCCTGCAACAACAATAGGAAAATCCTCCCTAATCTTAGTTGGTGGAGCCAAGCCATGATGATGATGATAATGTGTATGTATGTGTACGTTTATGTGTGCATATCAGGATACATAGATGGATATAAATGTATAAGGCAGTGTTTTCGAAACTATGGCCCGTGGACCCCTGGAGGCCCGACAAATTATACTCTGTGTCCACAGTAGCGTTCCCTCTAAATCTAACTTTGCAAATCTTCTAACAGGGAAACATCATCTATCAAAATGAGCGATTTTTAAGCTCAGACCTGTACCATTTATCAGAATCCAGATAAATATAATCCAATTAGAGTATGACTTTTGAATATAAAAATTGTTTATCATTGTAGTTCATTGATTACAGTATAAGGACTAAATGCTGAAAATAGGGGTCCAGTAATATATTTTCTTCAAACAAGTTTCATAAACCACAGGTATATGATGATCATACACAAATACATACTCTCATACGCACACACACGCATACACACACATACATGCATACACACATACATACATACATACATATATATACACGCACACACACACACACACACACACACATATATATATATATATATATATGTATTTGCTACCACCAGTGTATCAGTAAGAAAAAAGCTTTTGCATCCTTTTTCAACCTTGACAAGATCTACATTTATATATATGGAGAGAAAGAGAGAAAGAGAGGTGGAAAAAAAGAGAAGGATACATACATATACATAGATACATTTTTATCTATAATATAGTATCGAACAGCGTTGAATCTGGTAAAAATTTTATATAAAACTAGCTGAAAATCTTCCCTACCATTGGGTTTTGAGCTAGTTCCCACGAAAGGCCTTAATGGCGTCATTGTTCCTAATGAGAGGTGAAATCTGTTTTCTCAATTTTGCTTTCTGTCACACTGGCTACAATACACCATTTTGACTACTTGAGAGTCATATACACATAAGTGGAGTCAAACTTGTATCATTTTTTTGGATTGATACATAGAAATCGGATCACTGTAATCACTTACGGGGCCCCTTTGGGGACCATACAGCATATGCATAGCAAAGCATATGAGCTCATGTGAAGGTGCAAAAGTGGATATGCACGAGTTGCTTTTGTATGAGGTAGATGCATGTGAACCAGTGGTCTACAAAAATAGTGATATACAATATGCATAGGCATGACGTCATGGAGCCTGCCCATGCAGGATACACAGCGTGTACATAGAAATGATCCAGGAAGGTCAAAGAAAACGTTTGCATTTGGGTCATAATTCATTCTAATACTCCTGGATATTGGATGTCTTTAGTTTCCTGTTGCAGCAGTGAGGGAACTTTGATACATGCAAGCGACGTTGCTGGATTATTTTTAAATTGTAACTACCAATACATCGAAGTTAGCAATAAGATATGTCTTTTGCTGTGATCGGCGCAGAAACATCAAGAAATGTGAAGTGTTAGTTGAACTGAAACTACAAATAAACTTTCTCAAGTGTCGCAGAAAATCTTATCAACTGACGACTATGAAGAGAGAGATTGCGATCATTATTTCTAAACAACTCTTTACAAATAGCAGTTCGTAGAACGATATTATGAAACAATATTTGGATAATTCAGAACCTGCTTTGAAAAGTACTTTTTATTGATTTATTTGGAAACATATTATTTGGTTAGAAGGTTTGATGCAAATCTCGATAAATCTGTCGTTCTCTCTCCCATTGAAAGAACCTCATCACAAAATTGGGTTGTTTGCAATTCAAAAAAAGACGCAAACATAATTCCTTGAGCGATCACATCTATGATTGTGAATAGAAAAAAATGAATATAATCCCGTGCAAATAAAAGAAAAGCTCTCCTTCGATTTTGACACTTTAGAATAAGAAATAAAAGTCTCCTGTCAATTTTGTCCACCGAATTAGGGAAAAAACACATCGATTTTGACCACTAAGATTTTAAAAATCTCCATTTTCGATTTCGACCATTAAAAATGTTCCTCCAACATCTATCGTTGTCTCTCAAATTAAAAGAACCGGACCTCAAAATAGCTTTTTCTTCTAAATGTTCATAATTCCACGAGTGAACACATTAAATTTTGTGATTGGAAAAAATAATCTATACTTGCAATTCTCTTTCATTCACTCTTTCGTGAAAAAATATCTCTCACTCTTTCTCTACTTTGAAATCATTAGAAAACGCGATAATTTTTAGATGGTAACAAAATATCTGTATACATTCCAGTATAGGTTTTTATTGTAAACTTAGCACCCGCTACAAATTGACCAAGAAGGCCCCAAATAATAAAAAAACACTAATGATGAGACACATGGTGGTAAACATGTAGGACGTGAAAAACACAAATGTTAGTTCGATAAACATTATTGATTTTGCTAAAAAAGGAAAAATGCCTGAGATCATTTGTATATAGTCATTGTGGCATAAGTAGATACCAGAATCTACAGATAATACAAGAAGATTGTTGAAATGAACACTGTACAAAGACAGAATAATTTCCTAAACATATCAAAATATAAAATCAAAATGATTTTTCAGATTTTTTAGTTATAAGAATAGTAAGGGATGACCATTTCGGGTCCTGCATAATAATTAGAGTTTAACAAAAATTGAAACTGAGATTAGAAGAAAAAAAAAACCGACAAACGAAGCCAGCTTCAATTTAAAGCTCTCAGATCATCCCGTAGAATTCGATCTAACTAAAAATAGACTCAATTAGAATTAACATTGTCGCTAAAATACCATCATTTTTATGTCCATTTATCGGAATTCAGAAACTTCTAGAGTGGGAAGAACATGTCTTAGTAGAAAAAAAGCTCATCCGATTCCTTTGGAATATTGCGTTCAATCCCCAGTGCAGGCAGTCTGCTTACATAATAGACAGTGTGATTTGATTGGTTCCCTGTCTGTAACCAAGGACTTTCCGAATCAAGTTAAAGATCTGACCCGGGAAATTGAGAAAAAAATACAGTAAGCAAATCAAAGACCATAACATGCAAATTAAAAGCGAAGGTAACCAATTTAAAAAAAAACAAAACAGCAAGCCAATTAAAAACAATAGCAAGAAAACTGAATCGATGAGCATAAGTAATCTAATTATTACATTTACAGCTTCAATCACTGCTAATGTTATTTTTTTGAGTTGGTATAAAATTTGCCTTCTAATAAAATTCATAGGCCTTTTCAGTTAGTCAAGACCATAAGCTAACGCCCATAATTTTCAAGTACAAAAAATTTATTGATGTTCTCGCTGTATTATTTTTTTCAATTTACTCTCTGTATTTCTTGATTCGCTCGCTGTATCTTTTAATCTATTCGTAGCATTTTTCGATTTACCCATCGTATCTTTCAATTTGCTCGCTTTATCTTTTGATATACTTGCTGTATTTTAAAATTTGGTCACCTTAGTTTTCAATTTGTTTGATGTATTTTTTTATTTGCTCTGTTCAGTGAACGGGCAGAGTTACAAGACCTGGAGTTTCCTAAAAAGAAAACTTGGCTAAGAAAGTATAGGAATGAGAACAACACTTCCGTTGATCAAATAGTGGTTACCAAATACAACAGACGTTTTGAGGAGAGTAGAGCAGCCAAAGTGTTGCAAAAAAGACGAGAAGCTGGTCCAAAAAGAAAATCTCTGCATTAAAGGGATGTCGTGTAATTGGGTTAGTTATGAAGAGAGGTGCATCGTCAGGCATATATGTACACAGTCTTAGCTAACTCAACAATGATGTCGTGTGTTCATGTGAGTCATAATACTTTTTTTTAAAGTGCACACACGTGCATGCACACACACACACACACACACACATATATATATATATATATATATATATATATATATATATATATATATATATATTTGCATGATTTAAAAGATGAATATCCTGTAATAAATTGTGTGTGCGTGTGTATGTGCATAAATGTATTGATACAAGTGAGTATGTTAACAAATACACTCGTGCAAAACGAAAATGGGCAGGGCAGATTTTAGTAATGAGATTTCATTAATTTCTATCCAACTTATGTTTTAGGAATGAATGCACCAATAATGTTATCAATGCACACAAAAGATAAGCAAAAGCTCCAGTAGATGAATATTCGATATGACCATCTTTAACAACATTCAATTATTCAATCCCAGTAATCATTGAATCACTGAGCTACTGAAAAAAAAATCGACACCTGTGTTCGGTAATCGCGTCCAGATAGAAGTCATAATTTCAAATGCTGATTTACAAAGACATACAGAATCTTCCCACTTGCGAGACTGACGCAACACGATCTTCACACCCTCTGAAAGTCATGTAAAATCTGCAATATCTATCGGGTCCATTTCTTTCTCCTTTCTCTCTCTCTCTCTCTCTCACTGCCGGTCTCAGTTTATTCATGATATTCAAGCGCCGTCCCCAATCTGGTGGTATATGGCACAGGGTCGTTTAGTTGGTGTGGGACCCCACACATCGCAACACGTGTGAAAGATTCTAAAATTTGAGTTGTTTCCACAGGTATCAGGGAATAACCCTGACCCTACCCCTTTTAATACAATGGGGGTGCGTAGCCTGGGAGAATGGGTCCCCTGGAGTTAATTGGTGAATGTAGATCCTTGGCCGAGGACGACCTAGGACCGAGACCTGGTGTTTGTTTATGACCCTGCCAGTTTTGTCTCCTCTTTTCACGACTCTACATTTTGTTGTTAGTGTTGCTCCTATTTTAGTAAAAAGAAAAAATATCCCAGACGGTACTCAAACCCACAACGTCTTCTCGAGCGATTACTCTCCGCCGTCTTTCAAGTGTGACGATTGCTCATAACTACGCACCTACAAATATGATGTAACTGCATAAAGACGCTGTCAGCTGAACACAGTATGATACGCATCACTTGTGTTCATAGCCATCATTCCCACCTTCCCCGTCTTTCTTGTAGTCCTATTTCTTTGAAATTGTTTTTTTTCTCATAGATCCCTCCTTCTTGTATTCAATCTAAATCTTTTCATACATGTCATATTTTGTTTTCATCTTTCTATCGAACTATCACAATCTGTTTATATATGTTTCAGTTTGTTCGTATTTATCTATCCATCTATCCCATTTAACTTACTTTATTTACCCATATCTATTTATCTATCTATCTATCTATCCCATATAAGTTACATTATTTGTCCGTACCTATCTATCAAAGTGTACACAGATATTCGTAGATATATCAATGTCCGTAGCCTAATGACGAAAAATAGTTCATTTTACGCAGCAAATATCTATTCTTCAATATAATCCCCATCCCTGTCAATGCGCTTAATTTAGTCGTGGATATCACTCATATAGATCGAATCTTACATTGTATAGCAAAAATTTCAAATCAAACTTCGCTGATAACCATGTATCAGGCTAGGGACTTATTGATTCACCCTTGTATGAATCTAAACATGTCAGTAAATGTTTCATTCTTTTCCTATCTTAGTTTCCGGCCTTTCAAAGATCGTAAAATTAGGAGGGGTTTCTTTTTACAGTGTTACTTGATGGTTAAGTGGGAACATACTGTCGCCATTTTACGGAAGTATGTCAGTTCATCTATCTATCTCAATCATTTCCTATCTGTCTGCTTGTTTATCTATCTATCTAGCTAGCTAGCTGGTTAGCTAGCTAACTAGCTCTATCTAAATGTTCGTATCCAAGTTTGTTCATATCTGTTTATCTATCTATTTATCTACCTAATGCTAAAGTGAATGGAACTTTCTCTCCCTTTAGTGACGGGAAATATCTTTTCCTTTTTAGGGCTCAAAAGCAAAGGGAAATATTTTTACAAGTCTTGAAGCTATCTGTCTGTGTGTCTCAGTCTGGAGAGATATATCTTAATCCGACCATTTCTGTCTCAGTCTCTTCCTATATATCCCTGTTTAAAGTTTCTCCCCCCCTCTCTCTTTCTCTCTCTGTGGCTGTGAAGGTCTGTCTATGCAACTTTCTCACGTCAATACTTCTGGGGTTGGGCAAGGGGAAAATGACATCATTCAATATTTTTCATTTCTTAGTAATGCTTCACCTGTGCCCACGAACGATAGTAATTGAGAAATAAGAAAGTGAATGTAAGAATTTACAGACTTTTATACTTACATATATAAAAAGATGTGCGCTCGGATATTGTAATGGTTAGCACGTCTACCTCAAGTGAGGGTCTTGGGTTCGATTACCAGTATGAGCGAAGAGTGTCGAAAACTCATCATTGAGATAAATTTCCCTAATCGTGTACACTCTAAGGTGTGTGGTTAAGGTGAGGGTATTCTTTCGGTGGACTTGTATTCTATCAAAAAATTATAGGAATATAAATTTCTGGTCTCGACCAGGCTTGAGACTTTCGAGGATCAATAAGCTGACGCATCCAAGGGAGACCAAAGCCTCGTTACCGGTCGTTTATACACCGATGAGAGTTGTCTCTTACAATATGGGCGCTTTATGACTATCTAAAAAGATATAGAAAGGTATACCCAGCTTTACGCCCTTTTGCTTTTACGAAAGACCTCAAGCAGTCAAAGATTTGAATATCGTATCATCCAGGTCAGTCAGACTCCCTTACAGTTTAGATTTGGCTTCTTGTAACTTCTCTTTTTTTCCTAAAAAGATTTCAGACCATGTACGAGATTAAGGAGACCGTGACAAGACAGTTGATGGCAATCTCGAAAGACTGTTTTGAAAAACGGAATGGATCAACAATGTACTTTGAAGAGGACTAAGAGCATCTATGTTTTATCTTAATTTGTTTTCTGCATTCGTTTGCAAGATGTGTCCAAAGGTACCAGGGAAGCTTTAAAGAGCTCGTAAGAGTGTCTCGCTTAGCGTGAAAATGGCAAACATATAAGAAGGCTATTTTTTGTGTGAAGACGCTCAACACCTTTTCTCATATAAATTAATTGTAATTTCTTTTTCGTTCTATGTCATTTCGGCTAGCAAAAGTTTTCGTATGAGCACTCTACTTTCGGAGAGTGGGAGAAAACCTATACTATTATTCATTTACTGCCTATGGCCGTACAATGATTGACCAACTGGACTCGCAAGACAATGAGGATTGAACCCTCGGTGAGGGTTTAAGAAATGCTGTCTTTTGCCAAAGTTGCTCAAATGTACTTCCGTGAACACATCATTAGAAATTTTACTATGTATGTCACCAAGTGGTATTCGCATCTATTTTTTGAACATCGAATTTCAGAGCATGCATGTTTACCCTGTGATTCAAATAATCTTCAGATTTCGACACATGGATTTTGAAGTTTTTTCAGTTAAAAGGGAGGAACATTAGGCTCAGAATTAATCTTCAGTGTCAAGGCTCTTATCATTATCAAAGACTTCAGGTTTCCACCAGTTGACGTTAGTCCCTCTAAACACCCACTTGAGATATTCGTGTACGCATAAATATTTATAGATTAAATATGTCTCTTCAACTTGAATATCTTTCTTCCATTTTTAATATACTGTATTCAGTCTATATTCTGGAAAACCTGTGGTCCTCACAAAGGAGAGAATTGTTGCTCCCTTTGTAAGGAAATTCGTTCTTCAACTAATGTAGTTGGTGAAATACTATTGAAGTTAATGATAAGGCATTTAGTCCTCCACTTACCAGTTAAATACCCAAGTACCAAACTTAATGGATATCTGTCCATTGGTGAGTAAAATCAACGTATTCACAATTACGTTTCGTGCGGTGTTTTTGGCAAAACATCGCAACACCCAGGTCTGTCAGACCCCACTACAGTCCACATTTGACCCCTTGTGACTTCTGGCTTTTTCAAAAGAGATTTCAGACAGTGGCTGAGTTTGGGGAGACAGCGACGAGACAGTCGATGGCAATCCAGAAAGACTGTAGAAAAATGTGTATGAGGACATAAAGAGCGTCATTTTTTTTTCGCTAATATCAAATGACTAAGATACTTTCTGGACAGACTTCGTGGGGGTATAAGTATAGATACTTGTTTAGCTCGATATTAGCTAAATGTTGTGGGGGATAAAAGTAGGAAGATTCTGCTGCACTAATCATCCAAGTAGAGAGGTGTTCAGCCCGAAAATCAGCATTCAAAATTCTGGCTTTTACCTGTGTTTTAACATCTACCAATAACGCCGGTTGGAAATGCGCAATCTTACCAACCAAGCGACCTCTTTGAGGGGGTTTGGAAGTTATAGTCATTATACGATAATGGTGCAGTGCAATTGTTTTATGTGAGACCAACTTGATGTACTCGTAAAAAGAAGGTATTATTATTCGCTGGGAATAGGGTAATCACCAAGATATACTCCAATGATACCCTTTGCCCCTCTTCCCCTGGAAAAGTGTCACGCTCTTCTGCTTACGACACGCAATATATAGACATTTACCAAACCTAGCATAGCTTGGTACAAGGTCGCAATTGTATGGCAGCTAGTTAGAATCGAAGTCAGTACACAATGATAACACCTTTTCTTTGATCCACATAATTGAGTGCTTTTTTCTAATTTTTTTATGACTAAAAGTGAAGGAAATGTTAATTATTCCATTCAAACTCTGCTTTTGTGACCAGGACGTCGATAATATAAAATCTACTCATTTCCATTTGGGTGATGGGCAATTTGCACATTTTAATCACCTAAAGTAAAAAAAATAAAAATAAATTAATGATTACATATAAATATAACTGTCCTGGTCACAAGAGCAATGTTTAAAGAGAATGATAACCATTTTCTATATATCTTTTTTTTTTACAAATAAACGATTAGGAAATAACACTTACTACCAATGAAGAAACATCGTATTGCACGGTATGATGGCCGGGGAGAGACAAGCTTGCTAACCATTACTCCACGGTGATGCACCTGAAACATATACATTAACGTCAGTAATGTTAAAAAATTCGATGATGGAAACCATCAACCAAAACTGTCACTGAAATTGTCAACATAGGTTTCTTCAGTTTTTAAGTTGGTTCGCACAATACCACACCGAAGAATCTAGAAAAAAAATACTCGATATGTCTAGAAAAAACATTTTTTTTTAAAACCCCCAGTGGGTCAATTAGCAATTAAAGTGTAAGCTAGATTCCTTGATGTGTCTTCAGCAACATTCACGTCAGTGTTTTCAAAATTAAAACTTTTTTCTGTGATAACTGGCCAATAAAAGTCGAAAGAAGTAACTCAATCACTGATCACCCAATTTTCCTTTTTTTAAATGTTTTAATTGATCACCCCAACACAGCATACTGCCAAAAAGACATTGGTCACACGACAGTTTCTATTCAGTGACTAATCAAACCTGTTCCAGTAACATTTTTTGTATTGTTAAAAACTACAGAGTCATTTCCATTTCAACCGAAGCATAAAAATGAGGGTTTTACAAAAAATGAAAATAAGATCAACAAAGTAAGCCAGTTTCAACTGGTTTGTATGCTTGTTATACACACACACACACACATATATATATATATATATATATATATATATATATATATATATATATATATATATCACCCCCCCATATATATATATATATATATATATATATATATATATATATATATATATATATATATATATATATATATATATATATATATATATATATAAAACACAATCAGTGATGCAAATAAGTATTCAACACCCTTCAGAAATATAGTTTCTTCACAAATTGATGCATTTCTAATTATTAGATTGACCTGAAATGTGCTGCCCAATTTGCTTCCAAAATTACAAAAAGTATTTTAAACGGTAATTGAAAGACTTTGAATTATAAAAAGGCATACCTAATTATTCAGTTTATCATAATTATTTATACAATAACAAATCTCTGAAATATTCACACTTCAAATGCCAACCCCTCGTATATCTCCTAGATGTATCTTCAGTTGGTACTTTTTTTGTGATATATTCTTTGATATATTGATCAGTTAAAAATAGTCACTCAAGAATCCTAGAAAGTTCGTAGAATGACCTAAACAATCACACTCTTTCTCCCCCTTCTCTCTCTCATGCTCGCCCACCCTCTCTCTCTGTATATATATATCTGGGATCAGGGAATTACTCCATTAGCGGAGGTATTACTCGGTGATTACTGGATATAAGAATAGCATGAAGAAGGTTGAAAAACACATCAGTTAATTCTACTATATATATATATATATATATATATATATATATATATATATATATATATATATATATATATATATATATATATAGCTATGGTGGTATTTCGAAATAATGCATCAGTTTTGCACGTGGTCGAACGAAAGCAAACCACGAAATCTGGGTGTGGCTTTAACAATGAATAATTAACAAAACGACCAGCAAGCCACTATGTTCAGCAGGGTACAGAGAAGAGGACTTTCTGCTATGACAAGAGGCTATACTCGAAACAAAAAAAAACATATGAAGACAAGTCTGGTTAATCACTCAACAGAAACCGTCTCGTGACAAATGTCTTTTGCCTGCCATGTTGGGTGTGATAAATGAGAAAAAAATTGAAAAAGTTGTGATCGCTAAATAAATAGCTTTTTGTTTGATCACTAAAAATGTTGGAATTTAAAAAAAAAATGCGTGAATGCCGTCGAACACGAAGCTAAGGAACAATTTAGCATAAAAACACATTGAATTATAAACACTGCCACTAAAAACCCATTTTAGGTGGAAATTTAGTGAAACAAAGAAAGTTATATAAGGGGTAAATGCTCAAATCTTCAGAACCCTAGCAACATTGGTAGCCAGCCAGCCAAACCTACCTAAAAACTGAGAGAAACTATGTTGAAAGTTTGGCTCAATTCAGGATTTCCGACTGTTCTCCAATTCTACGTTCATCTTGATTTTTAATCGGCTTCCTCGATTGACTCTTGAATACATGCTTTAGTCTATCATGATTATAGCAGCACAGATAATTATGAAGTATGAGACTGCACTCATCTACACCTTTTACTGTTTTATCACTATCCCATGTTTGTGACTAAACTACCCAAGTTACAACAACAACAACAACAACAACAACAACAATCGAAGATTGATTCATTGGTTCATAATAAGCTCAAACGGCAATATGCAGGTCATGTTGCAAAAATGTCAGACAGCTGTTGGATATCACGACTGATATGTTTCTTCGGTTTTTAAATATACGTTAACTATTTTGTCGGTTTTGACGATCTCTTAAATGTTTTAAAACCATCTTTTTTTTCTTTCTAGTTGATTCCAAAACATAAGCAAATCAAAAGTGGTACCTCTGCTATATCGAGAACCGGAGCCACTTGTACTTAACAGCTTGAAAAATCTGACCTCTCATATCGATATTTACTAAGCTCAGATTGGTACATCGCCAAATGAGAAGAAATGGAGATAGCAAGATGGTGTTACGCCAATGTTCCAAGTGAAGAGGGTCTGTTGGCATAGAAAATCATCATTCGAAATCTGGACTCTAGTGGGGTGGACTGACTGACTTGGGTGATGGAATGTTGTGCCAAAAACCAAGACGCAAAGAATGACTCATTTGATCATTGTGGATGTGACATTAGGCCTTACTTTTCAATGATTCAAACCAAACCCGAAACTCATTTTGGATAGAACTGTTAGACTGTTCTGCTATATGAACTAAAAAAAAAACTCCCAAGTATAATTCCCCGGAAAAATGATTGAGAGAGAGAGAGAGAGAGAGAGAGAGAGAGAGAGAGAGAGAGAGAGAGAGAGAGAGAGAGAGAGAGAGAGAGAATCATTCTTTTACTAGGACCCTTAACTCCGAGATATCAATTTTTTATGCCTGTAAAATCTAAACAAACAATCTGATCGGTCATAATTCAGAGCAAGGAGTCAGCGACAGCGACAACGACAACAGACACCCAAAGCGAATGGTTGGCTTTCTTTCAACCGGGAATAATAAATTCTTAACCTGACTCTTGAGATGAAATCTCTCACCTCATCAACAACTTGATTTAAACCCGCAGGTGTTACAATTAATCTGACGCAATGTTACAATTAGAAACCACTCTGAGAGCACACACTTCTGCAAACACCAACGTCATCATGTTGACGTCATTGCTGTTATGGCACTATACTTTTGTTGTGATGATGTCACGGTGATGACCTCATTACTGTGTTATTACAGACAAAAAGATGAAAAATCTCACGTTGTTAACAAATTTTTCCAAGTCTAGCATCCGCCCCCAAATTCAATCAATTGTTCTTTGGCCCTTACTCTCCATGAAAATATCATCGAAATTCATGGAGAACTTTTGGAGATGTTGAGAATCAGACAAACAAACGAACAAACACGGTTGAACGCATAACCTTGTGGGTAGAGGTAAACATAAGACTTATATGCCACCCAATCTGACAAATGAATTTGAAATCGGACTTTTGGGCGTTCCTTTGACACGCACCGTTGTTTGGCTTTGTACCCAAGAGATCTTATTCAAATCCACCCGGCCAAGAAATGAGGTCCTTAATTTTTCCTGTCATCGAAAAATAAAATAAAACAATATGAAATAGAATGAAATGGCGGAACCTTTGTAATTAGGGTAGGTAACCCGAGGCGGCTGATTTATTTGTGTTAGATTAAGCTGATAAAATCAAAGTCATAAATTTTCGATGCTGAAAACTTCGATGACCGACTTTATCGATGCATAAGCAAAGTAGGGAAGCGTTGTTTGGGTTGATAATACCTTTTGAATAGATAATTAAACTTTCTTGTATTTTATCTCGATTTACGTTTAATTTTGTTATTGATTAATTCTACTTATAAAGTTTGAAGAATATTATAAGCAAAATGGGACGAACCTCTTGCTTGAATCTTAAGTTTAATCATACAATGCAGAATAATTAGAATCTCGACCACTGAGTTTTGAAAACTTCACTCTCGAAAATTGAAAAAACCCCCAGGCCTTTTGATCTTTATTCTTCTTCTTTAATAATAGTGCTGCATCTAAAATGCTATCCAGTATAAAGCTCCCCAGTCCATAAGCCCTCCGACCGCTTTCACAGGGGGGGGGTGTATTCCAAGGGAGGTGCAAAATGATATATTCTTAATATATATTTTGGTGTCAATCCTGTTACCAGCGAATTGCATTACAGTCTTTTTTATGTGAGGACATTAGGTAGGGATTACATGAAGCACTTACACTGCACCATTATCCTTAATTCACTATCAGATTCCAACTTTCAAACCCCCTCGTCGTCGATGTCAAGGCCTGATCCAGATGAGGTCAAATGTCCTCTGTCTTGAATCCTTTTCCCTACTCAGAAGCAAAATCTGAAAGCTCCACGTGTTTATTATATACTTCAACAAACGGAATTGGAAGAGGTACATGTATTCACACATGTTTGTCTGTCTGTTCATGCAATATCTCCAAAAAAGTGACTCATAAGCCGAGAAAGGATTGATTAAACTTTTGGGCAGATCCAGGAACTGACTGAGAAATATTTTTTCATATATCAAGACCACAGTCCAAAATATCGAAATCACCCATTTTTGTCTGTTATTTCACACAATATCTTTAAAAAATCGAAAAGAATTGCACTGACAATCGGTGGAAAAATTGATTAAATTTTGGGGAAGATCCAGAATTTTATTTTCGATTCTGAGGTGTTTTTCTCATATCAAGACAATAGTAAGAAGTATTAAAAATCGGAAACAGTTACATACCCTGTACCATAGCTCTATGAGCCAATAGGAAAATTTCGCAAAGCTATTCCATCATATAAAATATCTCAACTCCACAGAAAACATATGGATGCATATCAAGTGCCAAACTGGTTGGGGGTAAATTTGAGAACTCTGATCAACTGTGGGAAGCATTGAAACATTGATGCAGCACACTGTAAACAACTATTGGATAGCTTGACCAAAGAGCTCAGTTTTCTAAAGAAAATGAGGGAAAAGATACTAAATACTAAACCTTACTCAGAGTACAATCACCGTTGTATAAGATTGTCGAATAATTAATTAATAATTGTTAGAATAAAAGATCATTTGCAAAAAAAAAAAAATTGACAAAAAAAGCTTGGCTCATTTTTTTGCCCAGAAGTGTATACCACATTTTTTCGTGTATAAAAAGCACTTTGGTTTCTTGTGCTTCAAAAAGAAAATTAGTTCCATTAATGCAAAGTGATCATGAACCACCACAGCCAGCTATTGAACTCGGTTCGCCGATTCCATTTTTCGTGCTGTTAACTGTTATACCACTCTGCACCTCTGATATAGTGCATGTAAAATCTGCTGAATCCTTAAGGTGCTAATTCGGGATTTAGAATTATTCTTTAGAAATTATAACGCATACCCAGCTCGATCTTTAAGCCGAAGCCTAACAGTTTTTATCTAATTCCTACCAAACGATTCTAACTTTTCATCTTAACCCTAAACTAACACTGGTAAACACAGTCTTAACTCAACACTAATCCCAACCCCAAACTGCATCCTAATCCTTAACCCAGCATTAACCTTAATCCTAATTCTAACCTTAATCCCACACCAAACTCTAGCTCTAACTCCAACCTAATCTCAACCCTAACACTGAACCCCCCCCCCAAAAAAAACAGCCAAGACTGACAGTAAGTTTTAAACGCCAGATTGGATTTTTCGATACCCGCCTGGGCTACAGTTTTATCTTTACTTTAAAACCTAAAGAAATTTATGTATTCCCATACATTTCGGTTTCTCAAATGTTTTATTACTCAAAACTGTAGAGTAGTAGATGGAAACGATTTCTGTCTTAAGAATTGCAAAAAAAAGAAATACTTGTTCAATACGGGAGCCAAAAAAGAATTAATAAGAAATGGTCAGGAAAATGGAACATATCGAATATATTCTGCAAGATTCAAAACAGCAAAGAATTATGAATGAGATTGTGTCGATTCATGAAGATTTTGATGAATAGTAATAAAATCGAAAGTCTGTCACATTTATTTGTGATAGTTTTTAATAGCTAACAAGTAACTGTTAATGTGAGTGATTTGTTTTAAAACGGCTTCTTTGAGTTATTTGCCAACTGTTTTTTGTGTGAAGAATATAGACCTTGTTTATTTTGGGAAAGCTGCTAGCAGTCCTGACTCTAACCCTGAATTTGGACGCTCGAACAAAGCGTACTAAATATCTATTTGTGAATAATGAATTTAAGAATGAAGAGCCAGGTTACTTAGTGTTATAATATTAAATTTGTGAAAAAGAATTTCCTTCAAACGTTTGTTATTTTGTTATCCAAGAGCGACCCTTTCTTTCTCTATCGAATGACTTTTGTGTTAAATAGAGCTTAACAGCGAGGATCCTTTGGCTCGTTGCTTACTTCAATTTAAAAAAATGCGGAAAAAAGTTATATAAAAATAAACAAACAAAAACAAGAGAAATCCTGGAGCGCACTAGCGAGTGTAGCTAAATGGTAAAAACAGTGGGTCACCATTTGAAAAGTGTGTAATTCTATCCTTACTGATTTTTTAATACCTTTGGATATTGTTCGAATCATGATCATCACAATAATCAGAGTGCGTTACAACTACCCTCTAATAAAATGATGTCAGGTAAGGATGCGCTTGCTGGATATACCCGGTAGGCTGGGTAGGTACTTTATTGAAGAAGTGGGGAAAAGAAAGAAAGTTGTCAGCTGTTTGCAAAGCGAAGATGAATGAAGGAGTAAGGAAAGTTAGGGGTCATAGTTGCCAAATTAGCCATTCGCAGCTAGATTTGGTCTGCTGCTTTCCAATTTAACCAATAAAAAAATAACAGATAATTTGTTCTGGAGCCTCAGTATGTAGTTATTTTCTAATTCATATTAGCTGGAAATGGAAAAATCTAACTGATTAAAAGTCATTTTTAAAGACAATCTCAGCAATGAATAACAAACTATGCTTTGCTACACTGGATGGGATAGGACATTTTTGAAAATTCTATACCAAGAATATAGATAATAGAGCTGAGTTAGAAATTATTCTTTTTATCAAGTTTAATATATTTTACACTGTGAAATTTCTGTGGGTTTCGATATGATAGCCAAAATTCTTTCAGGAACTCTAAACTTAATTCATAAACACTAATTATTGCTTTGTCCAGATTTTCAATGCCGATTGAGTGCTGAAACTTATCAAAACTCATTTTTGGTAAAGATTTTCAAAATTCTATCTTTTTTCCCCCGCCATCAGGAACATGCAATTCTTTAGTGTAAAAATGACAAGAACCAAACGGTCTAATTGTCGAGTAGCGGTAAATGAAATTGGTGGTGATCCGACACTTTTACGACGTGTACCAAGTTCAAATCATTACTTCTTTTTTTTTAATTGATCAACAGAATTTGCTGGAAAGAAGATTATGTATGCAAGGATTACAGTGAATACAGGATCAAAGTCCCCTCCTAATTTTATCCCACCAGGAGATGATTACTGTGTATAGTATATATAATGTTTTTAGAATTATAATTATTTTGAATATTATATTAGTTTAAAGGTATTTATTTATTAGAATGAAATAAGCCCTCCCACCCGTATCGGTAAGATAGATTTTCGTTAATATGAATGACTAATCAGTTTGGCTTAGTCGGAGGAGTGTCGACTACCAATCAGTTGGTCATGATTTCAAATCACAATAGGGGAATATCAATTTTTACTCTCCCAAATTTGGTGAGGATTGTTTTTTTTTTTTTTTTCTTGTTACGTTAGAAAAACAAAATCAACTTCAGGTTTTGGCTAGAGTTTGACAAAAATCAGTGAATCTGTAGAAGAATCAGTTTGAACTACAAAGCACTCGGAGAGCGCATACTTTTACCAACCCCACTGTCACTAAAATTGAATGTAAATCAGTTCATGAACACGTAATTACGTTGCACGGGAGGTGACTGCAGAAATTCTTGGATCTGCCGCGAAGTTATTCAATTTTTCCTTCGACAAAATATCATTGGAATTCTTTGGAAACCTCTCTAGGTATTCTGTGATGTGGACATATAGCTACGATACTTGGGAGGTAAATGTGCATCGATCTACCCCTTGAATGTGATCACTTTTACTGTGACCGATTATTCATGTTTCCAACCAATATCATCAAAATTCATTGAGAATTTTCGAAGGTATCATCGTCAGACAGACAGATAGACAGATGGACAGACAGAAGGACATAAGGGATAACATATACCTCTCCCAACCTAGCAGAGGTCAAAAAGATCTCTTCATTGAATCAAAAGCACATTTTTAGTCAGGCTGATTCATTAATCTACCAGATTGTTCCAACAATTATTCCCATTAGGACAAGTATGAAAATCTAATGATGTACTCTCATGAAATATCCTCAACCTTAATTAAGGAAGTTTTCTCCTATGCAAAATTAAGTAAACGTTTTTTATTCATCACGCCACAGAAGTATGATTTTGAAAAAAATGATAGAGGCGTAAGTTATTCAAGTCATTTTCAGAGACAAAGAAATCCAATTATTTCGACTCGATGCGTCATCATAGCAACAGTATTTAGAAGACTGAGTTTAGTGTGGCACAGAGCCAAAAGGGGAGAGACGGAGGTGCGAAGTTCGGGGATTTTTCGCCAGTTCCCACCGAAAGCTAACGTCTATAATTTTGTACTAAAAAACTTGAAATGGAAAGAAAGTTAAGTTCCAAACCAAATGTTCATAACCAGAAGGAATCGACATGTTTACCCTATTTCTATTATTATTCGGACTATCCTCATCTTGGTGATTTTTCATACAACGTTTCGGCCGTAGTTCTCTAATAATATAATAGAAATAATAATAATACCTTATCTAAAAAATTCAGAGAAACATGTTTACCCTATTTCGTTATTTCCCACACTTAATGGTTAGGGTTAGAGTTTGGGGTTAGGATTGGAATTATGGGGTTAGAGATAGAGTTATAGTTACGCTTTCCGTTTTCATGGTGGGGACAAACGGAAACGTCCCAGGATTCCTGTGAAAAAATAAAACACTTTTTTTTACTTTTCCGGTTTCCGTACTTTAAAACTATGTACGATAGCTCTTGGCGAGAACTCACAGAAGAAGATTCAGAAGGTAGTGTTGTACCAATCTCCGAATTGTAGAGGACCTGTCAAATTTGAAAAACCACATTCGGAATTCTGGATTTTACTTGGGCTGGAACACCAGCTATTGGTGATACCAATGGGGAAAACGGCTATTTCACCAACCAGACCTTTTATAATAAGCTTAATCTGAACAAAATATCCTTTTAAAACTTTTCTATGTCTAAGTTTCAGGAGAAAAAAAGCTAGACCAAACCTCTGACCCGTTGGATGACCAATTGAGAAAATAGCGCAATATGAAGTGACTAGTATAAACCTGGAATTTTACGCATTATCAAATGAATAAATAAAGGAGACTACTCTATAATTAGTCATCTCCTTTGACTAATTAGTTATTATGATATAGATTGGGGTGAGTACGAATGTAGAACCCACAGTATTATTATTATTATTATTATTATTATTATTATTATTATTATTATTATTATTATTATTGTCGTTGTTGTTATTGTTGTTATTGTTGTTGTTATTATTATTATTATTATTATTATTATTATTATTATTATTATTATTCAGTTGCAAATCACCTAGTTTTTGTTTTTTTTGCATTGTTTACCGTAACACACTTTAGGGATATCTCGATTCAATACATCCGGCTACAAAGCTTACTTACAGGCTACGAACTGATGAGCAGAATCTGACCATTTAGTATTATAAAATTATCCAGAGAAAATAGCGGATAAATCTGAGTGATCAGAAGCCATCTGGTATAATGGGTTAAGTTTAGGAATCTATTAACCTATAAACATGTGTGTCGTAATGTCCAAAATACGAGGACTTTTTTAATAGGCTAAGGTAAGTATCGATTTATCTACGTGAGTGTGCCACTTAGATTTCTGCTCGAATGTCGGGATCGTGAAACATGGCATGTTATGGCATTTGATCTTCTTATTCTCCAACTGAAACCAGATACTTCAGTTAAAACGTGAGGACTATCACGTTCAAGCCAACGTGAGGTCATTGGCAAAAAAATGAATCAGATGGCAACCCTTCTTGTCTATATCAGTAGTGGGAAAACTATAACCCGCAGGTCTCCTAGTGAGCCACTGGAAAAAATTTTTGCCCTTCGTTTCACAAAGTAGGTAGCTGGCATAGCTTGCGACTGCAATTGCGTTTGACCCACCGGCGGAATTCAGACGCTCGACCAAAGCGTCTTAAATATTGAAAGATTTGAATCTCAGGGACCAATGTCGCTGTCGCCTGTTTATCATGTAATCTTTTGACCATGATATTACATATAAAAATAAAACCCATGTTATGCCATTCTGGATGAAGTATGTTTTGACAGGAAAGATTGAAATGAGATTTGGCCAAGTAGACAAAAGGCACCAACAGAAACCAGAGTCTGGAAAATATAAGCGATAAATTACTCTTGGACTTGGGCATCCAAACCGACCCCAACGATCCAAGCAATAGGACCAGATCTGGCACCAAGAAAAGAGAATCTGACTACTCATAGACGAGGATGTACCTGCAGACCACTGAGTCAACGCAAAAGAAGAGTGAAAAGCTGAAGTGGTACCCAGAACATGAACTTTAGGATAGTACCAATATACCAATAGTAGTTGGTGCTCTTGGAACTGTGCCAGGAATATTAAAATGAAAATTGGAGGAGTTGAAGAGTAAGTATTGAGATTATATAGACCACAGCGCTACAGGGGTTTGTGAGGATACAGGGTGTTGAAAATCTGAGACTAACGACTTTGAGACTAACGATACCCAGTCGCCAACAATAGCCGAATATCTAGAATGAAAATGGCATAAATGTTTCAGAGGCACGAGAGTTTGAGATAGCATAAACAGCAACGTTGCTGTGATCTACGAGGAGGCCTGTGGACCTGAGAAGATTCAATGCCACTCAGCTTTAATCAATGATTCACCTGGTGAGTAATTGCAAACCACAGCGCTGCTACGGACTTGAGGCGACTTGCTGTTATTTCAGAAATAATAATAATAATAATAATAATAATAATAATAATAATAATAATAATAATAATAATAAAAACCACATAATAAGTAAATATAGTCAACTTCCTCAGAAAGAGTATAAACAGACACGATAGAGTAGCAACAGTGATACACTTGGAACTGAGTAAATGAAATGGATTTAACCATACGGATAAGTGGTACCAGCACAAACCAGAGACAGCCCTGAAGAATGGAAACCACAAATTACTCTGGGACTTTGATATCCAAACAGACCACTCCATCCAGGCAAGAAAACCAGACCTGGTAATCGTTGACAAGAAGAGAAAAAGCTACTAAATAATGGACGTGGCTGTGCCAGCAGACCATAGAGTAAATAAGAAGGAGAGTGAAAAACTGGAAAAATACCAAGATCAGACAAGAGAACTGAAGAAGATGTGGAACATGAAAGTCAGGGTAGTACCAGTAATAATAGGCGCACTAGGAACTGTTCCAAAGTCACTGAAGGCGAAACTGGAGGAGCTCGGGGTAAAAGGAAGGATTAAGACTGTACAGACCACAGCGCTGCTAGTAACTGCACGGATACTGAGGAAAGTACTAGAAATATAAAGTCTACGACACTAAATGTTTGCAGTGGCCTAACAGAGAAAGGTAAATGGTAGCGGAGATGTGAACCACAGCACTGGTGTGATAGGTGAGGGAGAGATGAGATGTGGGCTGAAGATCTGAGGAGATTTAGTTTCACTCAGCATTCACCGATGACCACCGGGCAACTGGTGTAGAACTGTAAACCACAATAATGCTGTGGTCTATGAGTGTGTGGAAAGGAAGGATGAAGACTTGGGGCGACTTGCTATCACTTAACCTCCAGTGGTAACCACCAAGCAACTGGTGTGAAATTGCAAATAATAATAATAATAATAATAATAATAATAATAATAATAACAATAATAATAATAATAATGTTACTGTTGGCCAAAAAGCTAGTTAATGCTCAACTAATGGCAACCAGAGGAACACAACCGTCACCGAGCGACAGTTAATTAGAATAAGAAAAAATGAACGAAAGAGGATAACAAGTTAGTTATGTATTGCTACTTCAAAGGTGAACCATTTGTGCTGAGCTATAGAGAATGCATGCTCAAAATATGGAATAAAAAATCCACTATAATGGTATCAATTCAGCGCCCGGCAGATCAAGTGAAACAAACCCTAAAAAAACAAATGGCCCTCAGAGATAAAACTACAGGAAATCTGCAATAAGATAGAAAAAGAATAAAATGGCCAACCCGAAGAGGAGCCACTCAATACGACCAAAATAATAAACGATGAAATGGGAACAAATTCAAACAAAAATAAAATCTTTGAACCAAGACAAACACTGGACACAGACGTTGACTCCGCAACTGAAGAGAAAAAAGCTCAGATACTAACTCTGAAAAAAGATACTAACTCAAGAAGAAAAGACGATACTGCCATCTGTTAGGGGCAAGTACAGGAAGAAACTAAAAGAGCCAACCGAACATGTTAACTAACCCCCACAGCACATTGAAACGAATGACGTAACGGAGGACGACCACCCAATCTATGCAAAAATGGTAACGGGCCTCTTCACAACACAAAGAAAAACCTCGAATAGCAGGGACAAAAAGCCCACCAGGGAGATAAGACTAGAAAGATAGATTTCCTAACTATAGAGAAATGGAGGACTACTGAAAAATGCACCATATATAAACAGACTACATGCCAGACTATGGGATAGATATGGGATGCAAGATAAAAAAATGTTCCTGCAGCAGTGGAAGAGACACACCAAAGAAGACCAGAGAAGCAAGACTAAAGAGAAAAAGACATGTAGACAAAGGACCGCTCAATGCACACTGAACCACACGTTCCAAAACAACGATAAAAAGTTTCACCTGAACGGAGAAAGAAAACAGTATATGAAGCTGGATGCCATCGAGGCAAATTAACTTCTGAAACGGCATATGGAGACACCCCAAAAGAGATAACGAAGCCATGGAATGGTTAGATAGCATGAAAAGAGAACTCTTAGACATAGACGACAGAGGACAAATAGTATTGGATCAAAGCACATTGGAACACACCTCCAAAGAATAGCTGACCGGAAAGCACCGGGACCTAATGGGATCCACCGATATTTGTTTAAGAAATTCACGACATTACACGACAGGCTCATCCACCAACCCCAAACTTGCCTAAACGAAGACGGGATCCCAGAATGGACGACAAGAGGCAGAAGGACCTTCATTCAAAAGGACGCTTAGAAAGAGAACTTGTCAAGCAGTTACAGACAAATCACATGCCTATCACAAATATGGAAAATCCTGACCAGACGGCAGAGAGAATATGTATGTACAATTAATAATTGTGTCATCCATAGACAGCTGTTTCGTTGTATTACAACTTTTCAGTGTGGGTATAGACTATCTAATTCAGTACCACGATGACCCCTTTTTCTGGCCTTTTGGCACGATCAAAGAGTAGTATCTGTTCCACGGCAGAGACTGGGGAACCGGTACTGACGCTTGCCTGCCAAATGGGCCGGAGAGAGTGTGTGTCAAAGACCGAGTGCACCGGTGCAATGCGTTAACTGATGAGGTTTTACTGAGGCTACGCACTGCTACGCCTTTGGAGCCTTTGGAATCGTCCTTCGGCTCTGCTGCGAGAGATTCGTTGCCCCAGGGCAGCACTGCTCCATTGCACTTAACGGACCAGATCGGAACTTGTCCTGACGCTTTCGTGATGAAGGTTGCTTTAGTTGCTAAGCAAACCAAAGCTGCGTCGGCTGGAGCCATTTTTTGAACGGATGTTTCTATTTTCCCGACGTTAAGCTCGACCTTCTGTCATATTTTGCAGTGGTGGGACAGCGAATAAATACCCCATCCAGTACCACGAAATAGGATCAAAATCTTCGCTTCAAACCCAGAGGCTGGCATTTTACCCCTGCCCAACGCAGAACTTGACGGTCAGTAGGACCGAATTCAAATCATATATTTACTTACTTACAATTCTCTATCCACAAGAGTGATCCATTCCAGAGTTGGAAATATATACATATATATCCTTGGAAAGAAGAAGACTATCACTAAAAGAAGAGAAAGGTTGCAGGAGAGGAACCAAAAGGGTGAATGACTTGCTCTACATCGACCAGATGATCCTAAAAGAAGAAAGAAAAAGGAAAAATAATGTTGCAATGGGATTGATAGACTATGAACATACAATATGATTCCACATAGCTGGATATTCGGATGCCTCAGAATATTCAATATCAGCGAACCAGCGTTTAAATTCATAGCCAATTCTAAGATAACTGGAAGCTACATACCTAGCAGAGGTAAATATAAAAAGAGGAATCTTCCAGGGAGACCCTCTCTCTCCCTACTACTACTTGTTCCAACTCAACAGGATCCTGAAAAACAGCAAAGGATGCTAATTCTCCAAAACAAAGGGAAAATTCAACCACTTAATGTATATGGACGACATTAAAAAAAACTATTTGAAATGAACAGGGGAGAGCTCGAAACTTTTTTCCCCACAAAGAGAAAGATTACTGTGATGTCATTGTGATGGATTTCAGAATAGAAAGATGTGCACTAATTGTATCGCGCAAAAGAAGGCTCACAGTAACAGAAGCAATCGAATTAGCAGAAAGATCAGAGCATTGACCCCACAAGATCGATACAAATATCTGGGAGTTTTCGAATATGACACGATGAAACGAGAAGAAATGAAAAAGAAAATGTGAAGAGAATACTTTGGGACTATGAGGAAAATATTAGAGATCACACTGAATAGCAGGAATCTGATAAATGGAATAAACGCATGGGTTGTCTGGGTAGTAAGATACAGAGGATTATCCTTTGGGTGGACAAAGGAAGAACTCCAATCAATGGACCGGAAAAAAGCTTATGACAATGCACAAGGCCTTACACCCCAGAGATGACACAGATAGACTGTTCGTAGAGAGGGAAGAAGGCGGTTGATGACTCATCAGGATAGAAGACTGTGTCCAAAGGGCCAAAACAGGACTAGAAAAGCATGTGCAAGTAAATAGTGAAGACATTATAAAAAGTGCCTGAAGCAGCACCACGAACAACAAAAAAGTAGCAAACGAAGGAGCAACACAGTAAACAAGGAAAGTAAAATGGGGACAGAAAAAATATTGGGAGAATCCAAAAAACAGATACAGAATGTTGCAGACGAGAGATCATGGACATGGCCACGAAAAGGAGACCTGAAGAGAAAAACAGAATTGCTTATCAAGGCAGACTAAAACAAATACATCAGGACAAACTATATCAAAGCAAAAATCGACAGAACTCAAATAGCAAATACCGCCTACGAGAAGAAAGGGATAAGACCGCAAACCACATAACAAGTGAATGTAGTCAACAAACCCAGAAGGAGTATAAAACAAGCATGAAAGGGTAGGAACAGGGAAACACTGGGAACTGAGCAAACGAATGGGATTCAACCATGCAGAAAAGTGGTACCAGCACAAACAGCCCTGGAGCATGGAGGCCATAAATTACCCTGGGTCTTTAACACCCAAACTGACCACCCCATCCAAGTGAGAAAACTGGTCCTGAGAATCGTGGGCAAGAAAAGGAGAACCAACCAAATAAAAGACATGGCCATGCCTGCAGATCACTGAGTAAATAGGAGAGAGACTGAAAATTTTGGAAAATACCAGCATCTGACAAGGGAGCTGAAGCCAGGGTAGTACCAGTAATGGTAGGTGTACTCAGAACCGTGCCAAAGACACTGAAAGTGCGATTGCAGGAACTAGGGATAAGAGGAAGGATTAAAACGATACAGACCACAGCACTACTTGGCCCTGCATAAATACTGGGGAGAGTATTATGAGATCTACGACCCCTAGCTGGTAGTAATGACCTAAAAGCATGATGGAGGCGGTACAAACCTCGGTGCTATTGTAATGGATGAGGAAGATATAAGAAGATGGCTGGAGACCTGAGGAACTTTCTGTCGATCAGCCTTCAGTGATATCCACCGGGCAACTAGTGTAATAACTGTAAACCCAAGTACTACAGTGGACAGTGGGAGTGTGAGGGGGAGACTGGAGACTTGAAGAGACTTGTTGTCACTCAGTCTCCAGCAGTGACCACTAGGTAACTAGTGTGAACAAGAAAATAATAATAATAATAATAATAATAATAATAATAATAATAATAATAATAATAATAATAATAATAATAATAATAATACCAGGACCTAGCAAGGGAGTTAAGGAAAATGTGGAACATGAAAACCAGGGTAGTACCGGTCATAGTGGGAGCACTAGGAACTGTCCCCCAAACGCTGAGGGAGAGACTGGAGGAGATCGGGATTAGGGGGAGGATAGAGACCGTACAGACCACAGCGCTACTTGGAACTGCACGGATACTGAGGAAGGTGCTAGAGATATAAGTACTGCAACGAATAGTAGCTCTGTCATGATATGCGAAAGAGGGAGGAGACGTTAGCTGAGGACCTGAGGAGACTTATTGTCACTCAGCCTTCAGCGATAACCACTGGGCAACCGGTGTGAAACTGTAAATCGTAGAATTACAGCGACCTATGAGTACTAGGAGAGGAGGGCTGGAGACTTGAGGAGACTTGCTGTCACTCAAACTCCAGCGGTTACCACCAGGCAACTGGTGTGAGATTCCAAATAATAATAATAATAATAATAATAATAATAATAATAATAATAATAATAAACAACGCAGAAAAAGTATAAATTTCAAGAATATGGGGATGCCCCCCTGCAAAAGTAAGAGTCGTGCCAGTTGTAATTGAGGCATTGGGCTCGATCCCGAAAAAAATTTCATGCCATATCGAATAGTTGGACATCAAGATAGACATACGAATTCTCCAAAAATCTACCCTCCTTGGAACAGCTCACATTCTGAGAAAAGTACCTTCTATCTTTTTTTGAGGCTTGACGGTTAGCTTAGAGACTGGAGAACCGGTATACCTCGAAATCTGAAGTCATGTAAGAACATTTTATCGGAAAAAAATATGATCTGAATGAATTCTATTCATGACATCACTGGCGCTTTCTACTGGGAAACATCTAAAAAAAAAGAGTAAAGAAAACGACAAGAAATATTTCAATTCTGGAAAATCTATATTTTGATAATAAACCTATCGAAATAAGGCCCCTAAAATGTCAAAAAAGCTTTTTTTCTTCCCAAATCAAAAACTATTTTTAGAACGGGTCTAGTGGAGTATCGCTGCCAATTTTCAAGTCTGTAGGCAAAACGGTACGGCCAGGATAACTGGAACACACAAATAAATGTATGATCACTTGCGCATGTAAAGAAAAGATAGAACCATTCACTATCTTTGATGACTACGGTAGTTTAATAATGATAATGATACATTTCTGTTTAATAATATTTTGTCATAAATATCATCATCACTTACTTTATTTGTTCAGAATGTTTTCTCTACAATCATATTAACCTTCAAATGATGGCTCGATAGAATATTATATATATATATATATATATATATATATATATATATATATATATATATATATATATATATATATATATATATATATAAAGATTATAATGAGGCTGCAAACTTTCATTTGAAATTATATTGTTAAAAATAACCAGACCGACTCAGACTAATTTGCGTACAAACCTTTTAGTAATATCATCGAAATTTTTAAAAAACTTTCCAAAGTCGGTAGTTCGAAATCTTTTGATCACCATCTGCCATTATCAAAGCATGATAGTGGTACTTGAAGAGTAATAAGTATTATTTTGTACTATTTTATTTTTATATTTCAAGTCATAAATCTCTTGAGAGTTTATCAGTTATTTTTAACAATGTATTTCCCAGTATATATATATTCACGCTCACACAGAGCAATACCTTCAGGATTGGATGTTGAGACAACAACTGATGGCTATTTGGATAGGCCCAGACGTAGACAACCGAGAAAAATCGCAATACGATATGGATAGGTACAGTTACCGACTTTCAGTGAGCAATGCAACATGATTGCAATCGATATAAGAAATGATGTAAGCAAAAATATCGTGTGAATATAGGTGTGTCCACCATAATATATATATGAGTACGTAGCTTGGACCTGAGCTGCTACGAAAGTCACTCTTCTGAGGATGGTAGCATATATCTACAGTCAGCGCACATCTGTGCCTAAAGTTGCCGACAGCCGTACTTTCCTAATTCTCTTCCCAAATGGACGGTAGAACGCTATAGCCAGCTCAAGTATTTACAAACTAATGCTCAGGTCAGGTCAAGTCAGCTATACCGTCTAAATATTGAGAGAAGGGGCCTAATTCATGTCACCTCTATGGGCCATCGTATGCAAACCCTTGGTTTAAAAGAGTGGAGTCAGCCCTGGCCGATTGCACTTCGCAAAATCCATTGCTGAAGCTGAGGGATTAGTCCGTACACATGTCCCGCCGTCTATGGTTCTATTGCTGCGGAGAACTCTTCCCAAAAATTTTTGTTCGCAAAGCCAAGCCATTATATATATATATATATATATATATATATATATATATATAGATAGATAGATAGATAGATATATGTGTGTGTGTGTGTGTGTGTGTGAAATGTGTGTGTGCATGTATATACAATAAGGTGATTAAAAAAATCAGCTTACATTAGCAGTGACAATCTCCTCAGTTAGCTTTGCATGCGTAAAATTTTTGTTTGCGAAGCCAAGCCATTATATATATATATATATATATATATATATATATATATATATATGTGTGTGTGTGTGTGTGTGTGTGTGAGTGTGTGTGTGTGTGTGTGAGTGTGTGTGTGTGTGTGTGTGTGTATACAATAAGGTGATTAAAAAAATCAGCATACATTAGCAGTGACAATTTCCTCAGTTGGCCTTACATATATATGAACATGGAAGCCTTCGACCAGGTAAGTATGGACATTAGGTTTAGGGATCCAAAATTACTGTGCCTAATTGTTCTACCATACAATGGCATTGTGAATACGAGCGTTGGTTGAGTGTCGTAGTTTACCTGATGGTCCCAAGTTCAATTCTTCTAGTCGGACAGTGGAATCCATCTACTCTGATTCAAGCAGCATCTGAGAGAAAAAATTGACTGAAACAATAATGGGAACTTTCGAGAATGTTTCCGAATCCAACGGGCACGTGATCCAATGGCCTAAGTAATGTGGTTATAACAATCAGGATGAGGACACTACTCCGATCAAATCAATTTATAATTATGATAATTTCTTTAAATGCATCGAAAATTGAGCTGATGAATCCGCGTAATTGTTTTGAACATTCCATAAGATCTTGCAAGTAGTTATGCTTAAATGGCCCTACAGGACAATAGCTTCTGAGGCTATTTGGGTCGGCCAGAATTTATACCTTTTCCTGAGAAACTTCAAAATTAGAGCAAGAAAGTTAAAAAATGAGTGGGCAGATAAAAATCAACGGCAAGAAAACTGAATCGATGAACAGGAATAATCTAATAATTATATTCGCTGCTTCAATCAATATAAATCTTCAATTCTTTTAGTTAAACCTGTGGCTTGATAAAATTCATGGGCCTTTCCAGTTAATCCCCATTAAAGGCCAACATCAATAGGTACATCCCCCAAAGCCCCAAATACATTTTTCTTGTCAAAAAAGAACCAAAGGGCTGGGTCTTTAGTGTTAGCATCCACTGCGAAAATGGAAACCTTGTTCCTAACTCCAGCCCTTAACCCATACATCCTTTTTAGTTGGGTCCCAAGAAAAAGGACAGTTTTGCATATCTTTTTAGTTGGGTTCTACATGAGTTAAGTTGTTTGCTTTTTTTTCAGCATTACCCGAAGGAGCGGCTAATGCAGTCAAAATTCTAAAATAAGAAAATAAATATCATCATACCTTACAGTATTTTAGGGCTTTTTCGTTACTCCCCACCAAATCAGAATTTTCTTCACCAGTGGAATCGTTGGGTTAGGAGTTTTGGGTTTTGGGGTTTCTTCAGCGAGAAAAAATGCAATTTATTTTCTTTTGGGCGGGAAGTTCGGTTGCGCTTTGGAATTAAGGGCGTTAGTTTTTGGTGGGAACTAACTAAAAAGGCCAATAATTTTTATTTGATGGCATGTTCCAACTAATTTAACTGAAAAAGTCAACATTTGCCGCAACTGAAGCAGTGAATGTAATGATTTGATGACAGGAACATTATTCGATTTTCGATGAACAAAAGAAAAATGACTGTCAATATGAGAAATGGTGCAGACATGGTTTGAAAATAGATGAGTCCACCATGAAAAATTCACTCGAAGAACCATTCAGAAAATCCATCTAGGCAACACCAGTTCTATTGCTGAAGACATGCAGAGCCTTCGGTAAGTGAGGGGTTCAGTTTAGATAATGCCGTGGGTGTGGTGGGATTTGTATCTGAATAATAGAATATTTCAAAATGAACGGAACTGATCTTTGATCCACATGATGCGATCAATAAAAATCATAAAAATGAGTTGTGCTTTCTTTGATGTATTGTAAGTTCACAATTTGTAATACAGTAACGGCAACACCCTTTTAGATCGTTCGCACTTGAATCTTTCTTTTTACGCTTCCATCTACACATCGCTGTTTTAAATGTTTTTTGTATGCATTTCATATTGTTTATGCCTTCTTTTCTATGATTGTTCATTTTTAGCCATTTCACTGTTTCATCTGTTTATTCATGTCTGTCTGTCTCTGTTTGATCATATGTATCTCAGTTTGTTTATATCATGGACCGTATCTATACACCTATTTTTCTCATGCAGTCTATTCAAAAATATTTCAGTTTGCTTATATCTATCTTGGTTAATGTGCTTGTATCTATCTTGGTCTATCTACATATATTCTGTTAATCTCCATCTACCTATCTAACAATCGATCTATCTATCTATTTCAGTCTATTCATATCTATCTATATCTGTCTATTCATATGTACGTGGGCAATTTTGAAGGACAATTTTCACCTTTGGTTTATGAACAAATCTCTCGGCTTACGTACGAAACTTATATCTTCATACAAAACAACGTCCCTTTGCACAGTGTGCCGGTAACGGTCGACTACCAGACTAGAATGGGTTCCAGAAATGGTAAATCAATGGGGTGGGCACCATTTCCTGCAGATCCCAACCTTATAGAAAATCTCTAGAGCATCTTCAAGAGTAAAGTGTATAAAGTTAGGCGTTAGTTCGTGACCAAAATTAAATACCTGGCGAGCTATTTTGACAAGTGTGAGAGTTATCACGACTGGAAATTTATTCAGAAAATGAGGTCAGGTAAAAAAACGACTCCCTAAAAATGTTATCAATTGATGATCGACTTATATGTATGATTGGTGTGTAAGGATCTTACTAAATGATTAGTATCAGAGTTGAGTATCAAAGTTGCCTTTTGTTGATTTATAAGCTTCAGTATTAGATGTATATGGTTTTTTTGTAGCGTGTTTAAACTACCTTCATTCTAACTGCACGCCATTTAATGATTAATCAATATATGATAAGTGTTTTACAGTGTTTTCCCACCCATACTTAATACAGGCATGATAAAAGTTGAGGAATTGCAAAAATATTACCTCGTAATTTTGAATATCTGGACATGTAAGTTCAATATTCTCTGGCATTGCATGATGATGCTTTGTGAATATTTGTGTGAAATGATATTTAAATTACTCCACTGCAGCAGAATTAGGATTAAAATTATTTTCATTATCATTTGGCACACTCTGTTGTACGTTCCGAAATTGTATGCAAATTGCATTCATTAAAACATCCATCATCCAACTGCATTGATTTTCATGAATTTTTGATAAAAGGTTGGCAGCACTAACACGTACAACGTTATTCATAGTCAAGTGTTTTGCATGCATTAATAAACATCTAGCAACCATTTTGGTGATATCTCTCTTTTTCCACTGTTCCATATTTTATGCAACGTGAACCCCAAATCACTTTTCATTAATGATAAAATGGCAAAAATTCAATTGCTTAATAGAGGAAAAACAACACTTGCTGAAACTCTTGCAAGTGACCACCGGACGCAAAGAAATCCGGTTACATGCAGTACACCTTACTTGACGAATGGAAACCCGTTTGGAGATAAAGATTCGTAAGTACCCATTAAAAAAGGGAATTGGGTTACTTGCCTCCATTGGTTCTCCGAATATGCTTAAAACCTCACGTTGCTGCATCGTGAAGAACTTAGATACATGCACTAGACCAATTACCCACCGTCTCTGAAACCGTATCATATCACTAAACGTGTTACCTGGGCCGAAAAGTATCTGAAAAATAGACTATCGGTTGGTTTTATTCACGGATTAGGGCAGGGCGACGCTGGGTGATCTCGATGGCTAACGAAAGGAATGTTACTCATGGGAAAATCCAAGGCATCCCCGGATGAGATGTCAGCAAAGAGGTTGGTGAATCATCTTCGCTAGGGTCCGATTCGATTTCTTTTATCAATTCTCTCATTTCTGAATATTTTCGTGCATCATGTAAGACAAAAAAAAATTGGAAATATTATTCATTATAGTTACTATGTAAGTAGAACCCCCTTCTAAAATCAAAAATGATATTTTTTTAGAGAAATAATAAATGAAGTCAAATCTAACCATAGCGAAATATCTAACGTAAGTCGTACTCTAGTTAAATGGTGGAAAGTAACTGCCCAGTTCTCCATTTACATTGTAAATAGAACTCACCTCCTAAACCTAACTAAAGTTTTTTTTTCCCAAATGACATTTTTGAAGGGGTTTATAGTATTATGATCGAACACTGCAATCTTACTCTATCATCCTTCTCACCTGCCTGTACAAACATTTCACTGAAGTGATTACCAATCCAATCACTATGATGCTGGATGGAAACCAACGGGCTTCAGAAGGGGTTACTCGACAGTTGACCATTCGGTGATCCAACACAAAGAAAAAGCAGCAGAATGTAAAATGCCACTCGTTGTAGCATTTGTTGACTTCAAGATGGATTTCAGCTCAGTGGAAATCCTCAAAATCATCGATGCAATCAAACAACAAGGTGTAGATCACATATTTATAACATAACTACGGACTCAGCAGTTCATGTGTCAGACTTCATGAAGACTCCGAGCCCTTCTTGGTCTTCACGTGAAATTCGGTAAATAATGCGATGTACTTTAAATATATTAAAAACAAAGGCACAACGATCAAAATAGAAAACGCACAGACCACTACATCTATTTGGAACAACGAATTTCTATAAAACTCAAAATAGAAGAAATCAAAGGAAGAATCATTTAGTATTGACAAGTTTCGACATGATTGTATATGCAGAGCAAGCTTAACCTTCAAGAACAAGAACATCTCGTTTGAATTTGAAAAATGGGGGTACAACCAACGTGTCCTCTCGATAATCACCTATGGAGCTGGAACATGGAACTTGACCAAAAATTGGCCCTCAAACTAAGAACGGGTTCAAGAAAGGATCAAGCTTAACATTGTATGGAAAGATCACGAGGCAGCTCAATGTGTTAGAGAAAAAATAGGAGTCAATGATATCATAAAATCCATTAGAAAACTGAAATGGCGATGGGTAAGCCATACAGCAAGAATGTCAGAGGGCTGCTGGACATCATTACTCACAATTTGAATCCCCATCAATCATAGTGTTATGAATTAGACAAGTTCAGAAAATATTGGCTCGAAGACGCCCACGACTGAGGTCTAGCGAATCTTGGGGAAGATCTATGTCCAAAGACGTACATTAAATGGATGATGGTGAACCGACGTTTTATTGATTGGTTGCAGAAAATATTTCTCAGGAAATAAAATTCTTTAAGGGGATATATAGAGAGATAGATATTAACAGACTAAGATACATAGATGGATAGACATGAATAAACATGAACAGAAATACTGGTAGTGAAGAGAGAAGGGCAGATAAACAGGAAGATATATATTTTTTTAGTAAACAACCTTATTTCGTAGCCAATGAAACAGGATTCATCAAACGTCTCAAAACTTTCATTCTCAGTAAAAGTTATATTGATAGTGACGTTGCAAATTATAGTACTAGGTAGAAAAATAAGATTATGATCAAGGTTGCATTTTAGCCGGGATTGTATCTAAATCCAATACACGTTGGCAGCTTTTCTAATAGCTGCAGATCGATTATTCTATCTCTCTCACTGTTTAGCAATAGTTGTTTTTGCATTAAGACAGAAAATATTTCTGGCGGTTGGGAAAACAAATTAAAAGGATTAAACATTGAATTATGCAATGTTTTACCGGAAATTTGCAACACTCAAGAAAAAGGAATTCTTGGTTGAAACAAACGTTTCTAACAGAATAGGACTATTTGATGTATTCATGACATAAAAGCATTGATTTTGGTTATATTTGAAAAATGCGTTGTAAATCATGAAGAAATTGATTGTCACTGGTCAGGAATTAATGCAAGTATTGCTGGTAGAATAGGATTTGTATGCATTATGTAGATGTATAGCAAATGATTTTACCATAAAAATGCATTGAAAATCAGGAAAAAATTGATTGTCATTGGCCAGAAATTGAGGCAAGCGTTAGAATAGAGTTTTTATATGTACTAGGGTAAAGCCCGTTCAAAAGGTGCATATTTGGAAGGCGCTGGACCTTATGATGTGTGAAGCAGCCTGCCGTAATTTTCGTTCGAAACTGCAGCTTCGAAGTATTTTAGATAATCCTCGTCAGTGTTGTCAAGTCATGTATTTATATCTTAATTTAGATCTATGAATCAAAAGTGAGAAAGAATAGTCTTATTTATTCCACATTGATAAAAAAAAACATGATTTCTCGCAACTATTTTTCTACTAAAAATAAAGCAGTTGAATGAGTCGAAAATAGGGAATATAAATTCTTAATTGGGTTTGAAAGACAAAAGAATTTGTTCATGATGTCGTTAACAGCAACTATCAAAACAGACTTCTTTTTTTAAAATTCCGTGATGTCATCAACTATGATTTAATTCAAATTAAAAATTCTCTCTCTCTCTTTAGAGAGAGAGAGAGAGAGAGAGAGAGAGAGAGAGAGAGAGAGATGATCACGTAGGTCACGTAATCTCGTTCTACAGAAAACCTAAGTAGAAAAAAGCCCCTGATTCTCTTTCTCGTGAACGCTGTTGAGGTATCCGGACAAAAACCTATATTCATATGAATTCTTTTATTGTAAGTTTAGCACCTCCTCATATCAAAATTCGCTGACCCAAATGACTTCAAACTCGACACTGCAATATCCGGAGCGCAAACCAACATATCTGGCAAATATCAACTCCGTTCAATAGACAGTTCTTAAGTAATCTCGGTGAAAGAACACACATATGCACTGTTGCGCGCCCACAAACACACAGATTTCTCAAATCATGGTTAGATAATGTAAATACATTGCTGATGATTTTATCATAAAACACATTGCAAATAATTTCTCAATAAAATGCATTGAATGAAAGGAGGAATTTTCAAGGCAAGTATTACTGATAGAATTGGCGTATCATATGTATCATGCAAATACATTGAAAAATATTTCGTAACATTGCAGATAATGTTGCACTCTAGAACTGCATTAAAACAGGATAAAGGGATTGCCAGTGGTCATAAATCGAGCAGCACTGACATTATAGAGTTTTATATCTCTAATATAATTCCCAGGTACTTTTTATACAGTAGATATTTTCTGCGCATTCATATGTTAAACCATTTATTGTACAGTTCTGAAAATGATTCCCAAATGCACCTCTTTATTGTGAAACATTCCAATATCTTCCAACAAATTACTATGATACTCTATTCCCAGTTTATTTCAGTAGAAAATAAAAACCAATGCAGTCTATAGCGAACGATTCTCAATACATTTTCATAGTAAAAGTATGCATCTCAATAATAAAATGAAGACTGTGGTTCCAAAACGCTATAAGCGCTGTTTGAGGAATAAATATTTGATTTATTCAAAAAATTAAACTCTATATTTGAATCTTCTTATATTATTACAGCCTTATATATATATATATATATATATATGCAGTTTATGGGGCTTTACAAAGATGAAAAGTTCACATCAACAATTTGATTTTCTATTTAATTATACACATTTTTTTAGCGTTTTGAACGACGTTCTTCAAACAATTCTATGCAATTACTCCAATAAATGATTATCAATGAACGCAAGATATCTCAAATGTAAGGAATTGTCAAAAAAATCTAAAATTAACGAAGTGGCAAAAAAGTTTGTTTCTTTGTTTAGATCTAATCATGTTAATCAACAAAGAGAGATCGATTTTAATTGTGTACGAAAAGTAATGAAACCTATATAGCTCCCATTTTCTGAACGGTTATATATAGTCGGAAGGAACAAGTCGGAATTGTGCACTTGATGATACACTTTTTAAATAAAATTAGCTTGGTGTGAGGGTAGGTCATTAGGTCTTCAAAAAACACGCCCCCCCGCTCTGTTGGCTCATAGCTGCCAAATCCATAATAACCGACAACATATACCATAGACACAATATCTTGGCTTCAGCTGATCATATCTTCAAGGTATGAGGCCGCTTTTCTGATGTTTTTGAGTGTAGGGAATCAATTAATGAAGAGCATTTTTGGTTTCAAGTTAGTTCAGTAACAAGGTCATATCGGTTATATGAATGTTATTTAGATATCTGGGATGTTTTTTCAACTTCATTAACCAAATAATAAGGAGCTCTTGTTATTCTGCCTAATAAGGTTTACTTTTCAAAAGCCGGTGGTTTTGAAAATCTCATGGCCTGCCTTAGCACGAAGCCAAATTTTTCAAAAAGTGTCACCAAGTGCACAATTCCTGTACACTATGTTAGGCTCTTCTCCCACAGGTTGATGCCGAATTGATTATGTTTTACTGAATGTGGGAAATGAGCATTTTAATTCTTTTGTTGATATGATGAATGACATTTTTCATGAATGTAAGAAGTATAAGAAATAATTCATATTGATGGTAGCTTCTCTCAGACAAACAATGGGAATAGAAAAAAAAATCACTTCAAGGATTAAAATTGATTTATTTTTTCACGTTCTCGAAAAAAGAAAGTTTTAAGATTGGTTGTGTACGACAATATTAAGAAAAGGCCCATCAACTAAACGCAAAAAGAAGAAAAGTTATTAAATTGAATACAATACTTACAAGATATTTATTACCCTGCTCGATCACATCACTCAAGATTGTGTTAGTAACTACCTTGACATTTTTGCAATGGGGTGCAACTCAATGCAGTCTTGAAACATTTACAATTCTTTTTGCTGGCTTTGAGACGGATGAAGTGAAGCATGAATGCACAGACAGCACTGACATTTTCCAAATCTGTCCAATACGGTGCCCATGTCTTGAGATTCCATTTCCAACCTTTCAGTGCAGGATCTGGAAAACCTGATTGTTTTTTCAAGGTACAAGAACATTTCTTTTGACGTGCTGGAACGGTGCTGCATTCGTCGATGGGATGCTCTCTAGAAACCCAGTTTTGCTTCATTTATAGTAACACTGGAGTACCCTTTACTGGAATAGCTCTTACGCACATGATCACTGTAAGCTATTCAATGTACTGCATTTGTACAGAATCCTGTCAGCTCTGGTGGATTTTCGATTAAGTTCAGAATTATTCCAGTTACTTCAGGAAATTTCATCCAAGTATTCCACCCTGATTTCTTACCAATACCTAGCATGTTCAGTCACAACCTGTAAAGGTATGGAAGAAATGACATTCTCTTATTCCGTCCATACTGCAAAGGGGCTCCATGAACTTGGATATCCGTGAACCCTTTTCCGCTTCCAAAACCAACCCATAACACAGTAAGCCCCAGATTTTGAAATTTTACTAAGAAGTGAACAGGTAATAACAGGGCATCAAAATAAACTGTGCAGAAGAAATCTCCCTTATGGCTATCCATAACAGCATGGTGCGGCTGCAGCATCATACGAGTGTCTGTCTCTTCATGGTCAGATAGAGTGGCATCAGATAGGTCGAATGCCTCGTTGGACAGCACACACTTGGACCAACATTTAAAAATACAACTAGTGGTTACACCTGAATTTATCAGTTTTTCTCAAGTATATTTACTATACTATTTTAGTAAGTATACAATGGGGAATTTTTTTTGAAAAAGTATTTTTCTAAAGATAGTATAAGCATCATTTGTCAGTACAAAGTCCCGTTTTGTTGTACATAGTTCTCGGATATCACATTCAAAATCTCATCAGAATGAAACTTGAAGACTCACTAGCTTTCAGGAATGCCTACCAATCTTTTCCTTTGGAGTAGGGGACCGAACAGCTGTCTCACAAAGACCTTCCACTCGTGTCTGATTTTTTTAGGCTGCCCTGAAGATAACGATCCAAGACTGCATCAATTCAAGTGGTAATCAATTTCATTTGATTCTCCGTGAAGGGCAGGGAGTACATTTCTGTATATTCACCGAACACATTGACTCGCTATGATTTAATATATATCTAAGATGACTTTTGAAACTTGTTTGACTGCTGGATTTCCATACATGAAAAACTCGTCAATGTTTGAATCAGGGTGAGTTTGCAGATTAACAAACATTTGTATCACAATTGCTGAAGAAATTTTCCTTGAAGCCATTTTGTCTGTGCCTTTATCCAAGTTCACTGGGGTGGTATAAGGAAGGTAAAAGGATTTGCCTCTGGGATGACATTAAAGAGTTGTGAGTTACGTTCCTTAATCTGCTCCTTTAGAAAATATTGAATGCATAGCATTTCCAGTGATCGGTAACTTCTGAAGACATTTGCTCACCTCAGGGTCTATGTATCCACCAATGATCAATGTTTCTAGTTGATTGCTTGCTTCTCCATGAGAGATAATTATCATTTTTTGATCCACCAGGTCACAAAGATTTGAGTTGGTTGGAGAACCTTCGCTGTTTAGATTCAGAGTTTTCTGGATGTTCAATGCAGTCCGGTTGTGTTGTGAGAATGTTTGCATATTCAGACCTCGATGTTACAAAGAACTTCTTCCTTTGAGAGTCCAATGACTGCTTTCTCTTATATCTGGCTTTAAAGACATTTGGAGCTCCTACATTATTGAAGCAACTTGATTCTGAGCTCGTGGTTTGGGTCCGTTGAAAGAAATCGTTGTTCTCAGATTCCAAACGATTCACAGGATTTATGTTGTTGACAGTACTTGTCATGGGCATCTCTTCTAAAACTTCCAAGCTATGCCACGGTGAGAAAGTATGATGAGAGCCTCTGTATACGTCAAGTGGAACATTTTATCCCAGCCTGCACCTTTCATCAACAGGCCTTTATTTTCTTACACGCACATTTGAAGATGCTGGAAACTCATCATTGCTCACCCAACTCCCCAGAGGAAAACAACTGGCAGGTATACAAGGGGAAGTTACCTTCGATAATTGGTATTTGCCTTGAATTTGATTAGGAATAGGCCAAATTTCTTGACAACAAGGTTTGCATGTTCCTGCATACTCAGTATGGTTCTTTTTTTCTTTGCTGAATACTGGGAATACCCCAATAACTGCTCAGGGAATGACATCTTCCAGTTTCTGGCTCTTTTTAAAAAAATTGCGAAGATGGCAGTATCTCACCCCGCTGCCATTTGTCATCAACCTTTTCCTTCTTGCTCATGATTAAGACATGGATCAACCATGCTTCATTCTCCGCACTACGTCACCTTCTTGAAAGGATATAAGACTGATGTTTTCCCCCGAAGTATTCAATATAAGGAATCACTGTGAATTAGTTCAATTTGTGTTTATTCTGAAGTATCCAAAGTTAGTAGCAGAGGATCAATGTCTGTATTGTACTCGCTCAGATCACCAGTTAGTGTGACTGCCATACCATGCATATCAGTCATATCAGAGACATCAATATTGTCAATAGATACTGTTGAAAGAAAAAAATGCTTGCAGCTGGTACTACGACATTGTCATCTTTGAACCTTATAAACTTGTAAATTTTCTTCGTACGTCCATAAAAGAAATCATGGGAAACTGTCATTCCCTATTGATGGTAATCCCTGATAAGACCTGATCACATAAAAATGATTGAGATGAAAGTATGTGCTATAAAAGGGGAAGCCCCACATCACGTAACTTTTTGCCTCTTTGAGAGAGTTCCTGAGTCAAAGATTCCGACAATGAAGACAATACTTTTATATCAGTTGACAGCAACACGTCACTGTCTTTAGTAAAGGCCAATCATTCATTGCCTAATTTCAGCAGTAAATGTAATTAGAATAGAATTGGATGTATGTCTACATAGGCCAGTTAGTTTAGTGCCTTCAATCTGCTGAGTCCTTTCCCTCTCACCAGGGCTTTGGTTTGCTACGATTTTGACCTTTCCACTTATGAAATGTCCCGTTAGAAGGGAAAAGTATGGCCCCTCGTGAAAATTTGAAGAAAACCCAATCATAGAAAGGTCCATGTAGGACAGAGAAAATTATTGCACATAAGTTCAGAGTCAATAAGGCCAAGTTGAATCTAATTTATCAAGCTGACAAATATATCAATCAAAATATTAAATATCTTTTTACGAAAAAAGGGAAAGATAAAAAAGTGCTTAACGTTTGTTTTACTACGAGCCGTTATAGAGGCGATGCACGCCTCCTTCTCCCATCTCATACCCCAAGTCTCTTGTATCTCCTACCTCTGGCGACTCATACTATCATCATTTCAGGGAATTATTTCTTCGTTCTAGCAATTTCGTCGAACAGGAGTTTTTTTCAATTTGAAAGCGAGAGAAACGTGTATTCAAAATTCTTTCTAGAATTGCAAGACGCGGTGTACAATGTCAAGCAATGTCCCAAGATATATCAGTTCTTGAACAACCATTACAGAACAGACAATATTTGGGATGATCAGATAATCATTGATTGAATTGCCAGATTCGGCGATCAAATATTACAAATCAGGAGGGAAGTTTAAGGTTTCTTTCTAAATATATCTTCTCATTCCTATTCTAATCATGTCTAATGTGCCTCCTAGGAACATCTGAACCCCTAGTCGTCAATTTTTCTATATAACGCCGATCTGCCTTTGCACTGACTATGTGTATATTTCAGCACTCCTATTTAAAATCATATATATATATAAATATATATATTACATTAACAGGTATTATGGTATGAATGACTGAAGTTACACAAAAAAAATTGAAAAAGTGCTTTTTTTCGTATTTAGTGTTTAAAGCTGTAAAGCTTTCTAAACTATATATATATATATATATATATATATATATACATAACATCCGTCGTGTTTTACTCGAAATTTATGGTAATTGTTACCTTGTTCTGAAAAAAAGCGATCAGCTGTATTTCTTTCTCATATGCTAACATTGAAGACTGTGGGCGCTTCACAGTGGGGGAATCGTTAGCGAACTAATCAAGTAGACCATTATTACTACGGGGTGAATTTAACCCTCACCAGGTTGTGCCATACAGTCTTAAGCATATTACCCAACATTGACGACTGTAGATAGGAGGTCGTGTCTGTTGCTGCTCGGTCATGGTTAGGTGAAAACGTTTTCCTTCAAAGTAGAAGCGTGGATCTCGTAAAAGACTGGAGATAAATTGAATAAACGAAGTGTATTTATCTATATAACTATAGACCTATCTATCTCACTCACGCACGCTAACACACACACACACACACACACACACACACACACACATATATATGAATATTTATATATAGGGGGTGTAATACCTTTTAATGAGCACACAGATACTACACTCCGGTCCTAAGCAGAAGGATCGGATAAATAATACTTCGATCCTTGATAGAGTACAGAGATATTCTGATCCTAGATTGAAGTAGTCGACCAATACTTGAATAATCCCCTCATTTCCAAGACGATTATATTATTTGGTGATGGTGTTGCTTAGACAGAAAAAACGTTTTAATTGGGTTACAAAGTTTTTTGCCGGACGCTTGTATCGTCTCAAAAGAAGACTACGTGACAAGATTGTGTCTGCATTGCGTAAGGGCTTGCATCATTTACCTGCCTGTTTAGCTGACTTATAAACACTGGTGCATATCAACTTCTCGTCTCGCATGAGTTCACATCTTGACCTGCTTTTTCGGGGGAAGGGCAAGGGCGAGTGGGAAGTAGGGTGTGGGATGGACGGACAGGAAGGCTCTGAAGAAAAAGCCCGGATCTTATTTCGCTGGCTGCCATCACAGAGAGTATATCGTGTCTTTCAAAGTCGCCGAAGCCTTCATGTTGGACAGATAGAAACGCAAAAGTGACCATGTTCTCGTCAAGTCTCGTTCACATTTGAAAACAAGTCTTTCAAGACGTTGTTTGTGTGTTTCAACGTCTCTACGTTTTCATTAATATTGATATTATTTGTTGGAAAGAGAAAGAGAGAAAAAAGGTTGTTTTTTCTTCTTTCGGCCAAGTTAGGAAGGAAGAGGAAAAACCTGTTCATAGTTTTCAATTCAAAGGACCCTGCTGTTGTTGTCATGATTCTGGCCACATTTCTGGTATAATCTAATGAATAGAAAAAGTATCTAACGGAAAGAGAGAACATCGCCTTGTAGCACGAACTCGTGCATACGCTACGTTGAAATCTTTTTTTTTCTTTAACATACGGATTTAAAGCCTGTCTTCGGAAAAATAAAGAAAATAGAAGGACCACCGAAAATGATGGAAATTACTTTTTTATAGGTAAGTAAACAATTGTTTTATCCTCTAACTATTCTATTCATATGCATACATACAAGCATATCCTCATGTATAACACTATAACTCATGATATATATATATATATATATATATATATATGTATACATATATATGAATAGATTTTCGTTTGTTTTTTTTCTTCGGAAAGAGAAAGAAAACGAACGTATCATTGAAAACTGATTGAAATTAACAAGTTTTGGATAAGTAAACAATCGTCTTTTTCTCATACTGTTAACACGCATACCCCAACACGCGCGTGCGCACGTGCGCGCACACACACACACACACACACAAACTCGATCAAACATACGTGCGCGCATATCTATCAATACAATAAACGGGCTGAGATTGTTTTTTATTTGTTTCTCTGTCCGCGATACAAAATAAAAATAAGATGAAATTCATTATTTGCTGATAAAAATATCTCCTACCCACCATTTGAAAAAACAAAAAAGAATAGATATTTTTTATAATTTTTACTTGTTATATATACAATACAAAAGTTACTTTCCTGTCTTCAGTCGGAATAAAAATAGGGGCCGAGTTTGAGCCTGCAACAACTAGTCTTGTCTTTGGAAGAAAACACTGATGCCTAAAATTGCTGATTTGATTTCGTGTTAATAAAGGATTCGAGCAATCAAAACATTTTCTTGCTTTCACACTATCTGCTTAGAAGTTATCCACTGGAGTGTATCCCATTAGTATATATTTGATATGTGCCGAACTTATGACTCATTCTGTACACATGAACATATCAGGGGCATCCAAAGTTGAAAATCAACTTTTGAAAGAAACTTTGACAAAAATCATGCAATACCAGCCAGAAAATTAAAAGCAGAACATTTACGTTTTATCATCTGATATGAGGCTTCACCTAAAAACTGACTATGAAAATATTTCAGTTTCAAAGAAATGAAGAGGATAAAAAGCAGACTTAATGCTACCATCTTGAATTGGACAACCATAGCAAACAAATGTGGGAAAGGATTTTCTTGTTTTTTTATACATGCATGTGTTCTGATCCCAGCGTTTTATCTACAGACTTGAAAATTGGCATCAGTACTCCACTTGACTCTTCCTAAAAACGTTTTATATTTTTGGAGGGGGTTTTATTTTGACGTGTATAATTTATCAATAATGTCTAGATTCTAGAGAATGTTCCTAAATGCTTTTTACTCAATTTGAGATGTGTTTTTTTCAGTGGAAAACGCACCAGGGTTGGCATAAATAGAATTTAATCTGATCATATTTTCATTCTTCGATACAATCTTTTTTTTACATTACTTCAGATTTTGACGCAACAGTTGTTCAATTATTGACTGTAATGGTGAGTATTATTAGGTTTTAATAGGTTGCACCAACTGTTGATAACGTCAACAAAGCATTTACAGTGAACGCTGCTACAGTACGATCTGTTCAGCATTGGTTCAAGAGATTTAGGTCTAGAGATGTGTATACCAGTAATGAACCTCGAGGGAGACCTAAACCCGTTCTTAATGAAGAAGAATCACTGACATCAGTGGACAATGACCAACGAACAAGAATGCGAGCACTTTCTGGAGATTTTATGACTTCAACTGCGACCATATCACGTCATCTCAAGGCAATAGGAAAGATTTAAAAGACAGTGTCCGACCCAATCTCTTGACTGTGCATAAGCTTAGAGTCTTGGGGTATGAAGTCTTGCAGCATCCACCATATTTACCAGTCATTTCTCCCTCAGATTATTATCTTTCGAAGCGTTTTGAACGTCATACTTGTAATGAAAGATCCAATAATAAGAAAGATGTAAGTGGTTCTACAGAATTTCTGACCATTGAAAGAATTTTTATGGAGATGACATGGAAAAGGGTTATTGCTTCAAATGGGTCATATTTAGATAAAATTTACACTTTTTTTTCCTTTGTTCACATCATCCTTTATCTTAACGTAAAAAAAAATATATTCATAAGCAACAACCTAATACTACATTACAGTCTTTGCTCCATTCCATCTACAGGTATTAGTAGTATTAGTTGTAGTAATAAGAGGATTAGGAATAATGATAATAATAATAATAATAATAATAATAATAATAATAATAATAATAATAATAATAATAATAATGTCTCAGCTCCCTTCCTTCCATCGGGCAAATGGAACGGAGCAAAAAACTGGGGAAATCGCAGAGCAAAATGTGGACGTGAAAGTTAGGGATGCGACTATATTAGCGCACTTGGAAGAGTGCAAAAACGCCAGAGACAAAATTTGATCAAGTATGAATCCGAGGAAGAGTCGAGACTGTCCAGAACGAGATATTACTGAGGTCTGAAGAGGTCCTGAAAAAGGTGCTGAGGAGATTTGCTGTTACTCAACCTCCAGTGGTAACCAACAAACATATAATGCATGAAATATGATAACGAATTAAACATCACAGCATGTCTTAAATGATTCAGACCACAGTAGTGTTGAAGTCGGTGATAATGATTAGGAGAGTGCTGGAAATTTTAAGAGACTAACTGTCAATCAGTCCTTAGCTAATATCTCTATTGCAGATAGGATAAAATAGAGAGAAATCTACATTGCATTACATTGTCATCGGCGCGATTACAAGGGCGGATCCAAGTTTTTGAGCAAGGTTGTGTTCTAATGGAGAAATTTATTTTCACAAATTAATACTTGAAAAAGGAAACACATTCTAAACATCAAAAACAAGAAAGTAATATGAGATCTGACATTTTTCGCTTACATTTGAGTCGTTGCTTTTTTAGCTCTAGAATTGACAAAAGACTTGAGTTGAAAAAATAATCAAAGAAATTTACCACAGAACCAATAAATAAAAGAATATAAACAATAAGACAGAAAACGTCTTTCTTATGTTTGATGAGAAACAAAATAGTTTACTGTTTTTAAGGTTAATTTATGATTACTTGGGATCATTTTTTCTTTTTTTTAATTTACATTTTTTCATCTAGATATTTGAGAGGATTTTTAATTGCGTTTTGTTGGGGTAGGAGGCCCGGATCCCTGGACACCCTGGATCCGCACCCGGATCATTACAACACTGCAAAGAGGTTGGAAGAGTTGAAAATCCGTGGAAGAATCGAAGCATTCAAGACGATACCATTACTAAAATCAGCAACAATACTGAGGAGAGTGCTTCTGGAGTGAAAGCTCATTGATAATAATATCAGGTTGTTGCATACAAAATGTAATTTTAATTAAAAAAAAAGAGGATGATTCTAACATCAAAAATGGTAAATATCTAATAAATTTTGAGCAATAACGTTTCTATGACGAGCCTCCAATGATAATTCAGTAAAAGCAAAATATGACTTCTGTATTATTGAACCCTTTATCACGGATATGAATTTCATAATGCTTGAAATTATGTTAATCTGTCGAAGAAATGTCTGGTGAATATGGAGGATGCTGCAATCCTCTAAGCTTAAGCACAGTCAGCTGAGAGATGTGGGGATGTTAGACTGTGATAGAGTATTCCATTCAGTTCGTGTCTTTTCAAAGTTTTGAACCTTTCCTATTGTCTTGAGATGATGTGAAATGGTCACAGTTGAAGTCCTAAAATCTCCAAAAAGTGCCCGATTCGATGTTCGTGGGTTTGTCCATTATTATTGATAATTCTTCATCGTTGATAATAGGTTTTGCCCTACATTAATATGGTATCCATATTTCCCGGACTTGGCCAACGCTGAACATTTTTTCAGGCGTAAGCGTATTGTTCCGATGTTGAGTAGTGTGTTCTGTCGTACAGTTCATTCTAAATGATCTGTTGGCATTATCAGCTGCTTGAACAGCATTATGTTCTAATTTGAAATCGTACTAGAAAATTAGTTCTTTGAGGCCAAAGGGCTTATAAAAACCCTCCAATAATAACGAATTATATCTCTACATGCATAGGATCTGCAAAGATGTAACTACTTAAGTAAATATTTCACTTTTAGCATTATTCTCTATGTAGTGAAAAAATGACATTTCAATTGAAACATCCTGATAATAACAATTGCAGACTTGAAACAGCAGTCGTGAATTCGAGGGCGTAGCTGTGGGATATTTATAAACGTCCCTAATGGAGGGAGGTGAAACCTTTATAAATAGTAGTTTACCAACAGCATTGCTATATCCCACTTAATATTGAAGAGGGTCTCTCAATGACCCCGGGCCCCTAAATCCCTAGCCATGCCTCTGCGTGCTCTTGTTTACAATACGCGCTAATAAAATGTTGCTTTTGGCGAAGGGTGATATTGTGGAGACCAATTCAATGCGACTTGTTGGCTTCAGTGTTTATAAACCAATAGTAGAGTCTCTAGCAAGCTAAGCTCATCGACCAATATGCTGGTGCCGATTGTTCGATATTCGCTGGGGCTTTGAGCCAAAGTGTGCTGAGCTTTAACCATTATCAGAAACCGTTAACCAAAACTGTCAACATAGATTTCTTCGGTTCTCAAGATGGTCTGGCAGGCTGAATATGTAAATATGTATCACGCGTACTGGCAGCCCCAATGGAGCTAGTCATTTTCTCCTCATTATGTCCAGACAAAAAGTTTTTTGAAAATACCCCCCCTCCCCATAACAAAATACCTTGGTCGTATGATGGTTTTTACTGAGTAACTAACCAGACCTGTTCATCTTTTGGTTAACGTTTCTTTCATCTTAATTTTTGCCGTTTTTTCATAGCAACTTACCCAGACTGTCAGTCTATGATAATGAGTTAACAGCGCTGATCGAACGTAAAGGATAAGCTCTCAGTGAGACTCAAACTCTCCTCCTTTTATCTCCGGAAGCCTAGTTCTCCATACCCACCGTTCCACTGTTTGAGCAATAAGAACTGATAAAAGATCGAATCTAACCCTTAAACCTATCCTATCATTTTCTCGATCGTTCGATGCCATTGTTTTTGCTTTTTACATATACTAGTTGTATTGGTAGTTTGTAACCAAAACAATGATCATGCTGGAATTGAAGATGATGATAAATAAAATACCCTACAACCATCGATAAAGTAGAGATACCATTATCAATTTTCACTATTATTTCTTTCATTGTTATCTCAATTGCGAAACATCGCAAATACTCTGATCATGATACTACGACCATCAGATAATTGAAGATAATACTTCTAAAGCTTCTCGAAAAGTTAATTAGAAGCATAGGCCTACGAGTCGTGGTTCAAGGGGACAATTGTCACACACCTCCATTTGGACAAATCAAACCCTCTACACCCTTAACAGAAGACTTCCCATACGCCTATGATTAAAAGTTTTCTGAAATTTCAGACAAATACTGAGAAGCCAGTCATAAAAAACTATCTCTCTGACCACTACCCAAAGGCAAAATACTCAAACAGTTCTGTATGTATGTATTTATGTATGTATGTATGCATACAACTAGAGGATCTCTATGACACTTAAATCAGACTAATTACAAAATCTGCTGATTATATACGTGTGGATACATTTTTATAGCTGTGGTTGAATTTTTCAAAATAACTTCTGTACTGATTGTTCACTTGTAAGAGTCTTATCATATATTTAAGATATTCCTTCTCCTCTGATGAGTTTGTCATAACGGACATTATCAAATGTACAACGAACCTTAAAATTTCACCTCGTTTGCCAGGGTTAACAGCCGGAGATAGGACGATGAGTCTCGACCTATCCTTCCACTTACCCTATACTAGTCAGTACAGTGAATATATGAATGTATTAAAAAAATATGTTGGTGAAGAAGTTACGAAATACCTACTGATCACATTCCAAGAGAACATGACAAAGGACAATACAATACTGTACACTTATCGTAAACAATTCCTCTTGGCGACGTCCAGTAAAAACACAATACTTCGTTGTGTCGTGTAACACCCATTGACACCAAGAACTCAATTCACTAACGTAGTGCTATTCAGCATTTGTATATCATACTACGATGGTCGTGAAGATTACAGCTGGGATTTTTCATCGTAATGACAAGATTTCTTCAACTATAAGGTTGTTACATACGTTTTGTCGTCTTTTGAATAGTCATATAAAGGGTGATATAAACTACAAAAAATGGTAAATGTATATGACTCATTTCAAGCAACAATCTTTTTCGAACGATCTTTCAATGATAATATGCCATCTCTATCAAATCATTAAGGTTCAGTGGTCACGAATTCAATAAACGCCCGAATTATGACTACACTATTATAGAATGTTTTTTTTTTACAGATATGAAATTCAAAATACTTAAAAATATCATAATCTGTTGGAGAAATGTCAGATGATCATATAGGATGCTGCAGGTCTTCGTATCCAATTTGTCTAAGTTTAGACACTATCAGAAAAGTGAGAGATGTCATGGAGCATTTCATTCATTTAATGAGACCTACTTAACTAACATCTGAAGTCTTCTTTCCTGAAAGTGTTTCATGGGTTGTTGGCCACTGTTTATTTATCTCAAACAGATTTAGGCCGATGTTCATTATAGATATCTTCATTTCCAGATCTAGACCCACGGAACCAACGCTTAACCTTTCGCGCTGTAGTAATGTTCTCTCCGATTGCTTTATTGATGTTATCGGCAATTTGAGCAGCATTAAGTCCTAATTCGAAATCGTATCTATTAGTCTAACTTCTATATGATGTAAAAGACGGCATTTCATATGTAACAATCTAATAAAAATCTCGGTACTTAGTTGAAGTATTCCTTTTGTCTGATCCGATTACAAGCGTCAATTAGGTTAAGGCTCGTTACCATCCTCTAATCAAACGTCATAATATCTGGATAACACTTAAACTTTCTTCCCATGCAAACGATGGTTTGTTTATATATTTAAAAAAAAGTACTGCTCATGAGTATTTGAACAAGCCCATAATCTGTTTTTCATTGCTTAACATTGCAAGGGTCACTGAGAATTTCAGCTTACTAGTTTAGCAACTCTTCCAAATATCAATTTGATACTGGGTAACATCGGTGCCGAACAAAATATTATCCCTACTAAAATGTCTTTATAATCACACATATCTGATTTTTCATATCGGGGAAAAGTCAGAATAAACTAAGTAGTGTCGTTTGGCTGGCTACGGCTTCAGTCTCCCTTTTTTTTAAGCTCCACATATTGCATTACTATTTACTCAGGCCGTTTATGATATGTGAAATAGACTTATAGGTAGGATTCATGCCTTTCCCAAATGCATTAGTGCAAAGTGAACACAAACTATCCGACCGGGAATTGAACTCAGCGCGTCGAGTCCATTCTTGGAGCCGTTATCCACTCGATCAACGTGCGCCTCCAACTAATATTTCTGAGGTTTCAATCCAATCCTCCGTCACTTGCTCTAAGCCCGCAAGTAGCTTTGGTATTTTTTGTTTCCTCCAGCTTTACTTCGATCATTTCCATCGGGTAAGAAGAATTTATTGCTGCGTCAAGAATCTTTTCTTGTCAGTGCCACGCTTGATTGAGTCTCCACCTGGGGTGACCCGGTTACCTTCCGGCTCTTTCTTAGAGATACATAGCTACATACAATGAGATTGTTTGTCTACCTTTCTTCTCTCTTTCTCATCCTACTCCCCTTGTCTTCTTTTACTCACTCCTCCCTCAGCTTTTACCCCCTTCCTTCTTCCGCCATCCATACGCCCTTCCTTGCATACCTCCTCTCCTCCCGTTTTCCCTCACTCACCTACTGTTACTGCGTTCTTACTCCCTTTCCTGTTCCCCTCTATCATTCATGCTTTCTTCTGTCTTTATCTCTCCCTCTCTCTGTTCCTTCTATCTCATACCTCTTCTCCTCCCTTCTTCCAATCATCCTTCTTTTTCACAAATTCACCCTTTTCTTTACCTCCCACTCGCCCTTTCCTTTACCTCCCACTCACGCTGTTCTTTACCTCCCACTCACCATTCTCTCTACCTCCCACTCACCCCTTTATTAACCTATGACTTCTTTTTTATGCCTCTCCTCCTTTTTTTCTTCCAATTGTCCAGTGTTTTATTTTTTTGCATCCTCATGGAAATACAAGATTATATTTTATTCATTACCGTATTTTCTGCCATATAATAGGATTGTTTAGGGAGACATTTTGTCTCACAGGGGTATGTGGGTAACAATCAACTCAACTCGATGGCGTTCCCCAAATCCTGACCTCAGTGGTATAATGCGCATAATATATTTAATTCTGAGGTTGTCTAGGGCAGTGATTTTTAAACTGATGAATGATTCACCCAAGGATGAATGAAATAATTCGGGGGCCGAATAAAATTAGATGGATGAATGAAACTGGGAGGGTGAATGACTCAGTTCAGTCAGGTATCAAGGGGGTTTTTTTTTGTCCTCTAAAAAGGAATCTTCCGTGGTAAACATACTCAAAAAAGAAAACAAGTCTATAAGAATATAATTCCAAGACTGCTGTTTACAAACTTTATTGCGTCTTAATAAGAAAGCGGACGCCATTTTCGAAGCACTAGCGAAATAGATTTCTTTTTCTTAAAAAAAGGGGGGGGCTTACATGTAATGAAGAAGTTAAGGTCTCTGCAGTGTTCGTCCTCCGTTGTCAAGGAGGCCAAAACTGGGCTGCCAGACTAAAAATACTCCTTCCTACCTACACGACATGGGGTAAGGTAAGGCCCATTTCACCCCGTGTTTACACTTACAACAACAGCCCTTGGAAATGGCCAATATTCAATAACGGACTTCCTAATTACCATGAGTATGATGTAAACTAGAAAAAATCTAAAAATGTTTCTGTATCAATTTTTTCATTCCTAGTTTTCTTTACATATGTATTTATTAGAATTAAATAAACCTTTTTATTTTTCCACCAAAGAAATGTAAGATATAACACTTGTCAATTTAGCTCGGTCAGTAAGAGACATGACTACCAATCTGTTGGTCGTGATTTCAAATTACGGTAGGGGGATGTTAATTTCCACTCCCCAGAGTTTAGTGAGGATTGCTCTTATTATCCTTGTTGCGGAAAAATAGGATGAAGGTAGAAACAAGTCAAAATTAATAGTAATGTTGCAATACTTCATCCAAGAATATAGATATAGTGAATATTAACAATATTATTGTATTAAGATACTGCTTAGTCTCAATTATAAACATTATCAGTTGTAAGGTATAAAATCAGATTTCGCTTTACTATAAAGACCCCGTGTCTGAATTAAAAGCAGCCAGGCGTAACGTTGTCCTCCTCTGGCTAGGGGGCGTGAGTTCGATTTTCACCTTGTGCTTTCTCTTTTTTCGGATTTCACTGTTTAGTCTTTGCCTTGGGACGACAGTTCGATTCAAAGTTGTGATAAAAATAACTGAAAATTAGGATGAAGGTAAAAACTAGTCAAGATTTATAGCAGAGTTGATTTATGTGTTTTTTCAAGATACAAAATGAGGTAGAGAGTGCACATATATCTGTCAACGCCATTGTCTGGCGAAACACTTTTGTATGGATCCTCCCCCAAATTTAATCACTTCTTCTATAGCCTATTGTCTACCCTTCTTTGAAATTCGTTGAGAATTTTCGAAAGTCATGAGCAATTACATAAATGTGTGAGGAAAATATCTCTCAATCCAAAGCAAATTCCTGGATCTGCCCCAAAATTCATCCAGCCCTTCTTTACCCTAATGCCCAACCTTCCATAAAATTTCATTGAGTACTTGTGCACAGACATACAGACGAACGGGAAGACGGACCAGACTTCGTTGGCAGAGGTAAATAACGTTTATTAATTGATTTATTTATACATACATATATCATAATCAGATGCCTGTAGAGGCATTCCTCTATGGACATCTGATTAAAATGTATCGTCTTTATCAACATTTAAAAATCTCATTCCAGTTCAACATTGCATCATTACACATCGACTTGTTATACTGTATACTTGAAGATTTTAAAAAGATTTCCTAGGAGAGTTCCAAATAATGATCAATTTCATCCGCCCATTATGGCATTTTCTCAAAATGTTTCAGTAGTATTTTTAAAGCTGTTAATACAACTTTAATTTTTCACAAAGTCAGCCAATATATTCTAATATTGCACAACTCCTTCGCTAAAGAAATCCATGGATTAATTGGGCCTACTATTAGATCATTTGTTCTATTAGACAGGATAGATGATTATTTGACACAAGGAAAAATGAGAAAACGATCAAAATCATTAGGAAATTTTGTCGTGGGAGACTGAAATTTTGGGATAAAAACTCGAGGGTGAATGACACTGAAATATGTTGGGGGAGACAATTTGGTGTTTAGAGTCTACAGGGAAGCATGGGTAGCAGTCACCTTAGCCCGTCAGACTACCCCTAATAATAACTTTTATGTCATAATGCGCATGATATGTTGCATTCTGGGATGGTCTAGGGCCTATATTATGGGATGCGGGTAGCAGTGACCTCAACTTTTGACATATCCCAAACCATTAGCTTCATGGTATAATGCATGGTGAAATTGTTTAAGCAAATCATATTGGAGAAAATATAAATAAGCTAACGGGAAATGTGGATTGATTGAATGGTCATTGGATTAGGAAAAGTTGAGAAATTGATTGAAATAAAAACTTGAACATTACTTCTTTAAATTCATAACCGATAAATATCGGGGGCAGCTTAGTTGCGTATTTTTTATGCATGATTTAGTGAATGACTCATTTAATGCTTCCTCTAAAATTTATTTCAAGACAATGTGACCTCATTAAGTTGAATAAACGTAGCCACGAAAGGCGTGAGTTTCTGTGTTCTAATGCTCCTGGTTATATCGTTTTGTCTACAGACTTGGCATCAGTACTACGCTAGACACCATCTGAAAACTTTAACTTTTGGGGGCTTTATTTTGACAGGTTTGTTAATAACATCTAGATTCTTAAGAATCTGGAAGTTTGTAGATGTTTTCTTTACTCTTGTTTAGATGTTTTCCAGTGGAAAACGTCAGTGGTGTCATGAACAGAATTTATTTTGACCATATTCATTCTTTGATGAAATTCATGACATCAATGTTGACGTTAAGGTTGTTCAATTATTGACTGCGGTGGCGAATTCATTAATTTTGATTCTTATCTAACAAGTGATAATCGGGATGCAAATGTTTTTCATTTAACTGATGCTATTTTATCAATCCACACACAGTTTTCAAACATCGTTCTCTCGAAGTCGAAAACGCTAACCTCGCACTCCTTCCCACAAATCTTGAAAAAATTGCTCTACATCTTTAAATTAGGGAACCAATTGTCGATTGCTACCTTTCCACATCTAATTCAAGACATATGGATAGGGTAAACTATTTTTTCAGTGGTGTAAATTACATTGCTATAAAGACAAGTATGCTACTTTCATATGTTCCGTAATTGACTTTTAATTGACCTTAACCCTAAGCAATAAACCTAGACTCTAAATCTAAAATCTAAACCTCAACACTAGCCCTAAAAATCAATCCTAAGCTTAACTTGTATCCTTTATCTAAAATATAGTTGTCAAATTTTTGATTTCGATTGGAAATGAAAAATATATTCAGATAAGATTGAAAAAGAGGTAAAAAAAAACAACAGAAAAACAAACAAAAAATGTGATCAGAAAAAATTTCAAAATTTGTGAAAAAAAAAATACCCTCCTGAGATCCCTGACAAACTGTGACGCAAAATCTTTCGCGGAAAAGGTAACCATCGCCATTCATCGTTTATAGGCCTACAACTAATTATAGAAAAAGCGTTTTAGTGACTCGACATTAATATGATCTCCGATACATGACCTCAAGATGAATGTATGAAACTACTATTTATTGTTATGAACGGGTAATTATGAGTAATCGCGAACAAATTGAGACACCCTTTAAAGTCCTGGAGTTAACAAGTTGGCAGGTAATTCACAACAGCACTCACAATCAGATAAATAGGAAGCTTTAGACCAAAACAAAATGAGATTTTTTTCTTTTTAAATAGTTGAATGATTATTGAATTCACGAACAACAGCTCGCAGAGTATAAAAATGAAAATGAATTTGCCACTACAGTCAATAAATGAGCAACAGTAGCTTCAAAATTTGAAGCCATACAAAAAATTTCATCGAAAAATAAGTATGGTCAGAATAAATTCAATTTATGATATCGGCGGTGTTTTCCACTGGAAAACATTTAAAATAGAATACAAAAGCATCTAGAAGCATTTAGATTCTAGATAATCTGAATGTTATTTATAAACCCTTCAGAATAAGGCCCAAAAAGATCAGATAGATTTTTTTGGTAAAATGAAAAATAAAAAAAATTAAAAGGGGGCTAATGGAGTATTGATGCCAATTTTCAAGTCTGTAGACAAAACGGTATGATCAGGAGCGATGGAACACACTAACACATGCATATATGAGATGGAATCGAAGCCTTCACCACCATTATTGGTTACGACTTTACAATACGTAAAAGTAAATGGATCTGGTTACAAGTTTATTTGAGCACTGATCAAGTAATAGGAACGAAAAAAGTACATTGATGCCGCAACATAGTGATAAAAGTCAGTAAGATCGGATCATAATAATAATATGATCATGACGTAACAGAATAATAAAGCAATGATTTTGTCACGGCGTAATAATGAAATGATAAATACATTGCTGTGTCATAATGAAGTAATAACTACATAGTAACGTTCTAATCAAGCAATGATTCCTTTGTGGTGTAATGGCAAAGTAATTATTACGTTGTTACAAAAATAACGAGTATCTTCCAATGTCATAATTAGGTAATGATTACGCCGGAATGTTATTATAAGGCAATGATCACGTCATAAAGTCATGATGAAGTAGGGATGACATTGTAAAATAATGATAAAAGCACGTCAGAACTTCTTTTGAGAGAGTAATAAGTCATATCAAATCTTCATTGCCCAAACATCACTGTAAAACATAGAGACGTCCTAGATAGCTTTGGTAGAGTCACTTTGCCACAATAGTATCATAACCTCTTATATTCATTAAGAACTATGAGATGATGTAAAAATTACTGAAATACCTGTCCTACAGGCTGGTATTTCGGTTAGTTTCTGCAGGAAGCCGGAGATGGGACCTTTGGAACACCTGGACTGTTTTTAGGGGTACCTTAATTCTATACTTCAGACTATAAGGCAATATTTTGCCGACTTGTCGAGGTCATATACGGATAAATGAGAACTGACTTTTGATATTATATAGATGGAGGGCGCAAACTTGACCCCACATTATTTTGGTTTTAGTGTTAAAGGGCTGATATGCAAAAAATGCTCTGGGGACAAATTAGTAATCTTTTGGCCATAGCTCTAATCTTGAGTTATGGACGGACGACAGAGAGCCATTCCGTGAATTAAAGTATCATTTTAGGTAAGCGTGAACGGTGCTGGACACAAAATAAAAGACCATTCACCATAATAGATACATTGTAAATCCCTAAACCTCATATATAAAAAAAACTTGCAAAGTGTTGGAATTTTCAAAAAAATTTCTTACTAAAATCATGCTCCATTGGCCCCATTGAAACTCGCATGAAATTTCGCGGGAATATGCTTTGTTGTTCCTGAATATTGCTGACACAGACGGATAGATATTTAGCGGAATTAGTAAAATTGGAATTTTTTAGGTAAGGTTAAACACAGCCGGACACAAAATAAAGAACCAATTTAGTATAAATTTGCATTTTAAATTAAATCCACTATCGAAAACTCATTTTGGTGGGTTATTTTTTATAAACGTACTCAAGCCTTGCTAAAAAATACATTTAAAATGAAAGCTCCGTCATGCCCAAACTGAGTAAAAAGTCATTTTGGTGAGGATCTTTTAAAATATTTAGTTGCTGAAACCTACTCTAGGGTCCCATTAAAGCACACATCAAATTTCAGAAGGATGTATTCTGTTGTTCCTGAGTTTTGCTGACACAGACAGACGGACATGTGTTTAATTTAATTAATTCTTTTTACGTAAGTGTGAACACAGCCAGACACAAAATGAAGAACCAATTTAGTATAAATTAGCATTTTAAATTGAACTCACCATTAAAAACTTATTTTGGTCGGGAATTTTTGTGAACTTGCTCACAGAAATATTCATGGGGATATGTTGTGTGGTTCCAGGTTTTTGAACCAGATGATCCCAATAATCCTAAAAAGAAGAACCAATGCATTCTCCCCATAGTCACTTATGGAGATGAAACATGGAACCTAACCAAGAGACAGACCTGCAAACTGAGAAGTATGCAACGTGTACATGAGAGAATCATACTCAACCTTACATGGAGAGATCACAAGACAGCACAGTATATAAGGAAGAAAACAGGTGTTCATGACATCATAGAAACTATTAAAAAACTCAAATGGCAATGGGCAGGCCATGTTGCAAGAATGAAGGACAACCGATGGACATCACGTCTCACAACATGGATTCCCAGAGATCACATAAGAAACCGAGGCCGACAGAACACGAGATGGAGAGATGAACTTGACAGATTCAGGAAATACTGGCTCTGCGATCCCCATGATTGGGAATTGTGGCGAATTCTGGGGAAGGTCTATGTCCAACGCCGGACGTTAAAAGACTGATGATGATGATGATGAATGAGAAAGATGACGCCTTATCTTTGTATGATATTTTCCAAGCGGTAGGAACAAAGAATTCTCGATTAAATAACCTTCCCAATGGGAACCTAAAACAGAACAAAACAAGAAATTCTCATTAGACATTCATTACATCTATATCAGTTATTTATGTATAAAGTTACATTTAAATATCAAGACTATTCGGTAGACGTTGACGTATATCTTTAGCTTCGGATGCAAATTCGCTTGTATATCGTTTCTTATTGTAGAACATCCGTCTTTGTTCTGAGACAAAGTTAATTCACATTATTGTTTATCGGGGTATATTTGTATGAATTTAGAATCTGGTTCAATAAATTCAATAAATAGAATCGTCGAACGGGTAAACAAATCTCAAATTGAATACATGAGTGGATTAGTGATTGGAACTTATTGTCAAATTCCAGTCGAAACCCGGGGTTAATTTTGTTTTTCTCTCAAGAACGAGAACAATCCTCACTGAATTTAGGGAAGTGAATTTGTAATCACGATCAACTACGCAAGGGCTTATTTTCATTCTAAATAAATGCATTTACAAAATTAACGTTTCCCTTCTATGATTTAAAGTCACGACCAAGTGGTTGGTCTGAGACCACCGACTGAGAAAAAACTGATATGTCATGTATATATACAAAAATTTATCCCACAGATACGCAAGGGCTTATCTCATTCTAATAAATACATTCATACAAAAATGACTTTTCAAAATATATTTTTATTCATTATACAAAAACAAAAGTTGCTATAATCATTTCCAGTCGGAGTAAGGGTATTTAGTTTCAATTCATTAACTGATGCTCATTACTGTGCAACGGCAGCAAAGAGAGATCTATTGTCATAAGTTGGTTGGGCGTATGCTGTAGCGTGAGAGTTTGCAAGTTACTGTCACTGATCATTTGTTAGTGAATAGAGTTTGATTGTGACCATGTGCCAGAATGAGATGAGAGGATTTATTCGTGAATAACGCAATTCTTGTATAATACGAGTACTAGATTTAGAGGTGAAAATGAATATGAAACTGTATCCTCTTCCATAAAATGGGTACTCGATTTAACACAACAGTTTGGCAGTCACACTGCTTCGACGTTCAAAATTTGTGTACTGCTATACTGCAGATATACAATAAGATCCCACAATGTTCATGTTGTATACTGTTACAAAGTTAATTATTTCAATTTCATCAAAAACATGAGAACATAAGAAAAAATTACCTGCAATTCTTGTCTGAATATTGTTAGACGAAGTGTGTTAATCATTATGTATGATATGGACGGACAATTTTCCTCGTCTATGCGCTCATTTTTTCTCAGCAATGAAACTGCGAACATATTTTCTCCAACCGAACCACTTAGCCGACATTGATATCAATAGCATCTGGGATACTCTCATAATAAGAGATTTCTAAAGAAAACAGACTACCAAATTCAAGGGAGATAACTTAGCAGTATTTCGAATACATCACCAAGATATGCAAAAAAAACGTATTCAGTCCAATCGAGCATGCATACATTCTAGAACCAACGACACCCGACGAAGGCCGGAGGCTACACGGCCAAAACCTTGTGAAAAAATGGACTCATCGACAAAGAAAATACCCCAACCATATCATACATAATGATTGAAATTTACATACCTTTGTGCATCTAGTGTACTTAATTCGAAGCTCAAATTATCATTTTATGTTAACTGACTACTAAAATGTTTTTCTAATTCGTTTAATTTTTATCTGAATGTATTCCTTAGTGCATGGGTGTGTGAAGAGAGAGAGAGAGAGAGAGAGAGAGAGAGAGAGAGAGGAGACACCACCTCTGTCCGGTTGTGCAAGATTTTACAAGTATTCTTTGCACAAAGTGGAATTTCATAACACGAATTCAAAATCATGACATTCCTCCTCGTGCACTTTTTAGCTGAAAACCATATTTTATATTTCATTATGCAAGCATGTGTAGGTCGTCCTGAAGCTCTGACTAGCTACCGTAAACAATTTATTATAAAATTTATCATAAAATTCATTTGGCTTAGCCGAGATAAGTCATTACATAATAGACAGCAATGTCTTTTGGAAGATGTATAGTTAAGCTACTTGATATGAGTATTTATCGGGCCAAAGGCATTAGATCGGGCATTCTCAATGCGGGAAATATCACCCCTAGGGAGGAGAAAGTTGAACACGGGGTGATAGCTTAAAAAAATATCCAAAAGGGGATGATAGGGAAAAAAGGCTGCAATGTGATACACCTCCGCCAACCAGTTGAATAACCGACCTAGACTTACATTTTGCATTCATCAGATGGCAAATGAATATTTTTTCTTGTGCACGTGAAGAATGAAAACAGTTAATAGTTTGTGTGTTTTGTGATATAAAAACACTTTAAATATCAATGAGATGCAATGGTGAGAGTATCAACCTCTACGAATTTCGTACTGTTTTAAAACTCTTTTTCAAAGGCTCACTCTCAATGAAAAAAGTGTTACGTGGACCAACTTGAAGAAATGACTCTAATTGTGAATTGATTAGTTTATTTCAAAGTAATATTTATCATATCTAATCATAAATTTTCTTCGAGACAAACTAAAAAAATTAAGTTAACAATTTTCTTTTCAACAATGTGATCTTTTCAAGTTGACCCGAAGATACACTTTTTCAGCGCATCTATCTTGTTGTGTGCCGTGGATTCTCTCAGTTTCCTGAGAGGAGTGAGGCAAACACAACGTAGACGAGTGTCGAAATATTCATTTGAAAGAAGTACATGAACCCAGATCCTTCAGCAAAAACACAAAGTTAACAAAAAACAAAAAACGAAACAAACATAATGCTTTTAAGTCTGTGGTGTATCGGGTTGTATCCTCAGAACAGCTCAATAGCGATAAGGATATTTCATCATCGTCGTCATCATCATCAACAGCAGCTGTAGCATTAGCCTTTTAGCACCCGTCGTTGAACATAGACCTTCCCTACGAGTTGCAAGACCACTCTATCATGGGCGTCACGAAGCCAATACTTTCTGAACTTATAATAAGCTGTCTTGTGATTTCTCCGTGTGATGTTAAGTGAGATTCGCTCATGAGCACGTTGCATGTTTCGTGGACCAATCTTTTGGTCAAGTTTCATGTTTCAGCTCTCTTGGTAACTATCGGGGGGATGCAATAGTTGCAGACCCTTCTTTTAAAAACTAATGGGATTTTCTGATTAGGGTTAAGTTTGCTCTGTCGAAGGCTTGCCAACCTACAGTAATTCTTTGTTTGATTTCATGGAGATTCGTTGTCCTAAGTAAATATAACTGTCTACTTTCATCAGCTCTGCGTTTTCAATTTTGATGGTTGTTTTTTTGTCTTCGGTATGTTTGTTGAACATGACATTCATTTTACTGAAGGTCACGTGAAGTCCAACTTTCTTACTTTTATTCATTCAGTTCGCTGAGCATTATTTGGAGATTGCAGTGGTTCTCAGCAAAAGAGAGCAATGTTGTCAGTAAATCTGAGGTTACTTGGGTTTTCTGATTCCTTCATTTTCCCAGTCTAAATTTCGTGAGATCATCTCAAGGCAGACTGTGAAGAATTTGGTGAGCTGTTATTATCTTGTCCTACCCCTTCTTTTCAAACTGGAAGCCTCTGAGTCATAATATAGCCTGATAAAGACAAAGTTGTGTCGGTTAATATATTGTAAAACTCTTACATATACAGGGACTACGCCTTGTTGTATGGTAGTATCAATGACTTTGGGGATTTCCACTGAGTCGAAAGCTTTCTTGAAGCCAACAAATACTACAGTGAGTGGCATTTTGTAGTCTGTTCTTTACTTTTTTAGTTGATTTACCGAATGTAGATGGTGAATGGTCGAGTGGTTTCTTCTGAAACCAGTCTTTTCCTATGGTTGGTTTTCATCTAGCGTTTTGGTGATTAGTTAGCTGGCTGTTTCTCCCTTCAACCTTTTTTTTACTTCTTCACTGAAAAAAAGCTAATACTATAACCCAAAAGTCAATCGAATTTGTGAACGCCCACGCGAACCGTATGTAATACAGAGTGTTGCCGTTACCCTTTGTTAGTGTTACTCCTTGTAGAATGGGTAAGAAACCTTGGGGTAATACCTCGTATGGGGATGGTTGAAAAATCTCAGCAATTTCACTCAAAGGCATCGTCGTCAGCGCAGGCGAGTAGATGGGGGCGTCCAGTTATGTCATAACCGACTTAATCCACCCCATTTACCTGTCCAACCGGAAAAAGCACTGCTTATGGGTATTTATCTGCCATCTCTCGACGACAAATGTGATACTGGGTCTTTTCATTCTGGGGTACTAACATACAACTTAAGATCAAGTGGAGGGTTATCCGGAAATCAATCGTTCTTAAGGCCGTCGCTGCAGATATCATATCGTATCCTCATCTCTCTTTGCGAAATAGGAAGGCGCTACCCGAGATTCGTAATCATCAGGCTTCAGTCGAACATTATTGGTTTCCAGCCTCGAAATTTTTTCCTTTTTCTTTTTTTTGTCCACCGACACTCCTCGGCTATGTTTTTTCTTTATCACCGAAGCGTTACACTCAAATTTCTCAGTTAAAAGATTTTACTGATCAAAGTTCTGTAGAGAAAATCTTGTCACCAAAAATGCGTAGGATATGAGTGATAAACATGCTATGTCGACGTTGTTTTGGACATTTGAAATTCAAAATCGGCGTTTCAATTCTGAGAACTCACAGCCAAAAAAGCCATGTACTTCAAAGCTACCATTATTACAAATCTATCAACGCATGCATATAATTGACTAAAAAAAATAGATCCGTCGTTTAAAGATGAACAAATAGACATGCCATGCACCTTTTGAAAGTTTCTGGAACCCTTTTTAGAAATGTAATTAATTTTTTCAGAAGATGTTTTAGATACTTTTTTTGTTTCGCCAAAGTCCAATTTTTTGTCTAAAAAAGAAAAAAATAATTTTTTATTATTCAAAACGTGGAATTGTACTGTTTTTAAATCAATCATTCGGCTATCAGTCCCACGTTTTGTCGACTACTGTAATATGACAGTCAGAAAGATAATGAAATATTTTGTGTAATTGAGGTTGAAAGCCTATACTTGAAGAAAGCGTGACGGTAATAAACCATTGAAAGACTTAATAAGGTCTGTATCAAGAATTGTGACTAGAATGACTCTTTCAAACGGTTATGTATTAAACAAAAAACGATGGAGTCTTTGAGTTGGTTTTTGGCCTTCCATACTTAAGAAAAAACATATAATGAAAAATAACAAAAAACAAAAACTATATAAAAAATATATACGGTGCATAATATTCTTTTCATATCATTATGTATTTACGTTATCACTTTTGTTACTATATGATAACAAAAATATCAGTCATGTGCAAATAGTGAAAAAAATCAAGAATTTTCAAAAATAATCATCGTAATCTAAATATTTTGAAAAATCTCTGCAAATAATCATTGCAAATGATTTTTGTCTTTAAGGAAAAAAGCCCTGAAATATGAATCAGCAAATAGAAATAAAAAGTTGCCAAGGAAAGCAATAATTTACTTAACAATTTTTTCAAGTTCCAAAGTAGGAATTTCGTACAGTACTCCCGGGCCCTTTCTTCAAAAAAGTGGATAGGCTTTATTTCACCGTAGACTTCTTCATCGTGGACGTCACGAAGCCAGTACTTTCTGAATTTGTCTAGCTTCATCTAATACTCTGCCGGCCTCAATTACCCATGTGATCTCTGAGTATCTATATCGTGAGTGGCAGTGTCCATCAGTAGTCTGCCATTCTTGCAACATGGCCAGCCCATTGCCATAGAGGATTTTTGATGGATTCTATCATGTCCCTGACTCCTGTCTTCTCCCAGAGGTATTGCGCTGTCTTGTGGTTTCTCCATGTAAGGTTGAGCATGATTCTTTTATGTGCACGTTGCATGGTTCACAATTTGCAGGTCTCTCTCTTGGTTAGGTTCCATGTTTCAGCTCCACAAGTGACTATTGGGAGGATGCATTGGTTGTATACCCTTCTCTTTAGGATTAATGGGATCTTCTTGTTTTTGAAGGATGAGCTTACTCTGCCAAAGGCTTGCCACCTTGGGGTGATTCGTCGCTTGATTTCTTCTTCTTTTGAGGGTGTCATGGAAGTTCGTTGGCCTAGGTAGATATAGTGATCTATTTTCTCCGGTTCTGTGTCCTCGATTTTGATCTTAGTGTTTTTGTTCCAATCATAACAACTAATTTTCATTTACATTGTGATAACTTTTTTACATTATCGTTAAAATATCCCCGGTTATATCAAGTGAACGCATCATTTTTATATCTGATTTCTCTCCAATCTTTCTCCTTACTAATAACACAAAGATTCTGACGATAAAATCAACTTTTATACGAATATTAAACTCATAGATCGAATCTCACACAGTGAACATGTCAAATGAAAAAATTAGGTGATATCTGAATATCGAGTTTGATCTACTGTCGCATAAATAGTAAGGAAAAAGCAGAGAAATATTTAAAAACAGACGGTTAAACGAATATAGCCATAGCTAGGGATACTGAGAGATACATCGATCAGTATAGAAAAGAAGATAAGATAAACAGCTGCCGGTAATGCAAAGACCCAAATAATTCATGAATAAACAAAATGAAAATTTTGAGTTGAAACAGTCACATGGGTTTTTGCATTACCGGCCTTGGTTCAGCTCAATGGTACTCTATCAATCACAGGTAAGATTCCTGCAGCAGCCCCATATGACGCAATTTATAATGGTTCTGTCGAATCTTATATCAATTTCTTGATAACATATATACTAGTCGAATAACCTTTCCGTAGGACCGGTATTTTGCTAGTATATATATATATATATATATATATATATATATATATATAGAGAGAGAGAGAGAGAGAGAGAGAGAAAGAGAGAGAGATATTATATAAAATGTATATATATATATATATATAATTTTTCCCAAAGGGGTAGTGCTTATACTATTTCTTAAATGGGCTGTTGGGTGTTAGTCTATTCCTTATATGTTAATGTTGTTTTAAATCAATGCATTTAAAGGGTTCGCAATCTGGATATATCCATAACTTTGTGTTATCGTATTGCATTAGGATATCTATGTTGTTCTTTTTTTAATTTTGTGTACGAGATCTTCAGAGTTTTTGAAGTGTCCGGGGCTGATTGTGCCCCGTAATGGTGTTGGGATTTTTGCTGAATTTTTACACAGTTCCAACTTTCACATGGCCCATCTCTTCAGATTCCTGGACACGTGTATGTATCGAAGCAGTCCTTATATCACAATACGACAACACAAAGTAATGGACATTTCAGATTAGAAGCCCCCTAAATGCATTGATTCTGAAACAGAATTACAGAAATACAACACATTACATTATTCACATACAAGGAATTGGTCAACGCCCAAAAGTCCATTTAAGAAATAGTATAAACACACATATCACCGCTTTAAGGAAAGAAAAAGAAGACTCACCCACTATCAATCAAAAAAGTTTTAAGCAGCACACCCCACTCCATATATGTCAACACCTATCCATTAAATGCTATTCACCATTTCTTCATTCTAAAAAAAGAACCAACAGCCAAACAAACTTTTCCTATGAACTGACCATTTTCATCCGGACCCTTCCTCTCACTGTCACAGAAATATCCATATTTCTTTCCGCAGTCTCAAACATTTAGATAGTATACTATTTTCTCTGCACCGCTACAAGTTTCTCAGAAAAAGATGACTGTCAACCATCGACATATACCCACGCGATAATAAAGATTCTAGATGTAACACCTGCTTTTATTTTATTTTTTTCATTTCACCTTGCAATAGTTACTTTCATCAACAGTCTGATCACCTGACATCTACACAACAAACATATATATATATATATATATATATATATATATATATATATATATATATGATAAATATTTTATATAACATACATATAATATATACATATGATATACATATATAGTATATATGTGATATGATATATACTTAATCTATATAATATACGTATATATTATGTACATCAAATATATATATATATATATATATATATATATATATATATATATATATATATATATATATATATATATACATATATATATATAAGTCGTGGAATAATGGTATATATGTATATATGTTGTGGACTAGTGGTATATATATTTATGTGTGTGTGTGTGTAATGAAACAGTGATCAACAGCCTTGCATTGCCGACTATTACTACAGTAGTGAGCTCGATCCTCACAGAGTGCCTCACGCTAGTTAAATGCTTTATCATTTCCTTCTGTCATGGAAAGATGAAACTTCCACGACTCTCTCAGATTTTCTTCGTTGCTTAAGAGATCATTTAGTCTCAAGTTCTCAGTATCAGTTTTTTCTTCCTGCTCGTGTCTCACAGGTTTTATCGCTGGCGAGACATACTCTACATTGGTCAGCAAAAAAGTCAACTGCTTATTGTCACTAAGACTTCAATCCGAACCTTCCTGCATGAAGACTAGAATTTTATCCATGTGATGTTATTCGTATAAAATTGAATAGAAAGCGGGCAGATATGAGAAATTATCTTCAATGAAAAATGGAGTTTGTAAAATGTATTTTCATTTTTGAATCACTGTAGCCCCATAAATGGCCTGACCAACCAGCCAAGTGGGCTACAGATTCTTCACTCTTTCTATGTGTGTATGTGAGGGGGGCGCTCCTAGTTACATTTTGTGGACCACAACTTTGGAATTCTGCATGTGTACACCACTAGGCACCATCTGAAATGCTTTCTTTTAAAATCACTTTTCGGGGTCTCTATGATCGTTTTGAACAAATAATGCCCAAATCATTTTAAAGATAATTTTAGATAAAAGACGTATTTTCTTTTGATATTTTTCTTCTTGTACGCATGCAGGCTATTATTCAAGTCATATTAGAAACTATCAGCAAATTTTTAGATATCTTTTCAGGTAATTAGTTCTGGTACACGTGTGAGCTATGGTGATTCAATTATGCGAGGTACAGACATAATGCATTGATTTTTATCCGAACTTATGACTATCATCATCAGCAGTAACAGCACTTATTTAATGTCCGTCGTTGGACATCGGCCTTCCTAAAATTTCATTATCATGGGCGTCTTGGCGCCAATATCGCCTGAACTTTTCAAATTGCCAGGCCGTCTTTTTTTCTGCGAGCCACAATTCCGTATATAATCTCTGGGGATCCATGTGGTGACCCGTGATGCCCAAGGGGGGTCTGAAATTCTTGCAACATAGATTCTATGACATATCTGACTCCTGTTTATTTCTCTAAAACACTTTGCTGTCTTGTGATCTCTTCATGTGATGTTGAACTTGATCCTCTCTTACTTTGAGGATTTCTGCCGTAAACCCATCGAGAAATAATCACAATGAGAGATCAGTCAGCATTTTTTTGCTTTTGTTCGTTAGTTTTTACTGATGTTATATATAATAAAATCGTGAAATTGACCAATAAAACAATCTTCCAAAGCATAGAAGTCTGATACCATATGTAAGTATCAAATGGTAGACTTGGGTTTTTTTACAATATGAAAACATTTGTTCGAATATTTAAAATGAGGAATTATCACCAAAGAAAGATCTATTCTCCTCACCTTGTTTGTTTGTCCTTTTTGTGTGTATTTTTTGTGTTGTTTTTTTTTTGTTTTTTTTTTGTCCACGGCGTTTCAACTGAGGTGCCCAACGGCCTCCCTTGGTACATGTCTCGATCGAGAATACTATCGTAATGTAGGGACGACAACCCAATCCGGTCTGCATGAGAGTAGTGTGTTCATTCCGCCGTATATGTCCAAGTAGGGTCTTATATTAACCAATCTTATAATTAATGCATCGTTTTTTAAGAGATTTGGAAGAGTTTTGGGATGACTACACTTACTTCGTGTGATTAAAAACGTGCAAATTAGCTCGTTGTCCATTTGAAAATAATCTCAAGTTCTGGTCGCAAAAACAAATTTTGAACAAAATAATCGACATTCTCTACACTTCTTAGAAATAATCAATCAGAAAATAACACTTACTACCCATGAACAAAAAAAAATTGAAAAAAAAATGGTGCACAGTTTTATTCCAACCGAAAAGTGTTGTTAAAAAGTTACTAACTTCACCAGCCGCCATGTTGTAAATGTAGATGAGGGAAAACCTTATTTTCCCGGTGGTTGTCAATATTGTTTTTATGTATTAAAAAGAACTTCATTTCTCCTTCAGGGTTCAAAGCGAAGTGCTTTCACAACACTGACAACCGAAGTTATTATATCCATGGAAATGCAGTGTTGTGAAGAGTCGGACGCAGATGAGAATAAGTGGACCTATCCCCGCTATGAAGTTCAATTTAACTGTGCGGGTGACAGTAAGTACTCGATTATTATTAGTAGTATTTGCTCGTAGAAAATCATAACCCCAGGATTTTGAGTCAATGTTGACTCATAATATTTCTTTTACAGATCATTGAAATGTGAATAAAAATGTAAAAGAACCATGTATTTGTGGAAGGATTTGAGATGCATGGCATTGTCTTGGGATGTTTCTTGAATCGAGGTTTGTCATTGTGTAATGTTGGTAGAAAAAAAATGAGCCACTATTCATGAAGCTCTTGTCCCGCCTTACATTGGGGACCGTGAACGTTACATTTAATCTAGAATATAAGATCAGCCAATCATATAAATCAGACATGGGAGTTTTATTTAATTGTTATTGGCGTCCGAGCATAGAACGGTTAAAAAGGTTTAGGATTAGAGGCTTTAAAAAGCGATTCGAAACTATGAGATAAAAAACTGACTTTATTTATCTATGAGATTTGTGGCTTGTTTCTATTTCCCAAAGGCAGTTGATTTCAAACTATGTGCAATGGCACAGAGATCATCATCAGCCTTTTAGCGTCTGTCAGTGGACATAGTCCTTTCCTAAGACTCACCAGACCTCTTTGTCATGGGTATTGCGGAGCCAATAATTTCTGAACTTGTCTAGTCCGTCACGCCATCTTATAATTTGCCGGCCACAGTTTCGTACATGATCTCTGGGGATCCACATTGTGAATCATGCTGTCCATCGGTTGTCTGACATAACATAACCTGTCCATTGCTATTTGGTGTTTTTAACGGATTCTATGATATCCCTGACTCTTGTTTTTTCTCTAATATTCTCTTTCTCTTGCAAATATTCTTTCGAATATGCAAAATTTTAAACCTTTAACATGTCCACTACGGGTATTAGGTCTGTCCCGCTCCCATCGCAGTGTTGTCAAACCTGTGGTTAGTGAGAGCTCAAACTTTTTACTGACGTATGAAGAACAAAAGGGGTGATAAGTACGCATACCAGTCTGATGAAATTCCCTTCATTGACTACTGAAACGCTTCTGTCTAATTCATTTCATTTTTACAGTACGTGACTTACTGTATACGCCTTCATTGGTTCTTCAAAGATTAACTGTACGTGCAAACAGGATGGTGATCAAACTGTGAATCATAAATACCAATGTATTTTCTTGTTTTAAAGGAGTTAAGACCTGGTGTGTCACACAAGCCAAATATATTTTTTCAGTGTGCCGTCATACAATAAAAATTAACTTTGAATCACTACCTTGGAGGTGTAGATTTAGGCAGACTTTGGGGGCCTTAGGGGCTTGGCTTCTTGAAGGGTCCCCCCTCCATCATTTAGTGGGATTTTTCAGTAGAGATGCAGTAGATGAACTACTTTTCGTGAAGATGTTTGAACCCCTCCACCTCCATTGGGGGCCTGAGGGCGTTTTCGAATTGCCCTTCAAACACCCAGCCATGTTTCTGTACTGCCCTAACGTTATGACGTTGTTATTCTTCTCACGTAACTCGACACTACAGAAACTACATATCTTTTCCTGCGAAGGTATGTAGTCCACCAAATATCCATTACGTTTCCAGTCCTGAACATCCTTACCTACACGGAGGCTAGAGGATTGCTGAAAGCGGGTGGGGACCACAAAAATATTTCCACAACATTGCATGTGCATTGTATGAGTCTGTATGTTTGTTTGTGTTCTGTACTGGCTTCAGTTTCCACTTCCCCTTTACCTCTATCCGACATGATGGCTTCAGCTTTCGTCACGTACACCATAAAAGTTCTTAAAGCTCACTGAATATATATAAATATATATATATAATTATTATTTTTCTAAATAGAATTAAGTATAGGCTTGGCGTGCCAGTGTGCATTAAAGCATAACATTATTACGTAGTTATACATTTTTCTTTTCAGACTTAATAAATTGCTTTATTAAAAATTGTCAGATATATTCGGGTGCTACCTGAAAGTTCAGGGAATTTGCTTATTTTCAAAAAGAATTTTTTTTTATCCTAACACCTTATTTCCTTCAAAGTAGTAAAAAGAAGACGGTTAAAACTAGATTTAGAGTGTTGCTAACAAAGAGTAGCGGTGAAGATTTGAATCTCATTCGTTTTGTGATGTTTAGATTTCCTGAACTTTCAAGTAGAACTTCGTATGTATATATTTTCTTACTTACTAGTATTCTTAAAGACGATATCATAAGTTGGTCTGCATGCCGTTCGCGATTTAATATTCATGATACACTCAATAGAAGTGACACGAACAACGAGTCACTTCTGTTATTGTACTAGTTGATCTCCCAAATACGTGTTTAGGATGACCTACGCAAGTAAGCCGTTTGTTTCAAGAAATTAAATGGTATAGTATCTATGTACAATTCATTATGATTATACTCTATCTGAAATAACAAACTATACGTATTATGATACGGCAGTGAAAATTTTGAAAAAAACAGCTATGTATTATAACCAAAATCTATGGGGAGGTTTGATCAACACTGTAGTGGAGCCATGCTGCCATGAGTGTTTTGTTTTTAGATCCCCATTACATAGTAAACAACTGGTGATCCCAACAGTTAAAAAAAGCATATATAGGGAAATAATTAACTGAAATCCTATTATTTTATAAAAAGTTTTCTACATATCTAGCATTTAAAGCTATATATATATATATATATATATATATATATATATATATATATATATATATATATGTATGTATATATATATATATGTATGTATATATATATATATGTATGTATATATATATATATGTATGTATATATATATATGTATGTATATATATATATATGTATGTATATATATATATATGTATGTATATATATACATATATATATATATATATATATATATATATGTATATATATATATATATATATATATATATATATATATATATATATATATATGCATGTACATTTAGTATACAGGCTGTACTTAAAAGTGACAAAACAGAATAAAAAAAACTATAACAATTTATAAAAATGTAATGGCAGACAATTTTTATTCAAAATACTTTTTTTTCATAAATGATAGACATACTCCCATCGCACTAATTTTAGAGAAAAGAGTCAACCAGCGTTTTTTCTCAATATATTGTAAAAATCAAATCGTATCGTAAATAAATTGTACATGTACAAATTTTACAATAGATGCTTTTTTTTTCATAATCCGTCACTATATCCCAATCGCACTAATTTTGGGGAGGGTCAACCGGTGTTTTTGTTAATAATATACTATGAAACAAAGGCCCTTCCTTTGTTTCCACAACCGGGGCCGAGCAAATAAACAGTCAGTTACCTGAGAGTTACAAAAATGATACAGACCCCGAAGGCCCATACCAACTGGCCTTTCAGTCCCCACTTTTGCCTAGAAACAAGTTGGTATAATGATCTCAGTTGTCGGCTAAAGAATAGACGCTTTATCAGATGATACAGGCTTTTTCCCTCTATTTCGATTATTTATTTCACAGTAATTTCACTGCCATAAAGAAAGTATTAAATGTCATGGCAAGTATGACGCAGCGGTTTTTTTTTATCGCGATCTTCTTGTCTATTGTGTATGTTATATTGTTCAAGTTATATACCCCTTCGTTTAGTTTCTAAACCTCCTTTTGACAAGTCTAAATTTACTGCCTTATATTTTTGTGACCTCCTTTGACCATTTTACATATTTCACGTATTTCTCTTTGTCAATGTATACAATGCATTTATTGCAAATATATGTTTTATTTAAAAATGTTTTATCGGCAAACACTTTTGAAAAAACACATAACAGTATAACAGTGAACCACAGGGTGGAAATGAGGGGGGGGGGGGAGAAAATATCAGAGCTTTGGCAGGTAGCCGTGAAAAGTGTGGAATGTGAAGGTTAGGGTTGTACCCATAATAATTGGCGCACTTGGAAGTGTATCCAGAACACTAGATTGGATGAATAAGAAAGAGATATGCAGAAGGATTGAAACTGTCCAGATCACGACAGTATTTGGGTTTACGAGGATACGAGGAACGTGCGGGAGATTTGAGGAGATTTTCTTGTCACTCAATTTCTAATGATAACAGTAATACATTTGGTATAAACATACAATTGCAAAATAATGATGATAACAATAATAATAAGAAGAAGAAGAAGAAGAAGAAGAAGAAGAAGAAATAGAAGAAGAAGAAGAAGAAATTGACAAATTATATATATATATATATATATATATATATATATATATATATATATATATATATTAATACTCGTAAGATCATCAGCAATGCTTTACATTTAATTATAATGATAAGCCATGGGCATTTGTTAATTCATTTATCTGTTTATTTGTCCTCTGTCACGCCAAGGGACGCAACTTCGCGATCTTATCATTAAGTAGTTACCACATGATGACGTAGTAAAAATGGAATATCATGTTCTGATGACACAATGAAAATATTGAATTTAAAGAATCATAAAGATAAAAAGTAATAAAAACAAAAACAAAATGCCTGTGGTCAACATAACGCTATTCTTCCATGAAAATCTCTATTATTCACATATATAGAATGCAATGTGTATCCATATATTTCATATATTTCTACATTTTTGTTCGTTATTTTCCACAGCACGAGTAAACTAGTTATACATATAATCGTTGCCCTATTTTGACAATAACGCTTATCTTATTTACTGGCCACTGACAATTCCTCCCTCCTGATTTTCGATGCTCTTCCATTGGAAGTCATTTATAATGCAATTCTACAGTAAAATCACTTGCAATTCATTTCCCGATTAAAATCAATAGTAATGCATTCTCACTCAAATTTTACTCAAATATCAAATTTTTCCATCCCACCAGAAATATTTAGTTTGTTAAAGTAAAAAATAACTAAGCATTGGAGCTGTGGAGTACCAGTAAAGTAAGTGGGCATTGAGTAGTGATAAGAAAAGCAGTTTTTTTTCTCTACATATCATCAGCAGCAGCAGAAGCCTTTAGCGTTCGTCGTTGGATATAGACCGCCCCAAAGATTGACCAAATCTCTCTGTTATGGACGTCGTGTAACCAATACTTTCTGAACTAGTCTAGTTCGTCGCACCTGCTCATTTTTTGGCTGCCCCAGCTTCGTATATGATCTCTTGGGATCAACGTTTTCAGCTGTGATGTCCTGCGGTTGTCTGAAATTCTTGCAATATGACCATCCCACTACCATTAAAGTTTTCTTGATGTCATCTCTGACCCTTACATTAGATACATTAGATTCAGTTCCAAATGCAGTCGGTGCTAATATACAATCGTAATCATTGTTTAGTTTTTACTCCGACCGTTATAATTAGCTGTGTACTATTTGTGATAATTATAGCGAATGAAAGTTGAGTTGTTTGCTTTGAACCCGTGGTGTTACATAAACTGCTTATTACGTTTACAAGATGCTACCAAATGTTCGGGGAATTTCGACAACGTGTGCAAACCGAATGTAAAACGGTGTTTATTCCCAGTACCTTTTGTGATAAGCACCTTTTGCAAAATCGTTGCATATGTTACGCCGAATCGTTACGGTGAAATTGTTTATTTGGGTGAATTCTTTTTTTTACAATAGATTAATAAATGAATACGTATTTTTGATTTTATCAAAAGCTTATATTATCAAAACGAGGATAAAAACAAATATTGTTTACTATTAAAAGTCTATGTAATCAAAGTGAAATCAAACTTTATTTTTTCCATGGTCATTCCCTGAACTTTGTTAGCACTTCCTATTCAGAGAGAGAGAGAGAGAGAGAGAGAGAGAGAGAGAGAGAGAGAGGCAGACAAAGACAGAGATAGAGAGTTAAGCATCGAGTTATGTAATGGTGAACTAATATAATAGAGGTATAACCTAAATGTTCAAGAAATTTTAATAACACACACGATCCAAATGTGACACGGATTTTGCCGCTACCCCTTGTGAGCAGTCCCATTTTTGGACCAGTTTTCGATCAGTAGGCAAAGAAACAACTGCAATGGAGAAGGCTCTCAGTTAATCTTTATTTTCATGGTCATTTCCGGAACCTTTGGGTAGCTTTTGTATACGTACGCACACATACATGCCCACACTTACGAATCTATTCTGATCCGTTTAACACAAAGTATTGTGAACGTGCTGTCAGTAGGAGAAAAAATAGTTCGTGTCTTTTGTTACAGCGTAAAAACGACAGTTTATATCCCTTTGTTTGGGGCAATGAATCAGCATTTTCCCTTTTCTCTAAAAAAAACCCACACATAACGATTTCATTGCTGCTTGCTTGTTATTAACTCATTCACTGGGGAAAAACGAATCAGTTTTCAACAATTATTTCACGGAATTTTCGGTCTGTCAGGCCGATAAGTATGAAATGGCGTTTTTTTTTGGGGGGGGGGTAAATGATAGAAGATTTATAAACGAGTGAAAATGGTTTAGATTTTATCAAAATATGACCTATTTGAAGTAACAGCCTTTTGCCAACCTTCTTCTCATGATAATATGACATCCCAATAAACTTGTTCAGGTTTAGTGGTCACGAAGTTTGTAGAAGCACAAATTATGACTCCTCTATTTGTTACCTTTCATTACAGATACGAAGTTCAAAATGTTTGTATAGATGATAATCTGTGGGAGACGTGTCAAGCGGATATGGGGGCTGCTGCAAGATTCCATATCCGAATTCTCCAAGTTCAGGTATAGTCTGCTGAGAGGCGTGGGGTGTGTTACTGTCATGGAACATTTCATCTAGTCCGTTGGGACCAATTTTTCCGTCTTTTAAACCATTTCTTTCACCTTGAAGTGACATGATATGGTTACCGTTGTGGTCACGAAGTCTCCAGAAATTGCTTGAACCATTGCTCGGTCATTTGCCACAGCTTTTGATAATTCTTCATCATTGAGAACAGGTTTGGACCGCCCTGGAGTTATTGATATCTATTTCAGACCTCAACCTATTACATAGTTCACGCCGTCGCAGTGTTCACTCCATTGCTTTGCTGATGCTATAATCAACTTGAGTAGCATTATGTCCTAATTTAAGTTCCTGCTTGAAAATAAGTCCAACTTTTCAAGTAGACACTATTCCTGATAAGGGCTCAAAAATCTCCAATAATAACGAATTAATTTAATTAATCGGATCACTGTAGCCCCCTAAATGACCTGCTCGACCAACCACCCAAGTGGGCTACAGATTGTTCTCTATTAGCTCGTCTGTGTGTGTGTGTGTGTGTGTGTGTGTGTGTGTGTTTGGGGGTTCTATGTCACAATTTTTTTTAGCTACAACCTTGAAAATTTGCATGAAGTCACCACTTGGTATCATCTAGAAACAATTTTTCTCCCCCCCCCCCCAAAAAAAAAGTTGGGACGATTGTTATTTTAGACCAACAATGCTCAAATCTTCCACTGGTATTTATTTAGATAATTTTTGATACAAGATTTTTTTTTTCAGATAAATTTAGATAATCTTTCAGATAATTAGTTCTGGTACACGCGTGGTCTGCGGTGATTCACAAATACAAAGTAAGGATATCATTGTTATCACTAGGTTATAACTTGTAAAACTCTATGCTTAAGTATCAACCTGAAAATTGAATCTGCAAAAATGTTTTTACATCAGTAAATCGTTAATTTAGCATTATTCTCTATGATGTAAAAAGAATGGCATTTCACGCCACAACCTTATGGATACTGATCATCGTAACTTAGCCATAGAGTTCTTCCTCTGGTTCGGTGGGCCATGGTTCAATCCATCGCCGAGTCATACCAAACACTATAGAATAGTACTCAATCCCTCCCCACAAAGCATTTCAGTACAAGGACAAGGATTGTGGGACACCTCCTTGGGGCTTAGGGATTACGGTCAAATCACGTTGGATACACTGGCTCTTGTAAAATCCCTGAACTTAAGCGATATCGAGTCTAATCAGTACCTAAATGGATGACCATTTAGGAATATCAGGTTTCGAAGCTCCGATAGGCCTGGCAAGCCGAAAGGTGTTACCAATAATTGCTCGTGTATACCTATCCACAAAACACCCTCCATGAATGTGGAGAACGATAATAAATATACACAGCCCAATACATAGTATCTTTTTATTTCTATTATTATTCGGACCATCCTCATCTTGGTTGTTTTTCATACAACGTTTTGGCCGTTGTTCTCTACGGCCTTCATCAGGTGTCATCTGGTAGGTGTGGGGAAGTAACGAACCGAACCCTTTATTTAACCGTCGGGGGTATATTGAGTGCATGTCCACATGGATACATAGCGTAGTGGTTACAGAATCAGACAGAATTACTGCAAGTAATCTGATGGTTCTAGGTTCAATCCCAGTGTGATACAATAATAATATTACTAATGCTAAGAGGGGAGTGTGGTCAATATACCCCCGTTGGTTAAATAAAGGGTTCGGTTCGTTACTTCCCCACACCTACCAGATGATACCTGATGAAGGCCGTAGAGTACAACGGCCGAAACGTTGTATGAAAAACACCCGAGATGAGGATGGTCCGAATGATAATAGAAATAATAATAATACCTCATCTCAAAAATTCAGAGAAATGCTAACATAGTATCTTCCTTGGACAGTTTGCACCTTTTGGAACGAGAAATGAAAGTGAAATTTCAAAGTTTCTTCTGAACAGCCACCCAACGGTTCGAACCAAAGTTATAAACGTCTACGTCAAGAAGACAGTTTTGAAAAATGGACACGTTTACCAGATGAGCCATGTCGTCTTTTTTTCAAGGTATTTGCACCTGCAGTAGATTAAATATATCAACTCACGACTAAAGGGTGGAGACAAGCTGCCGGGGCTAAACGCAATCTTCACATTGTTTCGTGTCACGTGACTTGATGAACAGGGATCCAACTACTCTAACATCAATTTTGATACCCAAGCCGTAATCTGAACACCTGGTTTTCTCTAACTCACCGTTTCGACCCACCCACTACTTTACCCAGGGTGGGAAATAAAGCTCTTTGAATTGCGCTGGTTTCTTACTATTTGTAGAAATATCGTTGATTCACGTTCGAGTCACTGAACGAGCATCAAGTCTATATGCTAATGCCCTTCTTACGTCAGCAATTTGCTTTGTTTGAAGTCGGCCAAATCTGAAACCAACTGACCATCGTTCATCCGGTTTCAATGCTAATCTGAACGTAATTTCATTTGGGACAATTTTAAAATTTCTGTCGATAAGCACCGACTTGCTGCTGCTGCTGTTTTGGTTGCACTAGTAGCAAAAGCAGCTGTTGTCTGAAACTCAAGAATCCAGGGCGAGTCACTCCTGGTTGCTTTTCTGCAAACCCAGTGAGGATCGACTCCAATAGATTCGGGACTGTTTGACAAGAACCCCTTGCAAGCTGTTGCTGTACGACAGATGCCACATGTAGAAATTTATTAATTAATCGCAAATAGTATGCAGGAATCATTTTCCAGTAGGTGTCCTATGTAGATGTGAACTTGGCTAAGCGTGACATGGGCTCATGATAAAGGGACAGCCCGTGCAGATCTAATTCACTACCTTACCAAATAGTCTGTGGGAATTGGTTACTAAGCATCGTTTTGCAGCATGGACATTGTTTAGCTTTTTACTTAGATTATCCTGGTTTGTAATAAGGCCTCAATGGTGGTGCACCTCGTGAGGATCGGATTTACAGTTAAATAGTCCATGGGACTACTCTTCTAATGATAGTCAGTTAGAGCAACGTTAGAAGAGTGGAACAATTTTTTCCCAGTTTTTTATGAGATTTCCATGAGCGGTATGGGGACATACTCATCGAGATGAAGATTAATAGTTCTTCTGTTGGCTAAGTATGAACGTTTTCTATCCAAAGCTGTTTTCAAATACAAATATTGCTGGCAGTAAATTTCTGTTGTGACTTTTTGGTTATTGTTTAAAAGTTTGTAATGGGCGATGCAATTCATTGCATATCCCACTGAACATTCAACAAGATCTTGAGGTAGCCTCTCGGCTGGGGTACAGATCTATATTCGTCACTGAGCCACTATCGACAACGGTTAATGATTAAAAAAAAAGGATCCGTTTGTCTCCCCCAGAAACAACTCAGTCCGAAAAAAAGGCACCTGGAGCTGCCAAGAATGTAGTGACTAACAACAATCAGCACATTACTTGTGATTTGCTATGGACGGGTCATATGGGGACTAACCTTTGACACTTTTTGTAGCTTCTCAAATTGTGATGAACAGTCATATAAAAAACATTTCCCTGACTCTAACAGCAGGATAGGGATTGCATTTCAGTTATCTTGTTCAAGCATTATCGGTACAAAAAAATGGATAGATCTTTTGTTACAACCTAAAACTTTGACACGAACAATGTCAAGCATTTAGGATATAAGTTAACTTATAAAAAGACTTGAAGTTTCGAAATATTTTATTGTCAAACAAAAAAATGTATACTGATAACTTATTGCTAATTTCACTTAACATGACCTTTTTTCACATAAACCACTTTCACAATAACTACAACTTTATTGCTAGTTCTTTTCTCTATCTTTTTGCCTTTTCTTACAACAGTATGGGTCGATATACTCTTGAATTGCAAGAGTAAACAGCACGAAATCAGAAATAAAGGAAAGTATTTCCAACGAGACTTGAACTCGCATCCCACACTCCGAGAACCCTTTACTCATGGATGTCATCTTGATCACTCTGGTCACAAAAACCATGGTGGTTAAATGTGGTACAAATCTCTAGATATGGTGATGGGTTATTCAATGCCGAAATCTGTTGCGAACTGAGGAATTCATATCTTTAGAGTTTTTTTTCTTTTTGACAAAAAAATAAAATTGGTAATATAGTTCTTTTTTTCCCCCAAATTGGGATTAGAATGTACCAACTTGTGGGAAAGGGAGGAGGACAAGGTGGGATAAGGGAGGTAATTAAAAGAATTGGCACTAAAGACGCAGCTGGGGCAAAACAAATGGAAAATAAAATAAGGGGGCCAAGGATTAGGGTATATAGTTGTTGTTGTTATTGTTGTTGTTGTATTGGTTGGGTGAATAAGCGTTGGTCGAATTCCTCTCCTTTGATCTATTTGAATTGGTTAGACTTGATAGGCATTTATTTTATATCTATTTTTATCAGCTGAAATATTGCAAATCATTATTATTCATTTGTAGACCAATATTTACCTTCATTCAATTTTTCTGTTACCTCTTCAATCACAACAGTTTACTCCAGTCACCTTCTCTTTGGCAGGGAGTTAACGAGGTTGATTTGAAAAAAAAAAGATTGAGCATCAGGTGAAACTTAAAGTCGCATCCCTCCTGGGAGTTCAGATTAACTGAGATACTGAAGCTGACCGGCAGGGGGTATGTGAGTTCAAGTCTCATCTGGTTCTCATCAACGTCATTTACAGAAGTCGGTCTTAGTAGAAGTTCGCGATTAAAAAAGCAACTGAAAAATTGAGATGAAGGTAAATAGTAGTCATCCTCATTAATCAAAACTCTATCTCTAGAAAATTATGTTTTCCTTTTTGCAGCCTTCTTGATGTACAATCTGTATAGAAAGGAGGCAGGGATCTCTTTTTCTGGTCGGGAGATAGATAGATAGATAGATAGATAGATAGATAGATAGATTCGTGCATGCAATTAACAGGAAATACAAAAGTTTTTTTTAAGGCGTGACAATGAATTTACTATTGTGATGACAACGGAAATATAAGTATGGTTTGATATCTCGAATTCTAAACAACGTCTGTAAATAACAATAGTCCTTCTATGTTTTCCCTTTAATCTCTGATCTTGGGAGTTCTTTCATCTACCTTTCCGGAATCTATCTATCTATTTTTCTGATCAATGACATACTTGTTAAGTATTCCAAACGAAGATCTCCATTCGGACGTTACATGAGAAAGTCAAGTGCGTTTATGCTGTCGACGCCCTGTCATGAGTTTGGGAATATTTTTTCTTCGTTATTTTGGCTTCTGACAAATAAATAAACGTAGAGAAACATAAAAGATGGAAATACAAACGAGTGCTTTCAAGAATGCAGAAGTGAAATCTAATTCCCTTTCAGTGATATATCACAATATGTCCATATCTATCTATCTATCTATCTATCTATCTATCTATCTATCTATCTATCTATCTATCTATCTATGTATCACTGTCTGTTCCTATCAATCTATCTACCTATTACAATCAGTTCTTATCTATAGCAATCTATTTCAATAAGTTCAAACTTCTCCCTCAATATATGTGTGTGTGTGTGTGTATGTGCGTGTGTGTGTGTCTTTTCATCTGTTTCTCTCTATCTCTCTATTCATCTATCTCAGTCTTTTCATCTTTTTTCCTATGTACTTCTGTCCAAATCAATCTACTCCAGTTTATGTTTATACCTATCAATCTATTTATCTATCGATCTATTTCAAACTGTTTATTTGTTGTTGCAAAAATAATTGCTGTTTTTGTTATTTTTTTCAGGCAGGGAGGGTGAATGAACTATTATTTAACTATACTCATAGAACATACCAATTTTGAAGCGCGTATTTCACAATATCTATTCGAGCTTAACGTTTTCTTTATTCTGGTTTATTTGAGTCAGTCAAATTAAAGAAGGGAAAAACAGCAAATTCAAGCAATTTAGTTTTATGAGTTTAAAATGGGAGGAAAAGCAGCAAAAAATCCTCGCAAAATCAACCAAGTATTTGACTAAGGAAGCATCAACCAACGTACAGCTCAATATTGGTCCTCAAAATTTCGAATCGGAGACGATAGCCTTGAAGATGTGGACGTCCAGTGATTGATGACATATGAGAGACATTATTGAGGTGGTCCCACGGAAAACAACTCGAGAGGTTTAAGAGGAACTAGACCTTGAATGGTCAACAGTTGATCGACATTTGCACCAAATTGGAAAAGTAAATTGCAAAAGCAAATTGGAAAATCTTGGCATGCAGCGCGAATGACCCTACAGAAACTGAACGAACTAGGCTACTGAATTCTACCTCAACCAGCTTACTTACCTTTCTCTGACCGACTACCACCTTTTTAAGCCTTTCGACCACTTCCTGTATGGGGAAGTCTTCAATAACCAGGCAGCATCTCAAAACACCTTCGAAGAATTCATTGGTTCCAGGAATCCAGAATTCTATGTTTCTGGAATAAATTGACTTGTTTCTAGCTGCCAAGGGTGTGTAGATTCTCAAGGTTCTTATTTCTATTAATAACTTTTATTTCAAGCTGAGGTATAATGCTGAAAGTTGATGATGATAAACTTCAATTATTTTTGCCCCAACTATCTATCTCAGTATTTTCATATCTCCACCTAACTATCTAAAAGTTTGATTATTCGTTGAGATAAGCTGGGTTAAAGCCAAGATTTTGATTGTTTATTTTCAAGATAAACAGTTTTCTCCTCTTGAAAGTTTGTTGAAAAGCAATCTTCTTACTATATAGAAGTTAGTGCATTTACATACTTCTAAAATCTGCAATACACGCATGACCTATTCATCAGTCTATCTATCTCAATCTGCTCATCCATCTATCTCAGTTCACATCTATCCATCTATTTCATTCTATTCATATCTATCTGTTCATATCTATCTGTTCATATCTGTCTCAGTTTCTACCTATCTTGTCTTCGAATGTAATGGGTTTCTACGTGTAGATAAACAGATTAGCGAAGGTGCTGTCTGGAAAATTGACAAATAAAACAAACGTCGAGAGACTTTCTGCACAGTTGATCGAATATCGATTATTGTCGTTGAGGGGGGAATGTTGTAGCCTTAAATGAAAGGCAAGAACTATCTTACATGACCCTCTCCCCTGTATACCCCCAGGAGCTTCCTATACTCACCGTGAAAATTCGAATAATCTTTACAACAAGTTGTGATGAATGTCTTGGATCAGCGGGTGACGAAATTGTTTCAATTTCACACGCATGGACGGCCTAACTCCCGCTTGGGATAGTTTTGCACTTCTTACTTGCACCAATGGTAAATGCTCGAGCCCAGGTCAAAAGTGAAGTCTTTCGATGTTGATTTTCAAGACAGGCGGGCTCTTCCCCACTTGGAAGATCTGTCAACACAATCTTTCTTACCTCTTCCAACCATTTCCCAATTTGGCGTAGCCCATAGGTAGGCTAAACTTGGTATTAAATTTCAACACACGAAGTGCAGCATTCCATGTTTGGAATGATCAATTAGAAAATTGGAAAAAGATGTGGTCTATGAATAAGATAGTTCTCTTAGCTTTTGTCGGGTGGTAATCACTAATGACAGGTCTAATTGTTTAAAAAAACAAGCGTGAACACTGCATGGTACAAAGGGACCAATATAGCATAAACTTATATTGTAAATTCCCCACACTTTATTTTGGGAGTGTAGCTGAAGAAAAAAAAGCCCTTTTCCTATATATATATGTTCAAATTTTTAGTTTTCCAGCTCCACTGAGGCATGTTTGCGTGATACATACATGCATAGTCAATCAGACAAAGAAAAAAAAAAATAGATAAAAAAAACTATATGAAAGGGGCCCAAACCTGTTCTTAATAATGAGGAATTATCGACAGCAGTGGCCATCAAACCACTTGGGCACTTCAGCAGAAACCATATTACATCATATCAAGACAATAGGAATAGTTGATTAGTTGGAAAAATGGGTCCCACGTGATCTGGTTGGAATGCTCCATGAGAGTAACCCACCCTACACCTCTCAGCTGTGTGTTCCTAAGCTTAGTGAGTTGAGATATAAGTCTTGTTGTATACTCAATATTCATCGATAATTCTCCAACAGATTATCATCTTTTGAAGCATTTTGATCTTTATCGTTATCATCATCAACAGCAGCAGCAGTCTTTTAGCGTCGGTCGTTTGACATAGACAGGTGTGGCGAATCCTAGGAAAAGTCTGTCTGTCAATACCTTCTGAACTTGTCTAGATCGTCACGCCATCTCATATTTTGCTGGCAACAGTTTCGCATATGATCTCTGGAGATCCACGTTATGAGTCGCAATGTCCATCGGTTGCCTGACATTCTCACAAAATGACCAGCCCATTACCTGTTTTTTCTCTATTATACTGTGCTGTTTTGTGATTTCTACATCTGATTTTGAGCATGCAAATACGTACTAAAAGGTTCATTGATAGTGAAGCCATGATGTATGCTTTTATTTGATTTGTGACTACTGAACCAGAAGAATTGCATAGAGATGGTAGTGGGGAAAAGGTTATTACTTCAAATCGGTCCAATATTTTGATTAACTATTTACCGTCTTTGTTTATATCATCCTTCATTTTGCTATTAAAAAAACAGTGTTTCATATGTAACAATCTGAGGTAAAGTTGAAACAAATGCAAATCTGGCAAGTGGCCAGCATTGAATGACGCATTATTATCATGGTCAAAAATATAGAAGATTATTTTTAGATCCCGTTTCGGAGTCATTCAAACGAACCAATGAAAATGTCAATAGTCGCTATTAGAGTTGTAAAAGTTATCTTCACCCCGGATCTATGCCAGCAGAATCGTTTCTAAAAGTCAGGATAACAAAACAAACACATATACGTGTGTGTATGTGTGTGTGTGTAAGACTACATTTTAATGGAGGCAATTCGATTTGGGAATGGGGAAAAGATATAGAAATGGAGGGATAAATAGAGGGGGAGCGAAAGAAAGAAAAAGAGAGAGAGGGGTTGACCGACGACTGATAGGTCATAATCAAATGGACAGAATATAGAACTAGAGAAACGATTTCAAATCCCAGGTACGGCATTGTCACACAATACCATTTTTCTCTAATGCTATCGAAAGAATCCCTAACTTGAAAATTGTCAAACTACTGACCAAGTAAGAAGATGAACACCAAGAACAATCCTCCCGAAATTGAGGGAGGTAAACTCTTCACAGTTTGTCATGCCAAACCAAACCTATACATAGAATTAACATTCAACCACAGTGATTTGAAATTACGACCGTATAATTACAAGACAGCCCTCTTACTAACTGAGCTTAATTGACTAGTCTAATATATCCACGAATTTATTATACATAATACAAAAGTTGCGGTAATCATCTTCAGTCTGAATAGAATTTGGAGTAGGTTTGAACCTCCAGCGGCCAGGCTTGTTTCTCGGTCATCGTGTAATACACAAAAGCAATCCCCAAAGAGAATCGAGTTCTACCTTTGAAACGAAATGAGTTTAATCGTTATCCACTCAGGCTTGTACTTAGTTGCTCACGTGTCA
>OY735213.1:9888376-9900876 GCA_963457665.1 Thysanoteuthis rhombus | reverse complement strand
ACCTCAGAACAGTGTTTCGCAAACTGTTGGATGAAATCATTTTACGGATAAATGAAACTAAAGGGCTGAATGAGGTGTGAATGAAACTTATAGGGTGGATGACTTAATTTTTGCAAATTTAACAGCCATAGCCAACAAAGACGACAGAGGATTCTATCCTTTTTATACGTACGTGTGTTTGTTTACCAAGTTATCAGCGCTCCTGGCAATACCGTTTTGTCTTGAAAATTGGCATCAGTACTCCACTAGACCTCTTCTAAGAAAATCATTCTGACTTTTGGGGGCCTAATTTTGACAGATTTATTCATAACATCTATATTCTCTCGAATGTAAACATTTCTAGATGTTTTCTCTCAAATCTATTCAACAAGTTTTCCAGTCTAAAAATCCGGTGATGTTATGAAAAGAATTCATTCTGACCATATTTATTCTTCGATTATTTTTTTTTTACATGACTTCAAATTTTGATAATTATATTTTTTATATTTTAAACGGTATTTTTGTGTTAAACATACACAATAAGAAAACATTGATTCAGAGAGTTCTAGATCAGTCTAATTTAAAGAGTCTAATTCTGAGTTCTAAGACAGTGGCTAACTAACTTTATGTAAACTAGGCAAAAATTTTATATATTTTCAGATCTTCAAAAACTTGAATAAAATAAGCATTCAAGAAATGAGTTCATCTATCTTTTTGTTAATGATACAAAATGAATTATTCATAAAATTATACACGGAAGAGAATAAGAAGTAAATGATCAAAACATAAGAAAATTCATTTATAGAAGAATAAAATGATAAATATTTGAGGATGAATTATAGTGGAAAAGTTCAAGAAGCACTGCCTTAAAACATATCTTGCTAGCGGACTTTCGTTAATCGGGGCATATCTGTATTTGAAGTATCAGTAAAATAAAGTTTAGCTCTTATCGATAATTAGTGTAAATAAATATGTATCTCGAATACCATGTCCGTCCTTCGTGGTCGAAGATGACCATAACTTCAGTTTTGTGTGGTGCAGCAGCTGTGGTGCATCGGTCTGAAGTCAGGACACGCGTTTGACTTGGATGAAAGCGGGGGAGCGGTGTGCACTGTCAGCTTCACTCTTTCATTCCAGCTTGCATCGGTCAAGCGGCAAGACGTAATCAGGGTGGTTCGTGACAGGCAGCAGAGTTTGAACTTGGCTCGCTGGATCCATATTCTGTTTCCGTAACTATTTGGCCACTCACAACTTTACACACGCAAATATATATGAAAGAGAGAGAGAGGGGGAGGGGGAGAGAGGGGGGAGAGAGGGGAGCGTTACTTAAGCCGAGAAATTATTTTGTCTTTTTAAATTTACATATTCTTTAGACAAAACACTCATTAAAGCTCACTTCCTTCTTTTGATTAATACTATACGGCCTTGCGTTGTCGAATATATTTTATTTCAAAACCTTCTCCTAGGTCCTCTGAGTATACATGTCAATTCGGTTGCGCGAATTACACTTTTAGTATTATACAGAAATAGATGGAAATCGGATAATTATTATCGGGCTGAAAGCGAAAGGGTTAACTATTTGCAATTTTTGCACACATATACAGCCTGGGGCCTACTGGAACTGTTGTAGACTCTGGCTAAAGACAAAGGTTAAAAAAAGAAGTGGTTAAACCGAAAATCGATCATTGTAAAGTATGTATTTCGCACTAACGATTCTTGCACAGTTATATAATCTATTTCGTCAAAAATACTGCAGTCAAATAGTTTGGCAACATTCCAATTATCTATCGTTTTGATTAAATAACAAGTAGGTTTAAACAAATAAAAGGACTATATTAAAGAACAAACACTAATGTAGGGTAAATAGATATTTTGAATACAGCCCTCCATGTATGAGGAATCGATGTAATTGTATTCATTGCTGCCTCCTCTGGGATTTTCCCCAACATTCAACCATATCATTGTAGAAACCATTTGCGTTTTGAAAGCTCATTATGTCGAATGTTAGTTTCGACCCAGTGCCATAAGTTCCCAATACAGTTCATTTCTAATGATTGAGCCGGCAACCGCATTAACTCGGTGTTATTGTCCTCATTTTATACTCTAGTCTGACAGTGTGCTTCAGGTCGTTATCATGTTGGAGAAGCAACGATTGACCTTTATGGTTTTACGTACATGGTAACACAGCATTATCGAATATTTCTACGGCTGTTTAGCTCCAAATTAATAAGTTGTACTTCAAATAAAAATATGGGTTTGTAAATGTCGAGAGACACAGTTTTGGTTCGCAAACCCTAACTAACTAACAATATAATCACAAAAATAGATAATTGAAAACTAAAACCTGTTCGCACATTTTCCCCATTCGGATAACTTGCAGTGAAAAGGTTGGGGCGATATGATTTTATAAATGGTTGCATATTTTCGTACACAACAGCAGGGTAATCGCGGTCATTTATCGATTGCTTCTTCGGGGTAGCGCAATCTGTACTCCGTTTGAGTGACTCTGGCTTGTGGCGTAGCCATCAAAGAGTCAAATGTTTCGGCTATTCGGCGTTTCATAACAGCCCCCGCGACGCTCCAGTACGCTTTGTACGATACCATCCACTTTAAGAAACGCTGAGTTCTACTGAGTTTAGCTCTTTTAAATTGAAGCTAAAAAGGTGAAGATATGACTCACTATCCATAACTTCCTCAATTCGATTCAACGGATCGACCCCTTTTCTATACATATAATCTCTTACTGTGACACTCCTTTTTTCGTTTTTAACCATTACTCAAAAGCTCACAGGTGAGGTACTTTTCGCCTACTCTTCTTCTAATGTACTTCCGAAGAATTTTGATTCGTCACTTAATATAATTTTATATCACTGTACCAAGCTTCAATCTGTATACTCTCAGGACACAAGCTCGCCTATTCTGAAAGGAAACGAGTAGCTTTTGAGTCACATTCCCTATGGACCCAATTAGTTTTCACTGAATTTTTATGCTGATCGAACCTATTTTCAAATGATTTGGGGAGTCGGTGGATTATATCATTTCTTATATCAACGTAAATCATTTTCCTACTTCTTATCAAAAGTCGGTGAATGTACCTATCCATTCGTAGTCTGGTTTATCTCGGTTCTCCAGATCTGGACATATCCAAATGGTCATCGCTTATGTTGTTGATCATTATCATATTGTGAGCAAAAATTTTTGAACATCCAACTCTGCAAGCTATTCCCCTGAACAGTGATTTAAGCTTATGTAGTTGTATGATCTTCGTCTTAGTTTCTGGTCACAAACTACAAAATCAAAGTTGTGGAAAGCATGGCTTTTTGGATCTTTTTTTCTTTGATTCTTGTATGATTTTATTGTTGTGATAATTTCTATCTAGGACAATGGTGCCTTGGTCTCCTTCGAAGTACCCACTTTAGAATCTTACACACTCATCCCAGCGCCCTTTCTATTTTCCAAAGTGATCTGCAAAGTCCCCTTTCGAGATCACCATCAGCTGCCTTGTCACATTCTCCTTAATTTGGGGGGGGGGTAAACGAGCCTGAATGATGTGATGTTTTGCCAAAAAGCCCTGCATGAGAAGAATCTATTCGCTCGGTCATTGTGAATGCAGCAGTCACACAGTACACAAGCTCTTTAAATAGCTTCTCAGTACCCATTGAGTGGCTTTATGGGAAATTGTATATCAAGACATACGCAGTAAGGTCCCCTCTGATTGATTGCGAAGTTACACCAAGGCTGCGTGACGAGTTCTTGAAATATTCAAAATAGAAAATGGCTGGATACTTACCGATTAGACTTCCTCTGATCTAATTCCGTACATACTGGCATTCTTTAACATTAGGAACCAAAGCTGCATTCTAGAACACGAGAAACCACACAATGCTGAAGGATTATTGATGTGGAATGTCATTGGGGAAAAAATATGAATGAAATAATGCGTCCTGTCAGCTCAACCTTTCAATAATAACGCACATTTGATAATCGCTCCGTCTGAATGATAACATTCAAGATTATCTCCCTTTTATGCATTTTTATCATTGCTGGACGACAATAATCAGTAAAAACCAACCCAGTACTACATGAAAATGGTGAATGATCCGTGTCAAGGTTGACAATGGAGGTTACAGATTCTTGTTACATCTGCGTGGGCAGGAAACGTAGTTGTTCTGAGAGTGATGTGGTTGGACCAAGTGCTCGCTCTATCATCCTCTCTATTCCCCGTAGTCTATTGTGACATGCCAGTGAAGAGACATTTCAACAAGACATCTAGCGATGCAGATTCATGTTTTCTCCAAGAGCAAATTGAACATGAACAGCCTTAGTCGTAATTCTGACTCAATTTGCTGACATCGTATAACATGCTGACAACCGTTACGTTTCAGGAAGAATATAAATGGTTGATTTTTTTTATATGAGATCAGGTAAAAAATGACTTGGGTCTAAAACGGCCAACATTTAATTTACTTCTGCCAACGAATTTGGAAGAGCTTTATGCAATGTTTGTCTGTTTGTCCACACAATATCTTCAAAAGTTCTATATGAATTTCAGGCACATGGGCCATTGACCAAGGAACAAATCATTACATTTTGTGGGCGGATCCAGAATAAAGATTAGAAAACGCAGTATACTAAGAGGACGATCAGTTCCCAATGAAGACTAGCAGATGGGAATGCCATCGAGAATATTTCAGAAAAGTGAATTCAAAATTACAAAGAATCCGCCAATAATTCAATCCTTTCCACACTGAATTTATTTTTAAATTCAACTAGTTTTAAGGTAACTCATATTTAGATAAAATTTGCGATCTATCTACACAAGTTAACCCCTCTATACCACATGAATGGTGTTTAAAGAAGGATGCAACACTTTTAGTGGAAATATCTGAAGATTATGTTTCAAAGACACAAATTACAGGAAAGATTACAAGAAGACTGTAATCATACATTCATTTTAACTTCATTACATTGGAAAATGATATAACTGACATAACACAAAGGAATCAATAATAGAGTAAGGCTAGCGCATGATACAGTTATTTCAACTACTAAACAGTGTTGTTTCCGAGCACAGTGTCTACCACTTAAATACCGTATAAATCCTACCTCTTATTTTGGGGGTTGCGTCCTTTATGAAATATTCCATATATTCTAATAGGTTTATGCTCAGGCTATTATGTAGAGGCATTTCTATTCATGAAATTAGACCCTATCATTTATTTCAAAGCATACCGCCAGAGTCCATTGTAAACAAACGCACGTGTTTGGCTGACCAAATCTGGCCAGTTTCCCTGGAATGGGTTAATTACCTTGGATATTTTCTTGTTCTGACAGAGAATGACCGATAAAGATGCTTATGAAGTCCTATTAAAGAAAATCTTTACAAGACAGAAAGGGAGATGGCAAACGTGTCTCTACTTGCTGAACTTAAGATTAATAATTATATAGAAACAACAAGCTAATCGATGACAACCTCTAATCCTTTTCGATTAATATTACCTGTTTATTATATATATATATATATATATATATATATATATATATATATATATATATATATATATATATATATATATATATATATATATATATATATATATATATATATATATATAACATAGTTCCCAGCAACATTGACGGGATTATTTACGTATAGATCAGCACTACTACCTACGATTAATGTCGCTCCCCAATCCTGTACCTAGAATCAGCATTTAATATCTGTGCTGTTATTGGAAATTGTTACATATATATATATATATATATATATATATATATATATATATATATATATATATATATATATATATCAGTCTCCGATTTATGTGACAATTTTGTTCCATCGAATGACACATGACCTGAAAGAGAAAGGTTTTGCTGATGTCAATCGTGTGATACATAAAACTCTGGATGCAAAAACCCACAAGTATGTGATACAAAATCTGTCCGTTTGTCTGTCCGTCACGAAATTGCTTTGGATGCGAACAAACATATTTTAAACAACTTATTTTGGTATCATCCGAATTGGTTAGATGAAGCATTATCGATTTTTAATGTTTGACTTGTATTTCTTCCATCTTATTTCTCCTGCTTTTCACCTCAAGTCTTGGCTCAGACAGAGATTCTGCGATTGTTAGTAACCAGCGCATATCGGAGGATTATTCTTCATTTCTGATCGGCGCTACTTACATAGAATCGTGGACTGACGGGCTGAAACTTGCGATAAAAAGCAACAGAGATAAGATGAAATCATCAACAGCAATCGTTGGACACAGACCTTCCCCAGGATTCGCCAAACCTCTCTATCATGGGTGACGTTGAGCCAATACTTTCTGGACTTGTCTATTTTGCTGCAGTATTTTATTTTTTGCCAGCCACAGTTTCATACATGATCCCCGGGGGGGGGGGTCCATGTTATGAGTCGTAATGTCCAGCCATTGTCTGACCTTCTTGCAATAGGGCAAGCCCATTGACATTTGAGTTTTCAAAAGGTTTCTAATTATCGACCCCCGTTTGCTTTCTAATTTAATGTACTATACTGTCTCTCCATACGATGTTGAACATAATTCTCTCCCGTGCACGGTGTATAGTTCTTAGATTAAGGGGCAATCTTTTGGTCAGGCTCATAAGTTAGTTCATAAGTAATGTTTCATCTTCATAAGTGACAATCAGGAGTATTGGTTACACGCCCTTCTTTTTAGTACTAATGAAATGTTTTGTTCTTGAAGTCTGAGTCTGATTTCTTCTTCTTTCGGGGATTTCATGGACATTTATTATCCTCTGTAGATGTCATCATCATCATCAGCCTTTTATCGTCTGTCGTTGGACATACACCTTTCCCAGGATTTTCCAGACCTCTCTATCGTGGGCGTCGCTGAGCCAATACTCTATATGTAGGTGTAGCGGTCTATAAATACTAGTAGAAATTCAATGATACTTTATTGATATTAGATTTAATAAAATCCATGAAAACTGAACAAATTTAAGACAAAGGGTTAATTGGAATTCCTGTCATTTGGTATTGAAGATAATCAATGTGAAACTTGATTTTAAAAAAAGATAACAGATTTTTTTTTCAAGTTGAGACTAAGCGTCAGTTAGGGTGTCATGCTGTTTCCTTGGGTTTAGTATATTCGGTTAAATTTATGCAGCTTCAGATTCGGTAAGTTTTTTTTTCAATCAAATAATTCAAGCAAAAATATTTCAATATAAGCCTGGCTGCTGCAGGTTCAAACTCCACTCCAACTTCTATTCCGACTGAAGATGATTACTGCAACTTCTCTATTGCATGTATAATAAATAAATCTGTAGATATGTAAGGCTTGTCAGTTTGGCTCTGTCAGTAAGAGAGTCTGCTACCAATCACTTGGTTGTAATTCCTCATCATGGTAGGGAAATGTTAATTTTATATATCGGTTTGGTTTAACGTGACGTGATGGATAAACAGTGAAGAGATTACTCTCCTACATTTTGTGAGGATTGTTGTTGTTTAGGGGGAAAAACAAATTCAACTTCAGACTTGAACTGGAGTTTGACAATAAAAAGAAAAGATCATCTGGAGCATTTTCGGGAGATATTTGAGGTTTGGCCAAACGTCTGTGTTTGCCGGACGAAATATGACAAAGAAAAGCATTTAGATTAATGGAAGAATATTGAAGAAACGTATTTTAAATTGGTCCGATAAGTCGAGAGGATAAATATTTAATCCTGTGAACAATGATGTGTTTATAGAACACAGAAGTATCGAGCAAGTTAAATGGATAAATAGATAGATCGGCATGCAGAGGTAATAGAATTCTCTGATTTTCCAGACGACATTATTTTGCAATAAGTTCTTAACCTTTGCACTCAATGGGCGACATTATTCCCCGAGCGAAAGGTTTGTCCTGCCACTGCAAATGACTGATCGACTACAATATTATGTTTGAATTTCGAGGTTGTACTGTCAAGCCAATTTTAGTCTTATATGAACAGACACAAGCTACAGGCTTTCAAAGTTTCAAAATACATAAAATCTTGGCACCCTTGAAAAAGAATACAGAGTGCTAAAGATCGAATCATTTAAAAATATTCTTGAGGCTTCATTCAAGTATTAATTCTTGTAAGTCTAATGAAACATGAGCATTTCGTTGACTCACTGTGATGAATTGATTTGAACTCTCCATTCTGTTTTGAGCCACTGCATAAACCTCTCCAAGAGTCGTGCTTGCTTGATAGTGTTTTTCCCAATAACGTCCAGCCAGTGGTGTAGTGCTTTGAGAACGCGTGGGAAGGGCGTCCTTTTACGGGGATGGACATTCCCCCATTATCTATGTACTAAATTTCTCTTTCTGTTTATCTGATTGTACCTTTTAATTAGCCGAAACAGTGCCTTGTGATAACTTGAAGATTTGAAAATAAAATAAGATAAAAATCAAGCTGTGAAGGCTTACTTCGCTTACTGGATCGTTGCGCTCACTACAATAGGAAACCCTGAGTTCCCTCATATTATTTTAGCACTGGACCATTGCATCCAGCCATCAGGGTGGGATTTTATCATGAGATCATTAAGCACCCAACTCCATAAAACAAGCTGAATGTGTGCTCTGTAATAACATTGAAAAGATTTATTGAATGAATGACGTTAGAACTTTCATTCACAAGTGATTACATACTGTACAATGACACAGCAAATATTGAAAGCCTACATAGAAATTCACTGGAAGTCAATTTACTTTTAGAATAGATTGGAAATTATTTATTTACTGACTATTTATGTAATCGTGATATGACATGTAGGATTTATTAAACAAATGTCATTCACTCTAATAATTACATAGTGACATAGCAAATTCTGGTGGTAGCAAGAGAATTAAGATGCCATGTTTTAATTTGATAAGATTTTAGATTTTACTCTAGCTCCTAGGACTTTCCTTTCCGCTGGGTGAGTCGCTCCCTCACTTCAGGTGCCAGTAATCGTGGTTTCGTGGTTGTAATAAACGGCCTGATTCTTTCCTAACTCACCCATCCTTTCTTCAAATTTGTCCACACCAAATTTCGGCACGCAATCTACAAGTTGTGCATTGAAAATCAAGAAAAAGAATTGTCTGTGGTCAAGAATTATTATGATTATATTGCAATTGCATTGCTAATGATTTTACTATTGAAATTCATTGTAAATATTTTTATTATAAAATTGCATTGGAAATCAGGAAAGGGGGACTTTCAGCATTTAAAAATTAAGACAAGCATTGGCGTCAGAATAAGGCTATCATACGTAAAATATAAAGATATCTTTTTAACTATCTATAAAAATGCGTTGAAAATCAAGAAGAAAGGGATTTTCAGTGATCAGGAAATAAGGTAAGCATTACTGACAGAATAGCGATATTATATACATTAGATGTAAGTATAATGGTTAAATCTGCAGCTGACTAAGAAAAATTAATGGAATTTTTCTAATGGAATTGCTTCGTACGAAGCAACTGGTTTTATTCAATTTACACATTCACTGCCAAACGCTGTAGATGTTCATCTAGTAGCATGATATGTATAGCCTCAGACGCATACGATTTATTTAATACAATATTAATAGCCACGGCAACGATATTGACTCAGTTCCTGTCTTGCAGCACCGAGCAAAGGGTGTGCGTATTTTGTTGCACTGGATCCAAGACAATGTGTTAATACTTTTCAAAATTGCGGATAGGATCGCTGCCGTATCGACAATGGTAATACCTGGTAATATGAACAAAATCCTCGCAGAAGTACATTTTCTTTTGCGGAAGAGCGACCAAAATTCCAATCACTGAACCCCTTTCATACACTGAATGGTTGATATTGATCGATTACGATCAATAAAGAAGCTGCATTGAACGGGATGTACGAGGAACATCCCCCTTCATTCCCATCCCCACAGATTTTTTGTGGGGGGAACGTCGTATTTCTAGAGAGAATCATTCAATTTGAAAGAGCAGCTTGTCTTCATTCGTGGAAAATTAATGTCTGAGCGGCCCACAAAGACAAAAAATAAAATGAATTATTACAAGAAGAAATAGAAGAAGATGACGAGGAGGAGGAGGGGGAACAACTTTACTTTTATTAAGGATGTCCATAAAAGAAATAAAATGCTGGGCTGCGAAAAGCTATTTGGTGAATGTGATTTTAACACTGTTTGTCCTTCCTGCTGACCATTGAATGAACTGACTCAATGACTATTCGTTCTGGAGAAAGTTAACCATTTGAACAGAATAAGGACTTAATTTCTTTGCTTTTAAGCCAAAGATCTACTATAAAATGTTTTTAGTAAACTTTCTTAAAAAAAAGAATAGCCTTGATTTTTATTGATTTATTAACACAATAGGTGTGAATCTTATTTTTAGTGGTTGGCTGTCCTTTCCTTCGTACTCTTTGCCATAATTACATGGAGTATTGTACATACAGTCCTTGGTCATGTTTTCTTGGAGTGCTTTTCCAAATGTATTTCGATGATGATGATGATGATATATATATATATATATATATATATATATATATATATATATATATATATATATATATATCGTTGGATCGCCTTTGCATATCACCTTGATACTATTAGTATTATCCCCATGAGTAGAGCTTGCCATCTTTCAAGGTTCTGACTCGTTGGCCATTGTCATTCAAGTCTGTCTTTCCCGTATCTTGCAAGTTGCCTTTCCATCTAGATTAAAAATGCAAAATATAAAAAAGGGTTTTGGAACAAAAAGATGTCGGAAATATCACGGAACACTGACAGTCGCTCTTTGCATAGTATTGTTTGTTTTGGTATCATTTTCTTTAGCTAGGTTTCTTTCGAGGGAACATTCAAAGATGCAGTATTTTATTGCTCAAATGCTGGAATGATATTTATCGAAATCAATGAAACTTCATTTTTTTATTCTCACAGCCTCACCATTTTAAAGATTTTGCAATAATTTTACATTTCTTCCATGGTACTAGGCAACTTTGCATTTGTATACAAAAAGTCGCTCACGGAAATAATTCAAAGTAAACTTTCACCCCAATGTTCAACACCGAATTAATGCTTGCTTACCCTCGAAGGAGTTACCTGTCAGGTTTCGCAAATATCTAATTAAATGCAACTCACCTCAGACTTCTGTTCGTCAAGTTCGAAGATTGTTGCATAAATATTTCAACTCATGCGGCAATAAAGTCTGATAACACAGGACTCCAAACTTCTTCACACTTGCATTTGAAAAGGAACGGTGAACCATAGCTTCTAAAAGTTCAAGTAATGAAATTCAGTTCTAATACAATGTCAAATTCAGATGAAACAAACAATCAAAGAATGTCCACAGAAAGCGAATGACTTTCGGCAGATAACAGCATTTTTGAAGATTCTAAAAATAAGTAATACCTTTCTTCTCTAGCTAAAACGAAATTACACCGGTCACAGTTCTAAGACATATTTTCACGTCTTGTCGTCTATAACTTTTCTGTAGACTGTACATTTCACATGAAATATTCTTTTGTGGCCTCCGATTAGCCGTAATCGAAATACGCAAGTTCTGATTTGCTTGAAAAAACAAGATGGCGATTCATCTTCTCAAACTTCCATCTTTGATGACGTCACAGATAATTTGGTGCCTTTATTTCAATTTTTCCATTTAAAACGAGCAAAGACTACAGAATCAATCAAATACTCATGAAGCCGACAATTCTATTTTCATAAGCAATTCTAAATAATGAGGTTTAAAGTTAAAACAACCTTCATGAATCTTAAACAAATGATTCTTATACCAAAAAGACATGCTCACTGTATTATAAGTGGATGTCATAAAGGCGAGAATATGTATAAGTGTCACCGAATTATTGGTGACGAAGAAACAAGGGAAACAGACTATTTGATCAGACAGAGGGAACCCAGGGCCTGGCCTTGTTTTTATGACTTCTCCATAGACTGATGAACCTCCCCTTTCCTGTCTTCGTGTGTTTGCACATTAACAGAGAACTTTCCAGGCACTCAGTGTGACAAGAACGGGGATTATACGCACCAGATGGAATATCTGCAGTCTCACCTGTATACACGCATGCGCACATTCACTCTTACACACATACACTCACATAAATACCTATTCACACATACACACACGCACATTCATCATCACATATTCACACTAACGTCTATTTGATATTCCTTCTTTCTACAAAAGACTGACAACAAGCTGAACTCTGATTTTCCCGAACACACTCTTTGTGTTTAATATACTGTGTCTATCCGGGAAGTATACAGGCCATTTAATATTAACAAAAGAAACAGCATATTTATGGCAAAAGAGCATTGGTTCCTTCAAAGTAGTCCTCTTGGAACCTCGCACACAAATCCAAGTATCTATCCCATTTTTCAAAACAATGTGAAAAATCCTCTTCTGCGACCGACATAGGTTGCCACGACGAGCGATGAACTGATTCAAGTTTTGGAGCAGAGAACTGAAAACTGCCCTCTGACATCGTTTGAGATCTACCAGCTCTGTTCCTGGCTCCATAACTATTTGAATATA